>CM055890.1:4329043-4767686 GCA_029582165.1 Portulaca oleracea | reverse complement strand
TATAATTCATGAAAAATCATGAATTTTAAATTGTTTCAAAAATCAGTTCAATATTTTTATTATCTAAGATTTTTTTTTATTTACTTAATGTTAATTTTGTTGAGTGTTAAATATAACTAAAGATAATTTAATTCTAAGAAAATATATTTTTTATTTATAGATTTATTTTTATTTTTATTTGTCAAGTCTACTAGCATTCTAGAGTATTTAATTAATTTACATTAATTTGATTGTTTGAATCAATATTTATTCGATTTCTGTTGCATTTGTTGGTTATTAATTGTTTTTGTGTTGATTTGTGGTTATATTTTATGTTTATAAAGGTCAAATATTTGGAAAATTTGATCATATATGAATGTGATGCAAATGTAAATTACATGAATTTGGGTTAATAAGGTGTATAATTGATGAACAATCCTAAATAAGTTGATAGCAACTTTTATTTATTATTCATTATTTAAGTTAAAAATTTAAAATTGAAGGAAAAAAATGTGTACATTATATATATAATATCATATATAATATGATACTAGAGATTTGTTTATATCTAATTTTTAATATTTAAATTTTAAATTTTGCTAATTAGATATAAAGTTTTCAATTATTCAGCTCTAAATTTTGACCCCATTAAACTTAATTCCTGGATTCGTCTCTAGTTAGGGCGGAGTTAAGGTGAGTTCACCTGGGGTCGGAAAAAAAAGATATATTGTTATTTCTGCATTAAAGTAAATTTTATATACTATTTGTTATAATTAATGTAAAGTCATGAAATGTAAATTGTTTCAATAATCAATTCAATATTTTTATTAGCTATGATTTTATTGATTTTACTTAATTTTAATTTTATGGAGTGTTAAATATAACTAAAGATAGTTTAATTCTAAGAAAATATAATTTCTATTTATAGAATTATTTCTATTTTTATTTGTCTAATTTAATAGCATTCTCTAGTATTTAATTAATTTAGATTAATTTGATTGTTTGAATCAATATATATTTGATTTCTGTTGCATTTGTTGGTCATTACTTGTTTTTATGTTGATTTGTGGTTGTTGTTCGATCAATAATATCTTATGTTTATACAACTAAAATATTTGGAAAATTTGATCATATCTGAATGTGATACAAATAACTTGAATTTGGCTTAATAATATGTAACTGTTGAATAATCTTAAATAAGTTTATAGCAACTTTCATTTATTATTTAATATTTAAGATAAAATATTAAAATTGAAAAAGTAATTGAGTACATCATATATATAATATTATATATCATATGATACTTGTTTTTTGTTTATATCTAATTTTTAATATTTAATTTTTAAATTTTGCTAGTTAGATATTAAGTTTTCAATTATTAAGTTTTAAATTTTGATCCCATCAAATTTAATTCCAGGATTCGCCTCTAATTAAGGCGGAGTTAAGATGAGTTCACGTGGGATCGGAAAAAAAATATATTGATATATTTGACATTAAAATAAATTTACATAATATTTGTTATAATTCATGAAAAATAATGAATTGTAAATTGTTTCAAAAATCAGTTCAATATTTTTATTATCTAAGATTTTTTTTTATTTACTTAATGTTAATTTTGTTGAGTGTTAAATATAACTAAAGATAATTTACTTCTAAGAAAATATATTTTTTATTTAAAGATTTATTTTTATTTTTATTTGTCAAGTCTACTAGCATTCTCGAGTATTTAATTAATTTATATTAATTTGATTGTTTGTATCAATATCTATTCGATTTCTGTTGCATTTGTTGGTTATTAAACTTTTTTGTGTTGATTTGTGGTTATATTTTATGTTTATAAAGGTCAAATATTTGGAAAATTTGATCATATATGAATGTGATGCAAATGTAAATTACATGAATTTGGGTTAATAAGGTGTATAATTGATGAACAATCCTAAATAAGTTGATAGCAACTTTTATTTATTATTCATTATTTAAGTTAAAAATTTAAAATTGAAGGAAAAAAATGTGTACATTATATATATAATATCATATATAATATGATACTAGAGATTTGTATATATCTAATTTTTAATATTTAAATTTTAAATTTTTCTAATTAGATATAAAGTTTTCAATTATTCAGCCCTAAATTTTGACCCCATTAAACTTAATTCCTGGATTCGTCTATAGTTAGGGCGGAGTTAAGGTGAGTTCACTGGGTCGGAAAAAAATGATATATTGTTATTTTTGCATTAAAGTAAATTTTATATACTATTTGTTATAATTAATGTAAAGTCATGAAATGTAAATTGTTTCAATAATCAATTCAATATTTTTATTAGCTATGATTTTATTGATTTTACTTAATTTTAACTTTGTGGAGTGTTAAATATAACTAAAGATAGTTTAATTCTAAGAAAATATAATTTCTATTTATAGATTTATTTCTATTTTTATTTGTCTAATTTAATAGCATTCTCTAGTATTTAATTAATTTAGATTAATTTGATTGTTTGAATCAATATATATTTGATTTCTGTTGCATTTGTTGGTCATTACTTGTTTTTATGTTGATTTGTGGTTGTTGTTCGATCAATAATATCTTATGTTTATACAACTAAAATATTTGGAAAATTTGATCATATCTGAATGCGATACAAATAACTTGAATTTGGCTTAATAATATGTAACTGTTGAATAATCTTAAATAAGTTTATAGCAACTTTCATTTATTATTTAATATTTAATATAAAATATTAAAATTGAAAAATTAATTTAGTACATCATATATATAATATTATATATCATATGATACTTGTTTTTTGTTTATATCTAATTTTTAATATTTAATTTTTAAATTTTGCTAGTTAGATATTAAGTTTTCAATTATTCAGTTTTAAATTTTGATCCCATTAAATTTAATTCCAAGATTCGCCTCTAATTAAGGCGGAGTTAAGGTGAGTTCACGTGGGATCGGAAAAAAAATATATATTGATATATTTGACATTAAAATAAATTTATATAATATTTGTTATAATTCATGAAAAATCATGAATTGTAAATTGTTTCAATAATCAGTTCAATATTTTTATTATCTAAGATTTTTTTGTATTTACTTAATGTTAATTTTGTTGAGTGTTAAATATAACTAAAGATAATTTACTTCTAAGAAAATATATTTTTTATTTATAGATTTATTTTTATTTTTATTTGTCAAGTCTACTAGCATTCTCGAGTATTTAATTAATTTATATTAATTTGATTGTTTGAATCAATATCTATTCGATTTCTGTTGCATTTGTTGGTTATTAAACTTTTTTGTGTTGATTTGTGGTTATATTTTATGTTTATAAAGGTCAAATATTTGGAAAATTTGATCATATATGAATGTGATGCAAATGTAAATTACATGAATTTGGGTTAATAAGGTGTATAATTGATGAACAATCCTAAATAAGTTGATAGCAACTTTTATTTATTATTCATTATTTAAGTTAAAAATTTAAAATTGAAGGAAAAAATGTGTACATTATATATATAATATCATATAAAATATGATACTAGAGATTTGTATATATCTAATTTTTAATATTTAAATTTTAAATTTTTCTAATTAGATATAAAGTTTTCAATTACTCAGCTTTAAATTTTGACCCCATTAAACTTAATTCCTGGATTCGTCTATAGTTAGGGCGGAGTTAAGGTGAGTTCACTGGGTCGGAAAAAAGATATATTGTTATTTTTGCATTAAAGTAAATTTTATATACTATTTGTTATAATTAATGTAAAGTCATGAAATGTAAATTGTTTCAATAATCAATTCAATATTTTTATTAGCTATGATTTTATTGATTTTACTTAATTTTAACTTTATGGAGTGTTAAATATAACTAAAGATAGTTTAATTCTAAGAAAATATAATTTCTATTTATAGATTTATTTCTATTTTTATTTGTCTAATTTAATAGCATTCTCTAGTATTTAATTAATTTAGATTAATTTGATTGTTTGAATCAATATATATTTGATTTCTGTTGCATTTGTTGGTCATTACTTGTTTTTATGTTGATTTGTGGTTGTTGTTCGATCAATAATATCTTATGTTTATACAACTAAAATATTTGGAAAATTTGATCATATCTGAATGTGATACAAATAACTTGAATTTGGCTTAATAATATGTAACTGTTGAATAATCTTAAATAAGTTTATAGCAACTTTCATTTATTATTTAATATTTAAGATAAAATATTATAATTGAAAAAGTAATTGAGTACATCATATATATAATATTATATATCATATGATACTTGTTTTTTGTTTATATCTAATTTTTAATATTTATTTTTTTAAATTTTGCTAGTTAGATATTAAGTTTTCAATTATTCAGTTTTAAATTTTGATCCCATTAAATTTAATTCCAAGATTCGCCTCTAATTAAGGCGGAGTTAAGGTGAGTTCACGTGGGATCGGAAAAAAAAAATACATTGATATATTTGACATTAAAATAAATTTGTATAATATTTGTTATAATTCATGAAAAATCATGAATTGTAAATTGTTTCAAAAATCAGTTCAATATTTTTATTATCTAAGATTTTTTTTGTATTTACTTTAATTTTGTTGAGTGTTAAATTAAACTAAAGATAATTTACTTCTATGAAAATATATTTTTTATTTATAGATTTATTTTTATTTTTATTTGTCAAGTTTACTAGCATTCTCGAGTATTTAATTAATTTACATTAATTTGATTGTTTGAATCAATATCTATTCGATTTGTGTTGCATTTGTTGGTTATTAATTGTTTTTGTGTTGATTTGTGGTTATATTTTATGTTTATAAAGGTCAAATATTTGGAAAATTTGATCATATATGAATGTGATGCAAATGTAAATTACATGAATTTGGGTTAATAAGGTGTATAATTGATGAACAATCCTAAATAAGTTGATAGCAACTTTTATTTATTATTCATTATTTAAGTTAAAAATTTAAAATTGAAGGAAAAAAATGTGTACATTATATATATAATATCATAAAAATATGATACTAGAGATTTGTATATATCTAATTTTTAATATTTAAATTTTAAATTTTTCTAATTAGATATAAAGTTTTCAATTATTCAGCTCTAAATTTTGACCCCATTAAACTTAATTCCTGGATTCGTCTATAGTTAGGGCGGAGTTAAGGTGAGTTCACCTGGGTGGAAAAAAGATATATTGTTATTTCTGCATTAAAGTAAATTTTATATACTATTTGTTATAATTAATGTAAAGTCATGAAATGTAAATTGTTTCAATAATCAATTCAATATTTTTATTAGCTATGATTTTATTGATTTTACTTAATTTTAATTTTATGGAGTGTTAAATATAACTAAAGATAGTTTAATTCTAAGAAAATATAATTTCTATTTATAGATTTATTTCTATTTTTATTTGTCTAATTTAATAGCATTCTCTAGTATTTAATTAATTTAGATTAATTTGATTGTTTGAATCAATATATATTTGATTTCTGTTGCATTTGTTGGTCATTACTTGTTTTTATGTTGATTTGTGGTTGTTGTTCGATCAATAATATCAGATGTTTATACAACTAAAATATTTGGAAAATTTGATCATATCTGAATGTGATACAAATAACTTGAATTTGGCTTAATAATATGTAACTGTTGAATAATCTTAAATAAGTTTATAGCAACTTTCATTTATTATTTAATATTTAAGATAAAATATTAAAAATGAAAAAGTAATTGAGTACATCATATATATAATATTATATATCATATGATACTTGTTTTTTGTTTATATCTAATTTTTAATATTTAATTTTTAAATTTTGCTAGTTAGATATTAAGTTTTCAATTATTCAGTTTTAAATTTTGATCCCATTAAATTTAATTCCAGGATTCGCCTCTAATTAAGGCGGAGTTAAGGTGAGTTCACGTGGGATTGGAAAAAAAAATATATTGATATATTTGACATTAAAATAAATTTATATAATATTTGTTATAATTCATGAAAAATCATGAATTGTAAATTGTTTCAAAAATCAGTTCAATATTTTTTTATCTAAGATTTTTTTTTCTATTTACTTAATGTTAATTTTGTTGAGTGTTAAATATAACTAAAGATAATTTACTTCTAAGAAAATATTTTTTTTATTTATAGATTTATTTTTAGTTTTATTTGTCAAGTTTACTAGCATTCTCGAGTATTTAATTAATTTACATTAATTTGATTGTTTGAATCAATATCTATTCGATTTGTGTTGCATTTGTTGGTTATTAATTGTTTTTGTGTTGATTTGTGGTTATATTTTATGTTTATAAAGGTCAAATATTTGGAAAATTTGATCATATATGAATGTGATGCAAATGTAAATTACATGAATTTGGGTTAATAAGGTGTATAATTGATGAACAATCCTAAATAAGTTGATAGCAACTTTTATTTATTATTCATTATTTAAGTTAAAAATTTAAAATTGAAGGAAAAAAATGTGTACATTATATATATAATATCATATATAATATGATACTAGAGATTTGTATATATCTAATTTTTAATATTTAAATTTTAAATTTTTCTAATTAGATATAAAGTTTTCAATTATTCAGCTCTAAATTTTGACCCCATTAAACTTAATTCCTGGATTCGTCTATAGTTAGGGCGGAGTTAAGGTGAGTTCACCTGGGGTCGGAAAAAAAAGATATATTGTTATTTTTGCATTAAAGTAAATTTTATATACTATTTGTTATAATTAATGTAAAGTCATGAAATGTAAATTGTTTCAATAATCAATTCAATATTTTTATTAGCTATGATTTTATTGATTTTACTTAATTTTAACTTTATGGAGTGTTAAATATAACTAAAGATAGTTTAATTCTAAGAAAATATAATTTCTATTTATAGATTTATTTCTATTTTTATTTGTCTAATTTAATAGCATTCTCTAGTATTTAATTAATTTAGATTAATTTGATTGTTTGAATCAATATATATTTGATTTCTGTTGCATTTGTTGGTCATTACTTGTTTTTATGTTGATTTGTGGTTGTTGTTCGATCAATAATATCTTATGTTTATACAACTAAAATATTTGGAAAATTTGATCATATCTGAATGTGATACAAATAACTTGAATTTGGCTTAATAATATGTAACTTTTGAATAATCTTAAATAAGTTTATAGCAACTTTCATTTATTATTTAATATTTAAGATAAAATATTAAAATTGAAAAAGTAATTGAGTACATCATATATATAATATTATATATCATATGATACTTGTTTTTTGTTTATATCTAATTTTTAATATTTAATTTTTAAATTTTGCTAGTTAGATATTAAGTTTTCAATTATTCAGTTTTAAATTTTGATCCCATTAAATTTAATTCCAGGATTTGCCTCTAGTTAAGGCGGAGTTAAGGTGAGTTCACGTGGGTTTGGAAAAAAAAGATATATTGATATTTTTGACATTAAAGTAAATTTATATAATATTTGTTATAATTCATGAAAAATCATGAATTGTAAATTGTTTCAATAAACAGTTATTTATTTTTATTATCTAAGATTTTTTTTGTATTTACTTAATGTTAATTTTGTTGAGTGTTAAATATAACTAAAGATAATTTACTTCTATGAAAATATATTTTTTATTTAAAGATTTATTTTTATTTTTATTTGTCAAGTTTACTAGCATTCTCGAGTATTTAATTAATTTACATTAATTTGATTGTTTGAATCAATATCTATTGAATTTGTGTTGCATTTGTTGGTTATTAATTGTTTTTGTGTTGATTTGTGGTTATATTTTATGTTTATAAAGGTCAAATATTTGGAAAATTTGATCATATATGAATGTGATGCAAATGTAAATTACATGAATTTGGGTTAATAAGGTGTATAATTGATGAACAATCCTAAATAAGTTGATAGCAACTTTTATTTATTATTCATTATTTAAGTTAAAAATTTTAAATTGAAGGAAAAAATGTGTACATTATATATATAATATCAGATAAAATATGATACTAGAGATTTGTATATATATAATTTTTAATATTTAAATTTTAAATTTTTCTAATTAGATATATAGTTTTCAATTATTCAGCCCTAAATTTTGACCCCATTAAACTTAATTCCTGGATTCGTCTATAGTTAGGGCGGAGTTAAGGTGAGTTCACCTGGGTCGGAAAAAAGATATATTGTTATTTTTGAATTAAAGAAAAATTTATATACTATATGTAATAATTAATCTAAAGTCATGAAATGTAAATTGTTTCAATAATCAATTCAATATTTTTATTAGCTATGATTTTATTGATTTTACTTAATTTTAATTTTATGGAGTGTTAAATATAACTAAAGATAGTTTAATTCTAAGAAAATATAATTTCTATTTATAGAATTATTTCTATTTTTATTTGTCTAATTTAATAGCATTCTCTAGTATTTAATTAATTTAGATTAATTTGATTGTTTGAATCAATATATATTTGATTTCATTGCATTTGTTGGTCATTACTTGTTTTTATGTTGATTTGTGGTTGTTGTTCGATCAATAATATCTTATGTTTATACAACTAAAATATTTGGAAAATTTGATCATATCTGAATGTGATACAAATAACTTGAATTTGGCTTAATAATATGTAACTGTTGAATAATCTTAAATAAGTTTATAGCAACTTTCATTTATTATTTAATATTTAAGATAAAATATTAAAATTGAAAAAGTAATTGAGTACATCATATATATAATATTATATATCATATGATACTTGTTTTTTGTTTATATCTAATCTTTAATATTTAATTTTTAAATTTTGCTAGTTAGATATTAAGTTTTCAATTATTCAGTTTTAAATTTTGATCCCATTAAATTTAATTCCAAGATTCGCCTCTAATTAAGGCGGAGTTAAGGTGAGTTCACGTGGGATCGGAAAAAAAATATATATTGATATATTTGACATTAAAATAAATTTATATAATATTTGTTATAATTCATGAAAAATCATGAATTGTAAATTGTTTCAATAATCAGTTCAATATTTTTATTATCTAAGATTTTTTTGTATTTACTTAATGTTAATTTTGTTGAGTGTTAAATATAACTAAAGATAATTTACTTCTAAGAAAATATTTTTTTATTTATAGATTTATTATTTTTATTTGTCAAGTCTACTAGCATTCTCGAGTATTTAATTAATTTATATTAATTTGATTGTTTGAATCAATATCTATTCGATTTGTGTTGCATTTGTTGGTTATTAATTGTTTTTGTGTTGATTTGTGGTTATATTTTATGTTTATAAAGGTCAAATATTTGGAAAATTTGATCATATATGAATGTGATGCAAATGTAAATTACATGAATTTGGGTTAATAAGGTGTATAATTGATGAACAATCCTAAATAAGTTGATAGCAACTTTTATTTATTATTCATTATTTAAGTTAAAAATTTAAAATTGAAGGAAAAAATGTGTACATTATATATATAATATCATATAAAATATGATACTAGAGATTTGTATATATCTAATTTTTAATATTTAAATTTTAAATTTTTCTAATTAGATATAAAGTTTTCAATTATTCAGCTCTAAATTTTGACCCCATTAAACTTAATTCCTGGATTCGTCTATAGTTAGGGCGGAGTTAAGGTGAGTTCACTGGGTCGGAAAAAAAAGATATATTGTTATTTTTGCATTAAAGTAAATTTTATATACTATTTGTTATAATTAATGTAAAGTCATGAAATGTAAATTGTTTCAATAATCAATTCAATATTTTTATTAGCTATGATTTTATTGATTTTACTTAATTTTAACTTTATGGAGTGTTAAATATAACTAAAGATAGTTTAATTCTAAGAAAATATAATTTCTATTTATAGATTTATTTCTATTTTTATTTGTCTAATTTAATAGCATTCTCTAGTATTTAATTAATTTAGATTAATTTGATTGTTTGAATCAATATATATTTGATTTCTGTTGCATTTGTTGGTCATTACTTGTTTTTATGTTGATTTGTGGTTGTTGTTCGATCAATAATATCTTATGTTTATACAACTAAAATATTTGGAAAATTTGATCATATCTGAATGTGATACAAATAACTTGAATTTGGCTTAATAATATGTAACTTTTGAATAATCTTAAATAAGTTTATAGCAACTTTCATTTATTATTTAATATTTAAGATAAAATATTAAAATTGAAAAAGTAATTGAGTACATCATATATATAATATTATATATCATATGATACTTGTTTTTTGTTTATATCTAATTTTTAATATTTAATTTTTAAATTTTGCTAGTTAGATATTAAGTTTTCAATTATTCAGTTTTAAATTTTGATCCCATTAAATTTAATTCCAGGATTCGCCTCTAGTTAAGGCGGAGTTAAGGTGAGTTCACGTGGGTTTGGAAAAAAAAGATATATTGATATTTTTTACATTAAAGTAAATTTATATAATATTTGTTATAATTCATGAAAAATCATGAATTGTAAATTGTTTCAATAAACAGTTATTTATTTTTATTATCTAAGATTTTTTTTGTATTTACTTAATGTTAATTTTGTTGAGTGTTAAATATAACTAAAGATAATTTACTTCTATGAAAATATATTTTTTATTTAAAGATTTATTTTTATTTTTATTTGTCAAGTTTACTAGCATTCTCGAGTATTTAATTAATTTACATTAATTTGATTGTTTGAATCAATATCTATTGAATTTGTGTTGCATTTGTTGGTTATTAATTGTTTTTGTGTTGATTTGTGGTTATATTTTATGTTTATAAAGGTCAAATATTTGGAAAATTTGATCATATATGAATGTGATGCAATTGTAAATTACATGAATTTGGGTTAATAAGGTGTATAATTGATGAACAATCCTAAATAAGTTGATAGCAACTTTTATTTATTATTCATTATTTAAGTTAAAAATTTTAAATTGAAGGAAAAAAATGTGTACATTATATATATAATATCAGATAAAATATGATACTAGAGATTTGTATATATATAATTTTTAATATTTAAATTTTAAATTTTTCTAATTAGATATATAGTTTTCAATTATTCAGCCCTAAATTTTGACCCCATTAAACTTAATTCCTGGATTCGTCTATAGTTAGGGCGGAGTTAAGGTGAGTTCACCTGGGGTCGGAAAAAAAAGATATATTGTTATTTTTGCATTAAAGTAAATTTTATATACTATTTGTTATAATTAATGTAAAGTCATGAAATGTAAATTGTTTCAATAATCAATTCAATATTTTTATTAGCTATGATTTTATTGATTTTACTTAATTTTAACTTTATGGAGTGTTAAATATAACTAAAGATAGTTTAATTCTAAGAAAATATAATTTCTATTTATAGATTTATTTCTATTTTTATTTGTCTAATTTAATAGCATTCTCTAGTATTTAATTAATTTAGATTAATTTGATTGTTTGAATCAATATATATTTGATTTCTGTTGCATTTGTTGGTCATTACTTGTTTTTATGTTGATTTGTGGTTGTTGTTCGATCAATAATATCTTATGTTTATACAACTAAAATATTTGGAAAATTTGATCATATCTGAATGTGATACAAATAACTTGAATTTGGCTTAATAATATGTAACTGTTGAATAATCTTAAATAAGTTTATAGCAACTTTCATTTATTATTTAATATTTAAGATAAAATATTAAAATTGAAAAAGTAATTGAGTACATCATATATATAATATTATATATCATATGATACTTGTTTTTTGTTTATATCTAATCTTTAATATTTAATTTTTAAATTTGTCTAGTTAGATATTAAGTTTTCAATTATTCAGTTTTAAATTTTGATCCCATTAAATTTAATTCCAAGATTCGCCTCTAATTAAGCGGAGTTAAGGTGAGTTCACGTGGGATCGGAAAAAAAAATATTGATATATTTGACATTAAAATAAATTTATATAACATTTTTTATAATTCATGAAAAATCATGAATTGTAAATTGTTTCAATAATCAGTTCAATATTTTTATTATCTAAGATTTTTTTGTATTTACTTAATGTTAATTTTGTTGAGTGTTAAATATAACTAAAGATAATTTACTTCTAAGAAAATATATTTTTTATTTATAGATTTATTTTTATTTTTATTTGTCAAGTCTACTAGCATTCTCGAGTATTTAATTAATTTATATTAATTTGATTGTTTGAATCAATATCTATTCGATTTGTGTTGCATTTGTTGGTTATTAATTGTTTTTGTGTTGATTTGTGGTTATATTTTATGTTTATAAAGGTCAAATATTTGGAAAATTTGATCATATATGAATGTGATGCAAATGTAAATTACATGAATTTGGGTTAATAAGGTGTATAATTGATGAACAATCCTAAATAAGTTGATAGCAACTTTTATTTATTATTCATTATTTAAGTTAAAAATTTAAAATTGAAGGAAAAAATGTGTACATTATATATATAATATCATATAAAATATGATACTAGAGATTTGTATATATCTAATTTTTAATATTTAAATTTTAAATTTTTCTAATTAGATATAAAGTTTTCAATTATTCAGCTCTAAATTTTGACCCCATTAAACTTAATTCCTGGATTCGTCTATAGTTAGGGCGGAGTTAAGGTGAGTTCACCTGGGGTCGGAAAAAAAAGATATATTGTTATTTCTGCATTAAAGTAAATTTTATATACTATTTGTTATAATTAATGTAAAGTCATGAAATGTAAATTGTTTCAATAATCAATTCAATATTTTTATTAGCTATGATTTTATTGATTTTACTTAATTTTAACTTTATGGAGTGTTAAATATAACTAAAGATAGTTTAATTCTAAGAAAATATAATTTCTATTTATAGATTTATTTCTATTTTTATTTGTCTAATTTAATAGCATTCTCTAGTATTTAATTAATTTAGATTAATTTGATTGTTTGAATCAATATATATTTGATTTCATTGCATTTGTTGGTCATTACTTGTTTTTATGTTGATTTGTGGTTGTTGTTCGATCAATAATATCTTATGTTTATACAACTAAAATATTTGGAAAATTTGATCATATCTGAATGTGATACAAATAACTTGAATTTGGCTTAATAATATGTAACTGTTGAATAATCTTAAATAAGTTTATAGCAACTTTCATTTATTATTTAATATTTAAGATAAAATATTAAAATTGAAAAAGTAATTGAGTACATCATATATATAATATTATATATCATATGATACTTGTTTTTTGTTTATATCTAATTTTTAATATTTAATTTTTAAATTTTGCTAGTTAGATATTAAGTTTTCAATTATTCAGTTTTAAATTTTGATCCCATTAAATTTAATTCCAAGATTCGCCTCTAATTAAGGCGGAGTTAAGGTGAGTTCACGTGGGATCGGAAAAAAAATATATATTGATATATTTGACATTAAAATAAATTTATATAATATTTGTTATAATTCATGAAAAATCATGAATTGTAAATTGTTTCAATAATCAGTTCAATATTTTTATTATCTAAGATTTTTTTGTATTTACTTAATGTTAATTTTGTTGAGTGTTAAATATAACAAAAGATAATTTACTTCTAAGAAAATATTTTTTTATTTATAGATTTATTTTTAGTTTTATTTGTCAAGTTTACTAGCATTCTCGAGTATTTAATTAATTTACATTAATTTGATTGTTTGAATCAATATTTATTCGATTTCTGTTGCATTTGTTGGTTATTAAACTTTTTTGTGTTGATTTGTGGTTATATTTTATGTTTATAAAGGTCAAATATTTGGAAACTTTGATCATATATGAATGTGATGCAAATGTAAATTACATGAATTTGGGTTAATAAGGTGTATAATTGATGAACAATCCTAAATAAGTTGATAGCAACTTTTATTTATTATTCATTATTTAAGTTAAAAATTTAAAATTGAAGGAAAAAAATGTGTACATTATATATATAATATCATATAAAATATGATACTAGAGATTTGTATATATCTAATTTTTAATATTTAAATTTTAAATTTTTCTAATTAGATATAAAGTTTTCAATTATTCACTCTAAATTTTGACCCCATTAAACTTAATTCTGGATTCGTCTATAGTTAGGCGGAGTTAAGGTGAGTTCACCTGGGGTCGGAAAAAAAAGATATATTGTTATTTTTGCATTAAAGTAAATTTTATATACTATTTGTTATAATTAATGTAAAGTCATGAAATGTAAATTGTTTCAATAATCAATTCAATATTTTTATTAGCTATGATTTTATTGATTTTACTTAATTTTAATTTTATGGAGTGTTAAATATAACTAAAGATAGTTTAATTCTAAGAAAATATAATTTCTATTTATAGATTTATTTCTATTTTTATTTGTCTAATTTAATAGCATTCTCTAGTATTTAATTAATTTAGATTAATTTGATAGTATGAATCAATATAAATTTGATTTCACTTGCAATTGTTGGTCATTACTTGTTTTTATGTTGATTTGTGGTTGTTGTTCGATCAATAATATCTTATGTTTATACAACTAAAATATTTGGAAAATTTGATCATATCTGAATGTGATACAAATAACTTGAATTTGGTTTAATAATATGTAACTGTTGAATAATCTTAAATAAGTTTATAGCAACTTTCATTTATTATTTAATATTTAAGATAAAACATTAAAATTGAAAAAGTAATTGAGTACATCATATATATAATATTATATATCATATGATACTTGTTTTTTGTTTATATCTAATTTTTAATATTTAATTTTTAAATTTTGCTAGTTAGATATTAAGTTTTCAATTATTCAGTTTTAAATTTTGATCCCATTAAATTTAATTCCAGGATTCGCCTCTAATTAAGGCAGAGTTAAGGTGAGTCCACGTGGGATCGGAAAAAAAAAATATATTGATATATTTGACATTAAAATAAATTTATATAATATTTGTTATAATTCATGAAAAATCATGAATTGTAAATTGTTTCAATAATCAGTTCAATATTTTTATTATCTAAGATTTTTTTGTATTTACTTAATGTTAATTTTGTTGAGTGTTAAATATAACTAAAGATAATTTACTTCTAAGAAAATATATTTTTTATTTATAGATTTATTTTTATTTTTATTTGTCAAGTCTACTAGCATTCTCGAGTATTTAATTAATTTATATTAATTTGATTGTTTGAATCAATATCTATTCGATTTCTGTTGCATTTGTTGGTTATTAAACTTTTTTGTGTTGATTTGTGGTTATATTTTATGTTTATAAAGGTCAAATATTTGGAAAATTTGATCATATATGAATGTGATGCAAATGTAAATTACATGAATTTGGGTTAATAAGGTGTATAATTGATGAACAATCCTAAATAAGTTGATAGCAACTTTTATTTATTATTCATTATTTAAGTTAAAAATTTAAAATTGAAGGAAAAAAATGTGTACATTATATATATAATATCATATAAAATATGATACTAGAGATTTGTATATATCTAATTTTTAATATTTAAATTTTAAATTTTTCTAATTAGATATAAAGTTTTCAATTATTCAGCTCTAAATTTTGACCCCATTAAACTTAATTCCTGGATTCGTCTATAGTTAGGGCGGAGTTAAGGTGAGTTCACCTGGGGTCGGAAAAAAAAGATATATTGTTATTTTTGCATTAAAGTAAATTTTATATACTATTTGTTATAATTAATGTAAAGTCATGAAATGTAAATTGTTTCAATAATCAATTCAATATTTTTATTAGCTATGATTTTATTGATTTTACTTAATTTTAACTTTATGGAGTGTTAAATATAACTAAAGATAGTTTAATTCTAAGAAAATATAATTTCTATTTATAGATTTATTTCTATTTTTATTTGTCTAATTTAATAGCATTCTCTAGTATTTAATTAATTTAGATTAATTTGATTGTTTGAATCAATATATATTTGATTTCTGTTGCATTTGTTGGTCATTACTTGTTTTTATGTTGATTTGTGGTTGTTGTTCGATCAATAATATCTTATGTTTATACAACTAAAATATTTGGAAAATTTGATCATATCTGAATGTGATACAAATAACTTGAATTTGGCTTAATAATTTGTAACTGTTGAATAATCTTAAATAAGTTTATAGCAACTTTCATTTATTATTTAATATTTAAGATAAAATATTAAAATTGAAAAAGTAATTGAGTACATCATATATATAATATTATATATCATATGATACTTGTTTTTTGTTTATATCTAATTTTTAATATTTAATTTTTAAATTTTGCTAGTTAGATATTAAGTTTTCAATTATTAAGTTTTAAATTTTGATCCCATCAAATTTAATTCCAGGATTCGCCTCTAATTAAGGCGCAGTTAAGGTGAGTTCACGTGGGATCGAAAAAAAAATATATTGATATATTTGACATTAAAATAAATTTATATAATATTTGTTATAATTCATGAAAAATCATGAATTGTAAATTGTTTCAAAAATCAGTTCAATATTTTTATTATCTAAGATTTTTTTGTATTTACTTAATGTTAATTTTGTTGAGTGTTAAATATAACTAAAGATAATTTACTTCTAAGAAAATATATTTTTTATTTATAGATTTATTTTTATTTTTATTTGTCAAGTCTACTAGCATTCTCGAGTATTTAATTAATTTATATTAATTTGATTGTTTGAATCAATATCTATTCGATTTCTGTTGCATTTGTTGGTTATTAAACTTTTTTGTGTTGATTTGTGGTTATATTTTATGTTTATAAAGGTCAAATATTTGGAAAATTTGATCATATATGAATGTGATGCAAATGTAAATTACATGAATTTGGGTTAATAAGGTGTATAATTGATGAACAATCCTAAATAAGTTGATAGCAACTTTTATTTATTATTCATTATTTAAGTTAAAAATTTAAAATTGAAGGAAAAAATGTGTACATTATATATATAATATCATATAAAATATGATACTAGAGATTTGTATATATCTAATTTTTAATATTTAAATTTTAAATTTTTCTAATTAGATATAAAGTTTTCAATTATTCAGCTCTAAATTTTGACCCCATTAAACTTAATTCCTGTATTCGTCTATAGTTAGGGCGGAGTTAAGGTGAGTTCACCTGGGGTCGGAAAAAAAAGATATATTGTTATTTTTGCATTAAAGTAAATTTTATATACTATTTGTTATAATTAATGTAAAGTCATGAAATGTAAATTGTTTCAATAATCAATTCAATATTTTTATTAGCTATCATTTTATTGATTTTACTTAATTTTAACTTTATGGAGTGTTAAATATAACTAAAGATAGTTTAATTCTAAGAAAATATAATTTCTATTTATAGATTTATTTCTATTTTTATTTGTCTAATTTAATAGCATTTTTTAGTATTTAATTAATTTAGATTAATTTGATTGTTTGAATCAATATATATTTGATTTCTGTTGCATTTGTTGGTCATTACTTGTTTTTATGTTGATTTGTGGTTGTTGTTCGATCAATAATATCTTATGTTTATACAACTAAAATATTTGGAAAATTTGATCATATCTGAATGTGATACAAATAACTTGAATTTGGCTTAATAATATGTAACTGTTGAATAATCTTAAATAAGTTTATAGCAACTTTCATTTATTATTTAATATTTAAGATAAAATATTAAAATTGAAAAAGTAATTGAGTACATCATATATATAATATTATATATCATATGATACTTGTTTTTTGTTTATATCTAATTTTTAATATTTAATTTTTAAATTTTGCTAGTTAGATATTAAGTTTTCAATTATTCAGTTTTAAATTTTGATCCCATTAAATTTAATTCCAAGATTCGCCTCTAATTAAGGCGGAATTAAGGTGAGTTCACGAGGGATCGGAAAAAAAAAATACATTGATATATTTGACATTAAAATAAATTTGTATAATATTTGTTATAATTCATGAAAAATCATGAATTGTAAATTGTTTCAAAAATCAGTTCAATATTTTTATTATCTAAGATTTTTTTTGTATTTACTTAATGTTAATTTTGTTGAGTGTTAAATATAACTAAAGATAATTTACTTCTATGAAAATATATTTTTTATTTAAAGATTTATTTTTATTTTTAATTGTCAAGTGTACTAGCATTCTCGAGTATTTAATTAATTTACATTAATTTGATTGTTTGAATCAATATCTATTCGATTTCTGTTGCATTTGTTGGTTATTAAACTTTTTTGTGTTAATTTGTGGTTATATTTTATGTTTATAAAGGTCAAATATTTGGAAATTTTGATCATATATGAATGTGATGCAAATGTAAATTACATGAATTTGGGTTAATAAGGTGTATAATTGATGAACAATCCTAAATAAGTTGATAGCAACTTTTATTTATTATTCATTATTTAAGTTAAAAATTTAAAATTGAAGGAAAAAATGTGTACATTATATATATAATATCATATAAAATATGATACTAGAGATTTGTATATATCTAATTTTTAATATTTAAATTTTAAATTTTTCTAATTAGATATAAAGTTTTCAATTATTCAGCTCTAAATTTTGACCCCATTAAACTTAATTCCTGGATTCGTCTATAGTTAGGGCGGAGTTAAGGTGAGTTCACCTGGGGTCGGAAAAAAAAGATATATTGTTATTTTTGCATTAAAGTAAATTTTATATACTATTTGTTATAATTAATGTAAAGTCATGAAATGTAAATTGTTTCAATAATCAATTCAATATTTTTATTAGCTATGATTTTATTGATTTTACTTAATTTTAACTTTATGGAGTGTTAAATATAACTAAAGATAGTTTAATTCTAAGAAAATATAATTTCTATTTATAGATTTATTTCTATTTTTATTTGTCTAATTTAATAGCATTCTCTAGTATTTAATTAATTTAGATTAATTTGATTGTTTGAATCAATATATATTTGATTTCTGTTGCATTTGTTGGTCATTACTTGTTTTTATGTTGATTTGTGGTTGTTGTTCGATCAATAATATCTTATGTTTATACAACTAAAATATTTGGAAAATTTGATCATATCTGAATGTGATACAAATAACTTGAATTTGGCTTAATAATATGTAACTGTTGAATAATCTTAAATAAGTTTATAGCAACTTTCATTTATTATTTAATATTTAAGATAAAATATTAAAATTGAAAAAGTAATTGAGTACATCATATATATAATATTATATATCATATGATACTTGTTTTTTGTTTATATCTAATTTTTAATATTTATTTTTTTAAATTTTGCTAGTTAGATATTATGTTTTCAATTATTCAGTTTTAAATTTTGATCCCATTAAATTTAATTCCAAGATTCGCCTCTAATTAAGGCGGCGTTAAGGTGAGTTCACGTGGGATCGGAAAAAAAAATACATTGATATATTTGACATTAAAATAAATTTGTATAATATTTGTTATAATTCATGAAAAATCATGAATTGTAAATTGTTTCAAAAATCAGTTCAATATTTTTTTATCTAAGATTTTTTTTTCTATTTACTTAATGTTAATTTTGTTGAGTGTTAAATATAACTAAAGATAATTTACTTCTAAGAAAATATTTTTTTTATTTATAGATTTATTTTAATTTTTATTTGTCAAGTCTACTAGCATTCTCGAGTATTTAATTAATTTATATTAATTTGATTGTTTGAATCAATATCTATTCGATTGTTGCATTTGTTGGTTATTAAACTTTTTGTGTTGATTTGTGGTTATATTTTATGTTTATAAAGGTCAAATATTTGGAAAATTTGATCATATATGAATGTGATGCAAATGTAAATTACATGAATTTGGGTTAATAAGGTGTATAATTGATGAACAATCCTAAATAAGTTGATAGCAACTTTTATTTATTATTCATTATTTAAGTTAAAAATTTAAAATTGAAGGAAAAAAATGTGTACATTATATATATAATATCATATAAAATATGATACTAGAGATTTGTATATATCTAATTTTTAATATTTAAATTTTAAATTTTTCTAATTAGATATAAAGTTTTCAATTATTCACTCTAAATTTTGACCCCATTAAACTTAATTCTGGATTCGTCTATAGTTAGGCGGAGTTAAGGTGAGTTCACCTGGGGTCGGAAAAAAAAGATATATTGTTATTTTTGCATTAAAGTAAATTTTATATACTATTTGTTATAATTAATGTAAAGTCATGAAATGTAAATTGTTTCAATAATCAATTCAATATTTTTATTAGCTATCATTTTATTGATTTTACTTAATTTTAACTTTATGGAGTGTTAAATATAACTAAAGATAGTTTAATTCTAAGAAAATATAATTTCTATTTATAGATTTATTTCTATTTTTATTTGTCTAATTTAATAGCATTTTTTAGTATTTAATTAATTTAGATTAATTTGATTGTTTGAATCAATATATATTTGATTTCTGTTGCATTTGTTGGTCATTACTTGTTTTTATGTTGATTTGTGGTTGTTGTTCGATCAATAATATCTTATGTTTATACAACTAAAATATTTGGAAAATTTGATCATATCTGAATGTGATACAAATAACTTGAATTTGGCTTAATAATATGTAACTGTTGAATAATCTTAAATAAGTTTATAGCAACTTTCATTTATTATTTAATATTTAAGATAAAATATTAAAATTGAAAAAGTAATTGAGTACATCATATATATAATATTATATATCATATGATACTTGTTTTTTGTTTATATCTAATTTTTAATATTTAATTTTTAAATTTTGCTAGTTAGATATTAAGTTTTCAATTATTATGTTTTAAATTTTGATCCCATCAAATTTAATTCCAGGATTCGCCTCTAATTAAGGCGGAGTTAAGGTAAGTTCACGTGGGATCGGAAAAAAAAATATATTGATATATTTGACATTAAAATAAATTTATATAATATTTGTTATAATTCATGAAAAATCATGAATTGTAAATTGTTTCAAAAATCAGTTCAATATTTTTATTATCTAAGATTTTTTTGTATTTACTTAATGTTAATTTTGTTGAGTGTTAAATATAACTAAAGATAATTTACTTCTAAGAAAATATATTTTTTATTTATAGATTTATTTTTATTTTTATTTGTCAAGTCTACGAGCATTCTCGAGTATTTAATTAATTTATATTAATTTGATTGTTTGAATCAATATCTATTCGATTTCTGTTGCATTTGTTGGTTATTAAACTTTTTTGTGTTGATTTGTGGTTATATTTTATGTTTATAAAGGTCAAATATTTGGAAAATTTGATCATATATGAATGTGATGCAAATGTAAATTACATGAATTTGGGTTAATAAGGTGTATAATTGATGAACAATCCTAAATAAGTTGATAGCAACTTTTATTTATTATTCATTATTTAAGTTAAAAATTTAAAATTGAAGGAAAAAAATGTGTACATTATATATATAATATCATATAAAATATGATACTAGAGATTTGTATATATCTAATTTTTAATATTTAAATTTTAAATTTTTCTAATTAGATATAAAGTTTTCAATTATTCAGCTCTAAATTTTGACCCCATTAAACTTAATTCCTGGATTCGTCTATAGTTAGGCGGAGTTAAGGTGAGTTCACCTGGGGTCGGAAAAAAAAGATATATTGTTATTTTTGCATTAAAGTAAATTTTATATACTATTTGTTATAATTAATGTAAAGTCATGAAATGTAAATTGTTTCAATAATCAATTCAATATTTTTATTAGCTATCATTTTATTGATTTTACTTAATTTTAACTTTATGGAGTGTTAAATATAACTAAAGATAGTTTAATTCTAAGAAAATATAATTTCTATTTATAGATTTATTTCTATTTTTATTTGTCTAATTTAATAGCATTCTCTAGTATTTAATTAATTTAGATTAATTTGACTGTTTGAATCAATATATATTTGATTTCTGTTGCATTTGTTGGTCATTACTTGTTTTTATGTTGATTTGTGGTTGTTGTTCGATCAATAATATCTTATGTTTATACAACTAAAATATTTGGAAAATTTGATCATATCTTAATGTGATACAAATAACTTGAATTTGGCTTAATAATATGTAACTTTTGAATAATCTTAAATAAGTTTATAGCAACTTTCATTTATTATTTAATATTTATGATAAAATATTAAAAATTAAAAAGTAATTGAGTACATCATATATATAATATTATATATCATATGATACTTGTTTTTTGTTTATATCTAATTTTTAATATTTAATTTTTAAATTTTGCTAGTTAGATATTAAGTATTCAATTATTAAGTTTTAAATTTTGATCCCATCAAATTTAATTCCAGGATTCGCCTCTAATTAAGGCGGAGTTAAGGTGAGTTCACGTGGGATCGGAAAAAAAAATATATTGATATATTTGACATTAAAATAAATTTATATAATATTTGTTATAATTCATGAAAAATCATGAATTTTAAATTGTTTCAAAAATCAGTTCAATATTTTTATTATCTAAGATTTTTTTTATTTACTTAATGTTAATTTTGTTGAGTGTTAAATATAACTAAAGATAATTTACTTCTAAGAAAATATATTTTTTATTTATAGATTTATTTTTATTTTTATTTGTCAAGTCTACTAGCATTCTAGAGTATTTAATTAATTTACATTAATTTGATTGTTTGAATCAATATTTATTCGATTTCTGTTGCATTTGTTGGTTATTAATTGTTTTTGTGTTGATTTGTGGTTATATTTTATGTTTATAAAGGTCAAATATTTGGAAAATTTGATCATATATGAATGTGATGCAAATGTAAATTACATGAATTTGGGTTAATAAGGTGTATAATTGATGAACAATCCTAAATAAGTTGATAGCAACTTTTATTTATTATTCATTATTTAAGTTAAAAATTTAAAATTGAAGGAAAAAAATGTGTACATTATATATATAATATCATACAAAATATGATACTAGAGATTTGTATATATCTAATTTTTAATATTTAAATTTTAAATTTTTCTAATTAGATATAAAGTTTTCAATTATTCAGCTCTAAATTTTGACCCCATTAAACTTAATTCCTGGATTCGTCTATAGTTAGGGCGGAGTTAAGGTGAGTTCACCTGGGGTCGGAAAAAAAAGATATATTGTTATTTTTGCATTAAAGTAAATTTTATATACTATTTGTTATAATTAATGTAAAGTCATGAAATGTAAATTGTTTCAATAATCAATTCAATATTTTTATTAGCTATCATTTTATTGATTTTACTTAATTTTAACTTTATGGAGTGTTAAATATAACTAAAAATAGTTTAATTCTAAGAAAATATAATTAATATTTATAGATTTATTTCTATTTTTATTTGTCTAATTTAATAGCATTCTCTAGTATTTAATTAATTTAGATTAATTTGATTGTTTGAATCAATATATATTTGATTTCTGTTGCATTTGTTGGTCATTACTTGTTTTTATGTTGATTTGTGGTTGTTGTTCGATCAATAATATCTTATGTTTATACAACTAAAATATTTGGAAAATTTGATCATATCTTAATGTGATACAAATAACTTGAATTTGGCTTAATAATATGTAACTTTTGAATAATCTTAAATAAGTTTATAGCAACTTTCATTTATTATTTAATGTTTAAGATAAAATATTAAAATTGAAAAAGTAATTGAGTACATCATACATATAATATTATATATCATATGATACTTGTTTTTTGTTTATATCTAATTTTTAATATTTAATTTTTAAATTTTGCTAGTTAGATATTAAGTTTTCAATTATTCAGTTTTAAATTTTGATCCCATTAAATTTAATTCCAGGATTCGCCTCTAGTTAAGGCGGAGTTAAGGTGAGTTCACGTGGGTTTGGAAAAAAAAGATATATTGATATTTTTGACATTAAAGTAAATTTATATAATATTTGTTATAATTCATGAAAAATCATGAATTGTAAATTGTTTCAATAAACAGTTCAATATTTTTATTATCTAAGATTTTTTTTGTATTTACTTAATGTTAATTTTGTTGAGTGTTAAATATAACTAAAGATAATTTACTTCTATGAAAATATATTTTTTATTTAAAGATTTATTTTTATTTTTATTTGTCAAGTTTACTAGCATTCTCGAGTATTTAATTAATTTACATTAATTTGATTGTTTGAATCAATATCTATTGAATTTGTGTTGCATTTGTTGGTTATTAATTGTTTTTGTGTTGATTTGTGGTTATATTTTATGTTTATAAAGGTCAAATATTTGGAAAATTTGATCATATATGAATGTGATGCAAATGTAAATTACATGAATTTGGGTTAATAAGGTGTATAATTGATGAACAATCCTAAATAAGTTGATAGCAACTTTTATTTATTATTCATTATTTAAGTTAAAAATTAAAAATTGAAGGAAAAAAATGTTTACATTATATATATAATATCATATAAAATATGATACTAGAGATTTGTATATATATAATTTTTAATAATTAAATTTTAAATTTTTCTAATTAGATATATAGTTTTCAATTATTCAGCACTAAATTTTGACCCCCATTAAACTTAATTCCTGGATTCGTCTATAGTTAGGGCGGAGTTAAGGTGAGTTCACCTGGGGTCGGAAAAAAAAGATATATTGTTATTTTTGCATTAAAGTAAATTTTATATACTATTTGTTATAATTAATGTAAAGTCATGAAATGTAAATTGTTTCAATAATCAATTCAATATTTTTATTAGCTATGATTTTATTGATTTTACTTAATTTTAACTTTATGGAGTGTTAAATATAACTAAAGATAGTTTAATTCTAAGAAAATATAATTTCTATTTATAGATTTATTTCTATTTTTATTTGTCTAATTTAATAGCATTCTCTAGTATTTAATTAATTTAGATTAATTTGATTGTTTGAATCAATATATATTTGATTTCTGTTGCATTTGTTGGTCATTACTTGTTTTTATGTTGATTTGTGGTTGTTGTTCGATCAATAATATCTTATGTTTATACAACTAAAATATTTGGAAAATTTGATCATATCTTAATGTGATACAAATAACTTGAATTTGGCTTAATAATATGTAACTTTTGAATAATCTTAAATAAGTTTATAGCAACTTTCATTTATTATTTAATATTTATGATAAAATATTAAAATTTAAAAAGTAATTGAGTACATCATATATATAATATTATATATCATATGATACTTGTTTTTTGTTTATATCTAATTTTTAATATTTAATTTTTAAATTTTGCTAGTTAGATATTAAGTTTTCAATTATTCAGTTTTAAATTTTGATCCCATTAAATTTAATTCCAGGATTCGCCTCTAGTTAAGGCGGAGTTAAGGTGAGTTCACGTGGGATCGGAAAAAAAAATATTGATATATTTGACTTTAAAATAAATTTATATAATATTTGTAATAATTCATGAAAAATCATGAATTGTAAATTGTTTCAATAATCAGTTCAATATTTTTATTATCTAAGATTTTTTTGTATTTACTTAATGTTAATTTTGTTGAGTGTTAAATATAACTAAAGATAATTTACTTCTAATAAAATATATGTTTTATTTATTGATTTATTATTTTTATTTGTCAAGTCTACTAGCATTCTCGAGTATTTAATTAATTTATATTAATTTGATTGTTTGAATCAATATCTATTCGATTTGTGTTGCATTTGTTGGTTATTAATTGTTTTTGTGTTGATTTGTGGTTATATTTTATGTTTATAAAGGTCAAATATTTGGAAAATTTGATCATATATGAATGTGATGCAAATGTAAATTACATGAATTTGGGTTAATAAGGTGTATAATTGATGAACAATCCTAAATAAGTTGATAGCAACTTTTATTTATTATTCATTATTTAAGTTAAAAATTTAAAATTGAAGGAAAAAATGTGTACATTATATATATATAATATCATATAAAATATGATACTAGAGATTTGTATATATCTAATTTTTAATATTTAAATTTTAAATTTTTCTAATTAGATATAAAGTTTTCAATTATTTAGCTCTAAATTTTGACCCCATTAAATTTAATTCCTGGATTCGTCTATAGTTAGGGCGGAGTTAAGGTGAGTTCACCTGGGGTCGGAAAAAAAAGATATATTGTTATTTCTGCATTAAAGTAAATTTTATATACTATTTGTTATAATTAATGTAAAGTCATGAAATGTAAACTGTTTCAATAATCAATTCAATATTTTTATTAGCTATGATTTTATTGATTTTACTTAATTTTAATTTTATGGAGTGTTATATATAACTAAAGATAGTTTAATTCTAAGAAAATATAATTTCTATTTATAGATTTATTTCTATTTTTATTTGTCTAATTTAATAGCATTCTCTAGTATTTAATTAATTTAGATTAATTTGATTGTTTGAATCAATATATATTTGATTTCTGTTGCATTTGTTGGTCATTACTTGTTTTTATGTTGATTTGTGGTTGTTGTTTGATCAATAATATCTTATGTTTATACAACTAAAATATTTGGAAAATTTGATCATATCTGAATGTGATACAAATAACTTGAATTTGGCTTAATAATTTGTAACTGTTGAATAATCTTAAATAAGTTTATAGCAACTTTCATTTATTATTTAATATTTAAGATAAAATATTAAAATTGAAAAAGTAATTGAGTACATCATATATATAATATTATATATCATATGATACTTGTTTTTTGTTTATATCTAATTTTTAATATTTAATTTTTAAATTTTAAATTTTGCTAGTTAGATATTAAGTTTTCAATTATTAAGTTTTAAATTTTGATCCCATCAAATTTAATTCCAGGATTCGCCTCTAATTAAGGCGCAGTTAAGGTGAGTTCACGTGGGATCGAAAAAAAAATATATTGATATATTTGACATTAAAATAAATTTATATAATATTTGTTATAATTCATGAAAAATCATGAATTGTAAATTGTTTCAAAAATCAGTTCAATATTTTTATTATCTAAGATTTTTTTGTATTTACTTAATGTTAATTTTGTTGAGTGTTAAATATAACTAAAGATAATTTACTTCTAAGAAAATATATTTTTTATTTATAGATTTATTTTTATTTTTATTTGTCAAGTCTACTAGCATTCTCGAGTATTTAATTAATTTATATTAATTTGATTGTTTGAATCAATATCTATTCGATTTCTGTTGCATTTGTTGGTTATTAAACTTTTTTGTGTTGATTTGTGGTTATATTTTATGTTTATAAAGGTCAAATATTTGGAAAATTTGATCATATATGAATGTGATGCAAATGTAAATTACATGAATTTGGGTTAATAAGGTGTATAATTGATGAACAATCCCAAATAAGTTGATAGCAACTTTTATTTATTATTCATTATTTAAGTTAAAAATTTAAAATTGAAGGAAAAAAATGTGTACATTATATATATAATATCATATAAAATATGATACTAGAGATTTGTATATATCTAATTTTTAATATTTAAATTTTAAATTTTTCTAATTAGATATAAAGTTTTCAATTATTCAGCTCTAAATTTTGACCCCATTAAACTTAATTCCTGTATTCGTCTATAGTTAGGGCGGAGTTAAGGTGAGTTCACCTGGGGTCGGAAAAAAAAGATATATTGTTACTTTTGCATTAAAGTAAATTTTATATACTATTTGTTATAATTAATGTAAAGTCATGAAATGTAAATTGTTTCAATAATCAATTCAATATTTTTATTAGCTATCATTTTATTGATTTTACTTAATTTTAACTTTATGGAGTGTTAAATATAACTAAAGATAGTTTAATTCTAAGAAAATATAATTTCTATTTATAGATTTATTTCTATTTTTATTTGTCTAATTTAATAGCATTCTTTAGTATTTAATTAATTTAGATTAATTTGATTGTTTGAATCAATATATATTTGATTTCTGTTGCATTTGTTGGTCATTACTTGTTTTTATGTTGAGTTGTGGTTGTTGTTCGATCAATAATATCTTATGTTTATACAACTAAAATATTTGGAAAATTTGATCATATCTGAATGTGATACAAATAACTTGAATTTGGCTTCATAATATGTAACTGTTGAATAATCTTAAATAAGTTTATAGCAACTTTCATTTATTATTTAATATTTAAGATAAAATATTAAAATTGAAAAAGTAATTGAGTACATCATATATATAATATTATATATCATATGATACTTGTTTTTTGTTTATATCTAATTTTTAATATTTAATTTTTAAATTTTGCTAGTTAGATATTAAGTTTTCAATTATTATGTTTTAAATTTTGATCCCATCAAATTTAATTCCAGGATTCGCCTCTAATTAAGGCGGAGTTAAGGTAAGTTCACGTGGGATCGGAAAAAAAAATATATTGATATATTTGACATTAAAATAAATTTATATAATATTTGTTATAATTCATGAAAAATCATGAATTGTAAATTGTTTCAAAAATCAGTTCAATATTTTTATTATCTAAGATTTTTTTGTATTTACTTAATGTTAATTTGGTTGAGTGTTAAATATAACTAAAGATAATTTACTTCTAAGAAAATATATTTTTTATTTATAGATTTATTTTTATTTTTATTTGTCAAGTCTACTAGCATTCTCGAGTATTTAATTAATTTATATTAATTTGATTGTTTGAATCAATATCTATTCGATTTCTGTTGCATTTGTTGGTTATTAAACTTTTTTGTGTTGATTTGTGGCTATATTTTATGTTTATAAAGGTCAAATATTTGGAAAATTTGATCATATATGAATGTGATGCAAATGTAAATTACATGAATTTGGGTTAATAAGGTGTATAATTGATGAACAATCCTAAATAAGTTGATAGCAACTTTTATTTATTATTCATTATTTAAGTTAAAAATTTAAAATTGAAGGAAAAAAATGTGTACATTATATATATAATATCATATATAATATGATACTAGAGATTCGTTTATATCTAATTTTTAATATTTAAATTTTAAATTTTTCTAATTAGATATAAAGTTTTCAATTATTCACTCTAAATTTTGACCCCATTAAACTTAATTCTGGATTCGTCTATAGTTAGGGCGGAGTTAAGGTGAGTTCACTGGTCGGAAAAAAAAGATATATTGTTATTTTTGCGTTAAAGTAAATTTTATATACTATTTGTCATAATTAATGTAAAGTCATGAAATGTAAATTGTTTCAATAATCAATTCAATATTTTTATTAGCTATCATTTTATTGATTTTACTTAATTTTAACTTTATGGAGTGTTAAATATAACTAAAGATAGTTTAATTCTAAGAAAATATAATTTCTATTTATAGATTTATTTCTATTTTTATTTGTCTAATTTAATAGCATTCTTTATTATTTAATTAATTTAGATTAATTTGATTGTTTGAATCAATATATATTTGATTTCTGTTGCATTTGTTGGTCATTACTTGTTTTTATGTTGATTTGTGGTTGTTGTTCGATCAATAATATCTTATGTTTATACAACTAAAATATTTGGAAAATTTGATCATATCTGAATGTGATACAAATAACTTGAATTTGGCTTAATAATATGTAACTGTTGAATAATCTTAAATAAGTTTATAGCAACTTTCATTTATTATTTAATATTTAAAATAAAATATTAAAATTGAAAAAGTAATTGAGTACATCATATATATAATATTATATATCATATGATACTTGTTTTTTGTTTATATCTAATTTTTAATATTTAATTTTTAAATTTTGCTAGTTAGATATTAAGTTTTCAATTATTAAGTTTTAAATTTTGATCCCATCAAATTTAATTCCAGGATTCGCCTCTAATTAAGGCGGAGTTAAGGTGAGTTCACGTGGGATCGGAAAAAAAAATATATTGATATATTTGACATTAAAATAAATTTATATAATATTTGTTATAATTCATGAAAAATCATGAATTGTAAATTGTTTCAAAAATAAGTTCAATATTTTTATTATCTAAGATTTTTTTGTATTTACTTAATGTTAATTTTGTTGAGTGTTAAATATAACTAAAGATAATTTACTTCTAAGAAAATATATTTTTTATTTATAGATTTATTTTTATTTTTATTTGTCAAGTCTACTAGCATTCTCGAGTATTTAATTAATTTATATTAATTTGATTGTTTGAATCAATATCTATTCGATTTCTGTTGCATTTGTTGTTTATTAAACTTTTTTGTGTTGATTTGTGGCTATATTTTATGTTTATAACGGTCAAATATTTGGAAAATTTGATCATATATGAATGTGATGCAAATGTAAATTACATGAATTTGGGTTAATAAGGTGTATAATTGATGAACAATCCTAAATAAGTTGATAGCAACTTTTATTTATTATTCATTATTTAAGTTAAAAATTTAAAATTGAAGGAAAAAAATGTGTACATTATATATATAATATCATATATAATATGATACTAGAGATTTGTTTATATCTAATTTTTAATATTTAAATTTTAAATTTTTCTAATTAGATATAAAGTTTTCAATTATTCAGCTCTAAATTTTGACCCCATTAAACTTAATTCCTGGATTCGTCTATAGTTAGGGCGGAGTTAAGGTGAGTTCACCTGGGGTCGGAAAAAAAAGATATATTGTTATTTTTGCATTAAAGTAAATTTTATATACTATTTGTTATAATTAATGTAAAGTCATGAAATGTAAATTGTTTCAATAATCAATTCAATATTTTTATTAGCTATCATTTTATTGATTTTACTTTATTTTAACTTTATGGAGTGTTAAATATAACTAAAGATAGTTTAATTCTAAAAAAATATAATTTCTATTTAAAGATTTATTTCTATTTTTATTTGTTTAATTTAATAGCATTCTTTAGTATTTAATTAATTTAGATTAATTTGATTGTTTGAATCAATATATATTTGATTTCTGTTGCATTTGTTGGTCATTACTTGTTTTTATGTTGATTTGTGGTTGTTGTTCGATCAATAATATCTTTTGTTTATACAACTAAAATATTTGGAAAATTGTATCATATCTGAATGTGATACAAATAACTTGAATTTGGTTTAATAATATGTAACTGTTGAATAATCTTAAATAAGTTTATAGCAACTTTCATTTATTATTTAATATTTAAAATAAAATAATAAAATTGAAAAAGTAATTGAGTACATCATATATATAATATTATATATCATATGATACTTGTTTTTTGTTTATATCTAATTTTTAATATTTAATTTTTAAATTTTGCTAGTTAGATATTAAGTTTTCAATTATTAAGTTTTAAATTTTGATCCCATCAAATTTAATTCCAGGATTCGCCTCTAATTAAGGCGCAGTTAAGGTGAGTTCACGTGGGATCGGAAAAAAAAATATATTGATATATTTGACATTAAAATAAATTTATATAATATTTTTTATAATTCATGAAAAATCATTAATTGTAAATTGTTTCAAAAATAAGTTCAATATTTTTATTATCTAAGATTTTTTTGTATTTACTTAATGTTAATTTTGTTGAGTGTTAAATATAACTAAAGATAATTTACTTCTAAGAAAATATATTTTTTATTTATAGATTTATTTTTATTTTTATTTGTCAAGTCTACTAGCATTCTCGAGTATTTAATTAATTTATATTAATTTGATTGTTTGAATCAATATCTATTCGATTTCTGTTGCATTTGTTGGTTATTAAACTTTTTTGTGTTGATTTGTGGCTATATTTTATGTTTATAAAGGTCAAATATTTGGAAAATTTGATCATATATGAATGTGATGCAAATGTAAATTACATGAATTTGGTTTAATAAGGTGTATAATTGATGAACAATCCTAAATAAGTTGATAGCAACTTTTATTTATTATTCATTATTTAAGTTAAAAATTTAAAATTGAAGGAAAAAAATGTGTACATTATATATATAATATCATATAAAATATGATACTAGAGATTTGTATATATCTAATTTTTAATATTTAAATTTTAAATTTTTCTAATTAGATATAAAGTTTTCAATTATTCAGCTCTAAATTTTGACCCCATTAAACTTAATTCCTGGATTCGTCTATAGTTAGGGCGGAGTTAAGGTGAGTTCACCTGGGGTCGGAAAAAAAAGATATATTGTTATTTTTGCATTAAAGTAAATTTTATATACTATTTGATATAATTAATGTAAAGTCATGAAATGTAAATTGTTTCAATAATCAATTCAATATTTTTATTAGCTATCATTTTATTGATTTTACTTAATTTTAACTTTATGGAGTGTTAAATATAACTAAAGATAGTTTAATTCTAAGAAAATATAATTTCTTTTTATAGATTTATTTCTATTTTTATTTGTCTAATTTAATAGCATTCTCTAGTATTTAATTAATTTAGATTAATTTGATTGTTTGAATCAATATATATTTGATTTCTGTTGCATTTGTTGGTCATTACTTGTTTTTATGTTGATTTGTGGTTGTTGTTCGATCAATAATATCTTATGTTTATACAACTAAAATATTTGGAAAATTTGATCATATCTTAATGTGATACAAATAACTTGAATTTGGCTTAATAATATGTAACTGTTGAATAATCTTAAATAAGTTTATAGCAACTTTCATTTATTATTTAATATTTAAGATAAAATATTAAAATTTAAAAAGTAATTGAGTACATCATATATATAATATTATATATCATATGATACTTGTTTTTTGTTTATATCTAATTTTTAATATTTAATTTTTAAATTTTGCTAGTTAGGTATTAAGTTTTCAATTATTCAGTTTTAAATTTTGATCCCATTAAATTTAATTCCAATATTCGCCTCTAATTAAGGCGGAGTTAAGGTGAGTTCACGTGGGATCGGAAAAAAAAATATTGATATATTTGACATTAAAATAAATTTATATAATATTTGTTATAATTAATGAAAAATCATGAATTAAAAATTGTTTCAATAATCAGTTCAATATTTTTATTATCTAAGATTTTTTTGTATTTACTTAATGTTAATTTTGTTGAGTGTTAAATATAACTAAAGATAATTTACTTCTAAGAAAATATATTTTTTATTTATAGATTTATTTTTATTTTTATTTGTCAAGTCTACTAGCATTCTCGAGTATTTAATTAATTTATATTAATTTGATTGTTTGAATCAATATCTATTCGATTTCTGTTGCATTTGTTGGTTATTAATTGTTTTTGTGTTGATTTGTGGTTATATTTTATGTTTATAAAGGTCAAATATTTGGAAAATTTGATCATATATGAATGTGATGCAAATGTAAATTACATGAATTTGGGTTAATAAGGTGTATAATTGATGAACAATCCTAAATAAGTTGATAGCAACTTTTATTTATTATTCATTATTTAAGTTAAAAATTTAAAATTGAAGGAAAAAAATGTGTACATTATATATATAATATCATATAAAATATGATACTAGAGATTTGTATATATCTAATTTTTAATATTTAAATTTTAAATTTTTCTAATTAGATATAAAGTTTTCAATTATTCAGCTCTAAATTTTGACCCCATTAAACTTAATTCCTGTATTCGTCTATAGTTAGGGCGGAGTTAAGGTGAGTTCACCTGGGGTCGGAAAAAAAAGATATATTGTTACTTTTGCATTAAAGTAAATTTTATATACTATTTGTTATAATTAATGTAAAGTCATGAAATGTAAATTGTTTCAATAATCAATTCAATATTTTTATTAGCTATCATTTTATTGATTTTACTTAATTTTAACTTTATGGAGTGTTAAATATAACTAAAGATAGTTTAATTCTAAGAAAATATAATTTCTATTTATAGATTTATTTCTATTTTTATTTGTCTAATTTAATAGCATTCTTTAGTATTTAATTAATTTAGATTAATTTGATTGTTTGAATCAATATATATTTGATTTCTGTTGCATTTGTTGGTCATTACTTGTTTTTATGTTGAGTTGTGGTTGTTGTTCGATCAATAATATCTTATGTTTATACAACTAAAATATTTGGAAAATTTGATCATATCTGAATGTGATACAAATAACTTGAATTTGGCTTCATAATATGTAACTGTTGAATAATCTTAAATAAGTTTATAGCAACTTTCATTTATTATTTAATATTTAAGATAAAATATTAAAATTGAAAAAGTAATTGAGTACATCATATATATAATATTATATATCATATGATACTTGTTTTTTGTTTATATCTAATTTTTAATATTTAATTTTTAAATTTTGCTAGTTAGATATTAAGTTTTCAATTATTATGTTTTAAATTTTGATCCCATCAAATTTAATTAAAGTATTCGCCTCTAATTAAGGCGGAGTTAAGGTAAGTTCACGTGGGATCGGAAAAAAAAATATATTGATATATTTGACATTAAAATAAATTTATATAATATTTGTTATAATTCATGAAAAATCATGAATTGTAAATTGTTTCAAAAATCAGTTCAATATTTTTATTATCTAAGATTTTTTTGTATTTACTTAATGTTAATTTGGTTGAGTGTTAAATATAACTAAAGATAATTTACTTCTAAGAAAATATATTTTTTATTTATAGATTTATTTTTATTTTTATTTGTCAAGTCTACTAGCATTCTCGAGTATTTAATTAATTTATATTAATTTGATTGTTTGAATCAATATCTATTCGATTTCTGTTGCATTTGTTGGTTATTAAACTTTTTTGTGTTGATTTGTGGCTATATTTTATGTTTATAAAGGTCAAATATTTGGAAAATTTGATCATATATGAATGTGATGCAAATGTAAATTACATGAATTTGGGTTAATAAGGTGTATAATTGATGAACAATCCTAAATAAGTTGATAGCAACTTTTATTTATTATTCATTATTTAAGTTAAAAATTTAAAATTGAAGGAAAAAAATGTGTACATTATATATATAATATCATATATAATATGATACTAGAGATTCGTTTATATCTAATTTTTAATATTTAAATTTTAAATTTTTCTAATTAGATATAAAGTTTTCAATTATTCAGCTCTAAATTTTGACCCCATTAAACTTAATTCCTGGATTCGTCTATAGTTAGGGCGGAGTTAAGGTGAGTTCACCTGGGGTCGGAAAAAAAAGATATATTGTTATTTTTGCGTTAAAGTAAATTTTATATACTATTTGTCATAATTAATGTAAAGTCATGAAATGTAAATTGTTTCAATAATCAATTCAATATTTTTATTAGCTATCATTTTATTGATTTTACTTAATTTTAACTTTATGGAGTGTTAAATATAACTAAAGATAGTTTAATTCTAAGAAAATATAATTTCTATTTATAGATTTATTTCTATTTTTATTTGTCTAATTTAATAGCATTCTTTATTATTTAATTAATTTAGATTAATTTGATTGTTTGAATCAATATATATTTGATTTCTGTTGCATTTGTTGGTCATTACTTGTTTTTATGTTGATTTGTGGTTGTTGTTCGATCAATAATATCTTATGTTTATACAACTAAAATATTTGGAAAATTTGATCATATCTGAATGTGATACAAATAACTTGAATTTGGCTTAATAATATGTAACTGTTGAATAATCTTAAATAAGTTTATAGCAACTTTCATTTATTATTTAATATTTAAAATAAAATATTAAAATTGAAAAAGTAATTGAGTACATCATATATATAATATTATATATCATATGATACTTGTTTTTTGTTTATATCTAATTTTTAATATTTAATTTTTAAATTTTGCTAGTTAGATATTAAGAGTTCAAAATTATTAAGTTTTAAATTTTGATCCCATCAAATTTAATTCCAGGATTCGCCTCTAATTAAGACGGAGTTAAGGTGAGTTCACGTGGGATCGGAAAAAAAAATATATTGATATATTTGACATTAAAATAAATTTATATAATATTTGTTATAATTCATGAAAAATCATGAATTTTCAATTGTTTCAAAAATCAGTTCAATATTTTTATTATCTAAGATTTTTTTTATTTACTTAATGTTAATTTTGTTGAGTGTTAAATATAACTAAAGATAATTTACTTCTAAGAAAATATATTTTTTATTTATTGTTTTATTTTTATTTTTATTTTTAAAGTTTACTATCATTCTCAGTATTTAATTAATTTATATTAATTTGATTGTTTGAATCAATATCTATTCGATTTCTGTTGCATTTGTTGTTTATTAAACTTTTTTGTGTTGATTTGTGGCTATATTTTATGTTTATAACGGTCAAATATTTGGAAAATTTGATCATATATGAATGTGATGCAAATGTAAATTACATGAATTTGGGTTAATAAGGTGTATAATTGATGAACAATCCTAAATAAGTTGATAGCAACTTTTATTTATTATTCATTATTTAAGTTAAAAATTTAAAATTGAAGGAAAAAAATGTGTACATTATATATATAATATCATATATAATATGATACTAGAGATTTGTTTATATCTAATTTTTAATATTTAAATTTTAAATTTTTCTAATTAGATATAAAGTTTTCAATTATTCAGCTCTAAATTTTGACCCCATTAAACTTAATTCCTGGATTCGTCTATAGTTAGGGCGGAGTTAAGGTGAGTTCACTGAATTCGGAAAAAAGATATATTGTTATTTTTGCATTAAAGTAAATTTTATATACTATTTGTTATAATTAATGTAAAGTCATGAAATGTAAATTGTTTCAATAATCAATTCAATATTTTTATTATCTATCATTTTATTGATTTTACTTAATTTTAACTTTATGGAGTGTTAAATATAACTAAAGATAGTTTAATTCTAAGAAAATATAATTTCTATTTATAGATTTATTTCTATTTTTATTTGTCTAATTTAATAGCATTCTTTATTATTTAATTAATTTAGATTAATTTGATTGTTTGAATCAATATATATTTGATTTCTGTTGCATTTGTTGGTCATTACTTGTTTTTATGTTGATTTGTGGTTGTTGTTCGATCAATAATATCTTTTGTTTATACAACTAAAATATTTGGAAAATTGTATCATATCTGAATGTGATACAAATAACTTGAATTTGGTTTAATAATATGTAACTGTTGAATAATCTTAAATAAGTTTATAGCAACTTTCATTTATTATTTAATATTTAAAATAAAATAATAAAATTGAAAAAGTAATTGAGTACATCATATATATAATATTATATATCATATGATACTTGTTTTTTGTTTATATCTAATTTTTAATATTTAATTTTTAAATTTTGCTAGTTAGATATTAAGTTTTCAATTATTAAGTTTTAAATTTTGATCCCATCAAATTTAATTCCAGGATTCGCCTCTAATTAAGGCGCAGTTAAGGTGAGTTCACGTGGGATCGGAAAAAAAAATATATTGATATATTTGACATTAAAATAAATTTATATAATATTTGTTATAATTCATGAAAAATCATTAATTGTAAATTGTTTCAAAAATAAGTTCAATATTTTTATTATCTAAGATTTTTTTGTATTTACTTAATGTTAATTTTGTTGAGTGTTAAATATAACTAAAGATAATTTACTTCTAAGAAAATATATTTTTTATTTATAGATTTATTTTTATTTTTATTTGTCAAGTCTACTAGCATTCTCGAGTATTTAATTAATTTATATTAATTTGATTGTTTGAATCAATATCTATTCGATTTCTGTTGCATTTGTTGGTTATTAAACTTTTTTGTGTTGATTTGTGGCTATATTTTATGTTTATAAAGGTCAAATATTTGGAAAATTTGATCATATATGAATGTGATGCAAATGTAAATTACATGAATTTGGGTTAATAAGGTGTATAATTGATGAACAATCCTAAATAAGTTGATAGCAACTTTTATTTATTATTCATTATTTAAGTTAAAAATTTAAAATTGAAGGAAAAAAATGTGTACATTATATATATAATATCATATAAAATATGATACTAGAGATTTGTATATATCTAATTTTTAATATTTAAATTTTAAATTTTTCTAATTAGATATAAAGTTTTCAATTATTCAGCTCTAAATTTTGACCCCATTAAACTTAATTCCTGGATTCGTCTATAGTTAGGGCGGAGTTAAGGTGAGTTCACCTGGGGTCGGAAAAAAAAGATATATTGTTATTTTTGCATTAAAGTAAATTTTATATACTATTTGTTATAATTAATGTAAAGTCATGAAATGTAAATTGTTTCAATAATCAATTCAATATTTTTATTAGCTATCATTTTATTGATTTTACTTAATTTTAACTTTATGGAGTGTTAAATATAACTAAAGATAGTTTAATTCTAAGAAAATATAATTTCTATTTATAGATTTATTTCTATTTTTATTTGTCTAATTTAATAGCATTCTCTAGTATTTAATTAATTTAGATTAATTTGATTGTTTGAATCAATATATATTTGATTTCTGTTGCATTTGTTGGTCATTACTTGTTTTTATGTTGATTTGTGGTTGTTGTTCGATCAATAATATCTTATGTTTATACAACTAAAATATTTGGAAAATTTGATCATATCTTAATGTGATACAAATAACTTGAATTTGGCTTAATAATATGTAACTGTTGAATAATCTTAAATAAGTTTATAGCAACTTTCATTTATTATTTAATATTTAAGATAAAATATTAAAATTTAAAAAGTAATTGAGTACATCATATATATAATATTATATATCATATGATACTTGTTTTTTGTTTATATCTAATTTTTAATATTTAATTTTTAAATTTTGCTAGTTAGGTATTAAGTTTTCAATTATTCAGTTTTAAATTTTGATCCCATTAAATTTAATTCCAATATTCGCCTCTAATTAAGGCGGAGTTAAGGTGAGTTCACGTGGGATCGGAAAAAAAAATATTGATATATTTGACATTAAAATAAATTTATATAATATTTGTTATAATTAATGAAAAATCATGAATTAAAAATTGTTTCAATAATCAGTTCAATATTTTTATTATCTAAGATTTTTTTGTATTTACTTAATGTTAATTTTGTTGAGTGTTAAATATAACTAAAGATAATTTACTTCTAAGAAAATATATTTTTTATTTATAGATTTATTTTTATTTTTATTTGTCAAGTCTACTAGCATTCTCGAGTATTTAATTAATTTATATTAATTTGATTGTTTGAATCAATATCTATTCGATTTCTGTTGCATTTGTTGGTTATTAATTGTTTTTGTGTTGATTTGTGGTTATATTTTATGTTTATAAAGGTCAAATATTTGGAAAATTTGATCATATATGAATGTGATGCAAATGTAAATTACATGAATTTGGGTTAATAAGGTGTATAATTGATGAACAATCCTAAATAAGTTGATAGCAACTTTTATGTATTATTCATTATTTAAGTTAAAAATTTTAAATTGAAGGAAAAAAATGTGTACATTATATATATAATATCATATATAATATGATACTAGAGATTTGTTTATATCTAATTTTTAATATTTAAATTTTAAATTTTGCTAATTAGATATAAAGATTTCAATTACTCACTTTAAATTTTGACCCCATTAAACTTAATTCTGGATTCGTCTCTAGTTAGGGGAGTTAAGGTGAGTTCACTGGGTCGGAAAAAAGATATATTGTTATTTTTGCATTAAAGTAAATTTTATATACTATTTGTTATAATTAATGTAAAGTCATGAAATGTAAATTGTTTCAATAATCAATTCAATATTTTTATTAGCTATGATTTTATTGATTTTACTTAATTTTAATTTTATGGAGTGTTAAATATAACTAAAGATAGTTTAATTCTAAGAAAATATAATTTCTATTTATAGATTTATTTCTATTTTTATTTGTCTAATTTAATAGCATTCTCTAGTATTTAATTAATTTAGATTAATTTGATTGTTTGAATCAATATATATTTGATTTCTGTTGCATTTGTTGGTCATTACTTGTTTTTATGTTGATTTGTGGTTGTTGTTCGATCAATAATATCTTATGTTTATACAACTAAAATAGTTGGAAAATTTGATCATATCTGAATGTGATACAAATAACTTGAATTTGGCTTAATAATATGTAACTGTTGAATAATTTTAAATAAGTTTATAGCAACTTTCATTTATTATTTAATATTTAAGGTAAAATATTAAAATATAAAATGTAATTGAGTACGTCATATATATAATATTATATATCGTATGATACTTGTTTTTTGTTTATATCTAATTTTAAATATTTAATTTATAAATTTTGCTAGTTAGATATTAAGTTTTCAATTATTCAATTTTAAATTTTGATCCCATTAAATTTAATTCCAAGATTCGCCTCTAATTAAGGCGGAGTTAAGGTGAGTTCACGTGGGATCGGAAAAAAAAATATATTGATATATTTGACATTAAAATAAATTTATATAATATTTGTTATAATTAATGAAAAATCATGAATTAAAAATTGTTTCAATAATCAGTTCAATATTTTTATTATCTAAGATTTTTTTGTATTTACTTAATGTTAATTTTGTTGAGTGTTAAATATAACTAAAGATAATTTACTTCTAAGAAAATATATTTTTTATTTATAGATTTATTTTTATTTTTATTTGTCAAGTCTACTAGCATTCTCGAGTATTTAATTAATTTATATTAATTTGATTGTTTGAATCAATATCTATTCGATTTCTGTTGCATTTGTTGGTTATTAATTGTTTTTGTGTTGATTTGTGGTTATATTTTATGTTTATAAAGGTCAAATATTTGGAAAATTTGATCATATATGAATGTGATGCAAATGTAAATTACATGAATTTGGGTTAATAAGGTGTATAATTGATGAACAATCCTAAATAAGTTGATAGCAACTTTTATTTATTATTCATTATTTAAGTTAAAAATTTAAAATTGAAGGAAAAAAATGTGTACATTATATATATAATATCATATAAAATATGATACTAGAGATTTGTATATATCTAATTTTTAATATTTAAATTTTAAATTTTTCTAATTAGATATAAAGTTTTCAATTATTCAGCTCTAAATTTTGACCCCATTAAACTTAATTCCTGGATTCGTCTATAGTTAGGGCGGAGTTAAGGTGAGTTCACCTGGGGTCGGAAAAAAAAGATATATTGTTATTTTTGCATTAAAGTAAATTTTATATACTATTTGTTATAATTAATGTAAAGTCATGAAATGTAAATTGTTTCAATAATCAATTCAATATTTTTATTAGCTATCATTTTATTGATTTTACTTAATTTTAACTTTATGGAGTGTTAAATATAACTAAAAATAGTTTAATTCTAAGAAAATATAATTAATATTTATAGATTTATTTCTATTTTTATTTGTCTAATTTAATAGCATTCTCTAGTATTTAATTAATTTAGATTAATTTGATTGTTTGAATCAATATATATTTGATTTCTGTTGCATTTGTTGGTCATTACTTGTTTTTATGTTGATTTGTGGTTGTTGTTCGATCAATAATATCTTATGTTTATACAACTAAAATATTTGGAAAATTTGATCATATCTTAATGTGATACAAATAACTTGAATTTGGCTTAATAATATGTAACTGTTGAATAATCTTAAATAAGTTTATAGCGACTTTCATTTATTATTTAATATTTAAGATAAAATATTAAAATTTAAAAAGTAATTGAGTACATCATATATATAATATTATATATCATATTATACTTGTTTTTTGTTTATATCTAATTTTTAATATTTAATTTTTAAATTTTGCTAGTTAGATATTAAGTTTTCAATTATTCAGTTTTAAATTTTGATCCCATTAAATTTAATTCCATGTTTCGCCTCTAATTAAGGAGGAGTTAAGGTGAGTTCACGTGGGATCGGAAAAAAAAAATATTGATATATTTGACATTAAAATAAATTTATATAATATTTGTTATAATTCATGAAAAATCATGAATTGTAAATTGTTTCAATAATCAGTTCAATATTTTTATTATCTAAGATTTTTTTGTATTTACTTAATGTTAATTTTGTTGTGTGTTAAATATAACTAAAGATAATTTACTTCTAAGAAAATATATTTTTTATTTATAGATTTATTTTTATTTTTATTTGTCAAGTCTACTAGCATTCTCGAGTATTTAATTAATTTATATTAATTTGATTGTTTGAATCAATATCTATTCGATTTCTGTTGCATTTGTTGGTTATTAATTGTTTTTGTGTTGATTTGTGGTTATATTTAATGTTTATAAAGGTCAAATATTTGAAAAATTTGATCATATATGAATGTGACGCAAATGCAAATTACATGAATTTGGGTTAATAAGGTATAATTGATGAACAATATTTAAATAAGTTGATAGCAACTTTTTTTTTTTATTTATTATTTAAGTTAAAAGGTTAAAATTGAAGAAAAAAAATGTGTACATTATATATATAATATCATATATAATATGATACTAGAGATTTGTATATATCTAATTTTTAATATTTAAATTTTAAATTTTTCTAATTAATTATAAAGTTTTCAATTACTCAGCTTTAAATTTTGACCCCATTAAACTTAATTCCTGGATTCGTCTCTAGTTAGGGCGGAGTTAAGATGAGTTCACCTGGGGTCGGAAAAAAAGATATATTGTTATTTTTGCATTAAAGTAAATTTTATATACTATTTGTTATAATTAATGTAAAGTCATGAAATGTAAATTGTTTCAATAATCAATTCAATATTTTTATTAGCTATGATTTTATTGATTTTACTTAATTTTAATTTTATGGAGTGTTAAATATAACTAAATATAGTTTAATTCTAAGAAAATATAATTTCTATTTATAGAATTATTTCTATTTTTATTTGTCTAATTTAATAGCATTCTCTAGTATTTAATTAATTTAGATTAATTTGATTGTTTGAATCAATATATATTTGATTTCTGTTGCATTTGTTGGTCATTACTTGTTTTTATGTTGATTTGTGGTTGTTGTTCGATCAATAATATCTTTTTATACAACTAAAATATTTGGAAAATTTGATCATATCTTAATGTGATACAAATAACTTTAATTTGGCTTAATAATATATAACTGTTGAATAATCTTAAATAAGTTTATAGTAACTTTCATTTATTATTTAATATTTAAGATAAAATATTAAAATTTAAAAAGTAATTGAGTACATCATATATATAATATTATATATCATATGATACTTGTTTTTTGTTTATATCTAATTTTTAATATTTAATTTTTAAATTTTGCTAGTTAGGTATTAAGTTTTCAATTATTCAGTTTTAAATTTTGATCCTATTAAATTTAATTCCAATATTCGCCTCTAATTAAGGCGGAGTTAAGGTGAGTTCACGTGGGATCGGAAAAAAAAATATTGATATATTTGACATTAAAATAAATTTATATAATATTTGTTATAATTAATGAAAAATCATGAATTAAAAATTGTTTCAATAATCAGTTCAATATTTTTATTCTCTAAGATTTTTTTGTATTTACTTAATGTTAATTTTGTTGAGTGTTAAATATAACTAAAGATAATTTACTTCTAAGAAAATATATTTTTTATTTATAGATTTATTTTTATTTTTATTTGTCAAGTCTACTAGCATTCTCGAGTATTTAATTAATTTATATTAATTTGATTGTTTGAATCAATATCTATTCGATTTCTGTTGCATTTGTTGGTTATTAATTGTTTTTGTGTTGATTTGTGGTTATATTTTATGTTTATAAAGGTCAAATATTTGGAAAATTTGATCATATATGAATGTGATGCAAATGTAAATTACATGAATTTGGGTTAATAAGGTGTATAATTGATGAACAATCCTAAATAAGTTGATAGCAACTTTTATTTATTATTCATTATTTAAGTTAAAAATTTAAAATTGAAGGAAAAAAATGTGTACATTATATATATAATATCATATAAAATATGATACTAGAGATTTGTATATATCTAATTTTTAATATTTAAATTTTAAATTTTTCTAATTAGATATAAAGTTTTCAATTATTCAGCTCTAAATTTTGACCCCATTAAACTTAATTCCTGGATTCGTCTATAGTTAGGGCGGAGTTAAGGTGAGTTCACCTGGGGTCGGAAAAAAAAGATATATTGTTATTTTTGCTTTAAAGTAAATTTTATATACTATTTGTTATAATTAATGTAAAGTCATGAAATGTAAATTGTTTCAATAATCAATTAAATATTTTTATTAGCTATGATTTTATTGATTTTACTTAATTTTAATTTTATGGAGTGTTAAATATAACTAAAGATAGTTTAATTCTAAGAAAATATAATTTCTATTTATAGATTTATTTCTATTTTTATTTGTCTAATTTAATAGCATTCTCTAGTATTTAATTAATTTAGATTAATTTGATTGTTTGAATCAATATATATTTGATTTCTGTTGCATTTGTTGGTCATTACTTGTTTTTATGTTGATTTGTGGTTGTTGTTCGATCAATAATATCTTATGTTTATACAACTAAAATATTTGGAAAATTTGATCATATCTTAATGTGATACAAATAACTTAAATTTGGCTTAATAATATGTAACTGTTGAATAATCTTAAATAATTTTATAGCAACTTTCATTTATTATTTAATATTTAAGATAAAATATTAAAATTGAAAAAGTAATTGAGTACAACATATATATAATATTATATATCATATGATACTTGTTTTTTGTTTATATCTAATTTTTAATATTTAATTTTTAAATTTTGCTAGTTAGGTATTAAGTTTTCAATTATTCAGTTTTAAATTTTGATCCCATTAAATTTAATTCCAAGATTCGCCTCTAATTAAGGCGGAGTTAAGGTGAGTTCACGTGGGATCGGAAAAAAAAATATTGATATATTTGACATTAAAATAAATTTATATAATATTTGTTATAATTAATGAAAAATCATGAATTAAAAATTGTTTCAATAATCAATTCAATATTTTTATTATCTAAGATTTTTTTGTATTTACTTAATGTTAATTTTGTTGAGTGTTAAATATAACTAAAGATAATTTACTTCTAAGAAAATATATTTTTTATTTATAGATTTATTTTTATTTTTATTTGTCAAGTCTACTAGCATTCTCGAGTATTTAATTAATTTATATTAATTTGATTGTTTGAATCAATATCTATTCGATTTCTGTTGCATTTGTTGGTTATTAATTGTTTTTGTGTTGATTTGTGGTTATATTTTATGTTTATAAAGGTCAAATATTTGGAAAATTTGATCATATATGAATGTGATGCAAATGTAAATTACATGAATTTGGGTTAATAAGGTGTATAATTGATGAACAATCCTAAATAAGTTGATAGCAACTTTTATTTATTATTCATTATTTAAGTTAAAAATTTTAAATTGAAGGAAAAAAATGTGTACATTATATATATAATATCATATATAATATGATACTAGAGATTTGTTTATATCTAATTTTTAATATTTAAATTTTAAATTTTGCTAATTAGATATAAAGATTTCAATTACTCAGCTTTAAATTTTGACCCCATTAAACTTAATTCCTGGATTCGTCTCTAGTTAGGGCGGAGTTAAGGTGAGTTCACCTGGGGTCGGAAAAAAAATATATATTGTTATTTTTGCATTAAAGTAAATTTTATATACTATTTGTTATAATTAATGTAAAGTCATGAAATGTAAATTGTTTCAATAATCAATTCAATATTTTTATTAGCTATGATTTTATTGATTTTACTTAATTTTAATTTTATGGAGTGTTAAATATAACTAAAGATAGTTTAATTCTAAGAAAATATAATTTCTATTTATAGATTTATTTCTATTTTTATTTGTCTAGTTTAATAGCATTCTCTAGTATTTAATTAATTTAGATTAATTTGATTGTTTGAATCAATATATATTTGATTTCTGTTGCATTTGTTGGTCATTACTTGTTTTTATGTTGATTTGTGGTTGTTGTTCGATCAATAATATCTTATGTTTATATAACTAAAATAGTTGGAAAATTTGATCATATCTGAATGTGATACAAATAACTTGAATTTGGCTTAATAATATGTAACTGTTGAATAATTTTAAATAAGTTTATAGCAACTTTCATTTATTATTTAATATTTAAGGTAAAATATTAAAATATAAAATGTAATTGAGTACGTCATATATATAATATTATATATCGTATGATACTTGTTTTTTGTTTATATCTAATTTTAAATATTTAATTTATAAATTTTGCTAGTTAGATATTAAGTTTTCAATTATTCAATTTTAAATTTTGATCCCATTAAATTTAATTCCAAGATTCGCCTCTAATTAAGGCGGAGTTAAGGTGAGTTCACGTGGGATCGGAAAAAAAAATATATTGATATATTTGACATTAAAATAAATTTATATAATATTTGTTATAATTAATGAAAAATCATGAATTAAAAATTGTTTCAATAATCAGTTCAATATTTTTATTATCTAAGATTTTTTTGTATTTACTTAATGTTAATTTTGTTGAGTGTTAAATATAACTAAAGATAATTTACTTCTAAGAAAATATATTTTTTATTTATAGATTTATTTTTATTTTTATTTGTCAAGTCTACTAGCATTCTCGAGTATTTAATTAATTTATATTAATTTGATTGTTTGAATCAATATCTATTCGATTTCTGTTGCATTTGTTGGTTATTAATTGTTTTTGTGTTGATTTGTGGTTATATTTTATGTTTATAAAGGTCAAATATTTGGAAAATTTGATCATATATGAATGTGATGCAAATGTAAATTACATGAATTTGGGTTAATAAGGTGTATAATTGATGAACAATCCTAAATAAGTTGATAGCAACTTTTCTTTATTATTCATTATTTAAGTTAAAAATTTTAAATTGAAGGAAAAAAATGTGTACATTATATATATAATATCATATATAATATGATACTAGAGATTTGTTTATATCTAATTTTTAATATTTATATTTTAAATTTTGCTAATTAGATATAAAGATTTCAATTACTCAGCTTTAAATTTTGACCCCATTAAACTTAATTCCTGGATTCGTCTCTAGTTAGGGCGGAGTTAAGGTGAGTTCACCTGGGGTCGGAAAAAAAATATATATTGTTATTTTTGCATTAAAGTAAATTTTATATACTATTTGTTATAATTAATGTAAAGTCATGAAATGTAAATTGTTTCAATAATCAATTCAATATTTTTATTAGCTATGATTTTATTGATTTTACTTAATTTTAATTTTATGGAGTGTTAAATATAACTAAAGATAGTTTAATTCTAAGAAAATATAATTTCTATTTATAGATTTATTTCTATTTTTATTTGTCTAGTTTAATAGCATTCTCTAGTATTTAATTAATTTAGATTAATTTGATTGTTTGAATCAATATATATTTGATTTCTTGCATTTGTTGGTCATTACTTGTTTTTATGTTGATTTGTGGTTGTTGTTCGATCAATAATATCTTATGTTTATACAACTAAAATAGTTGGAAAATTTGATCATATCTGAATGTGATACAAATAACTTGAATTTGGCTTAATAATATGTAACTGTTGAATAATTTTAAATAAGTTTATAGCAACTTTCATTTATTATTTAATATTTAAGGTAAAATATTAAAATATAAAATGTAATTGAGTACGTCATATATATAATATTATATATCGTATGATACTTGTTTTTTGTTTATATCTAATTTTAAATATTTAATTTATAAATTTTGCTAGTTAGATATTAAGTTTTCAATTATTCAATTTTAAATTTTGATCCCATTAAATTTAATTCCAAGATTCGCCTCTAATTAAGGCGGAGTTAAGGTGAGTTCACGTGGGTTTGGAAAAAAAAGATATATTGATATTTTTGACATTAAAGTAAATTTATATAATATTTGTTATAATTCATGAAAAATCATGAATTGTAAATTGTTTCAATAAACAGTTCAATATTTTTATTATCTAAGATTTTTTTTGTATTTACTTAATGTTAATTTTGTTGAGTGTTAAATATAACTAAAGATAATTTACTTCTATGAAAATATATTTTTTATTTAAAGATTTATTTTTATTTTTATTTGTCAAGTTTACTAGCATTCTCGAGTATTTAATTAATTTACATTAATTTGATTGTTTGAATCAATATCTATTGAATTTGTGTTGCATTTGTTGGTTATTAATTGTTTTTGTGTTGATTTGTGGTTATATTTTATGTTTATAAAGGTCAAATATTTGGAAAATTTGATCATATATGAATGTGATGCAAATGTAAATTACATGAATTTGGGTTAATAAGGTGTATAATTGATGAACAATCCTAAATAAGTTGATAGCAACTTTTATTTATTATTCATTATTTAAGTTAAAAATTTTAAATTGAAGGAAAAAAATGTGTACATTATATATATAATATCATATATAATATGATACTAGAGATTTGTTTATACCTAATTTTTAATATTTAAATTTTAAATTTTGCTAATTAGATATAAAGATTTCAATTACTCAGCTTTAAATTTTGACCCCATTAAACTTAATTCCTGGATTCGTCTCTAGTTAGGGGAGTTAAGGTGAGTTCACCTGGGGTCGGAAAAAAAAGATATATTGTTATTTTTGCATTAAAGTAAATTTTATATACTATTTGTTATAATTAATGTAAAGTCATGAAATGTAAATTGTTTCAATAATCAATTCAATATTTTTATTAGCTATGATTTTATTGATTTTACTTAATTTTAATTTTATGGAGTGTTAAATATAACTAAAGATAGTTTAATTCTAAGAAAATATAATTTCTATTTATAGATTTATTTCTATTTTTATTTGTCTAGTTTAATAGCATTCTCTAGTATTTAATTAATTTAGATTAATTTGATTGTTTGAATCAATATATATTTGATTTCTGTTGCATTTGTTGGTCATTACTTGTTTTTATGTTGATTTGTGGTTGTTGTTCGATCAATAATATCTTATGTTTATACAACTAAAATAGTTGGAAAATTTGATCATATCTGAATGTGATACAAATAACTTGAATTTGGCTTAATAATATGTAACTGTTGAATAATTTTAAATAAGTTTATAGCAACTTTCATTTATTATTTAATATTTAAGGTAAAATATTAAAATATAAAATGTAATTGAGTACGTCATATATATAATATTATATATCGTATGATACTTGTTTTTTGTTTATATCTAATTTTAAATATTTAATTTATAAATTTTGCTAGTTAGATATTAAGTTTTCAATTATTCAATTTTAAATTTTTATCCCATTAAATTTAATTCCAAGATTCGCCTCTAATTAAGGCGGAGTTAAGGTGAGTTCACGTGGGTTTGGAAAAAAAAGATATATTGATATTTTTGACATTAAAGTAAATTTATATAATATTTGTTATAATTCATGAAAAATCATGAATTGTAAATTGTTTCAATAATCAGTTCAATATTTTTATTATCTAAGATTTTTTTTGTATTTACTTAATGTTAATTTTGTTGAGTGTTAAATATAACTAAAGATAATTTACTTCTATGAAAATATATTTTTTATTTAAAGATTTATTTTTATTTTTATTTGTCAAGTTTACTAGCATTCTCGAGTATTTAATTAATTTACATTAATTTGATTGTTTGAATCAATATCTATTGAATTTGTGTTGCATTTGTTGGTTATTAATTGTTTTTGTGTTGATTTGTGGTTATATTTTATGTTTATAAAGGTCAAATATTTGGAAAATTTGATCATATATGAATGTGATGCAAATGTAAATTACATGAATTTGGGTTAATAAGGTGTATAATTGATGAACAATCCTAAATAAGTTGATAGCAACTTTTATTTATTATTCATTATTTAAGTTAAAAATTTTAAATTGAAGGAAAAAAATGTGTACATTATATATATAATATCATATATAATATGATACTAGAGATTTGTTTATACCTAATTTTTAATATTTAAATTTTAAATTTTGCTAATTAGATATAAAGATTTCAATTACTCAGCTTTAAATTTTGACCCCATTAAACTTAATTCCTGGATTCGTCTCTAGTTAGGGCGGAGTTAAGGTGAGTTCACCTGGGGTCGGAAAAAAAAGATATATTGTTATTTTTGCATTAAAGTAAATTTTATATACTATTTGTTATAATTAATGTAAAGTCATGAAATGTAAATTGTTTCAATAATCAATTCAATATTTTTATTAGCTATGATTTTATTGATTTTACTTAATTTTAATTTTATGGAGTGTTAAATATAACTAAAGATAGTTTAATTCTAAGAAAATATAATTTCTATTTATAGATTTATTTCTATTTTTATTTGTCTAATTTTATAGCATTCTCTAGTATTTAATTAATTTAGATTAATTTGATTGTTTGAATCAATATATATTTGATTTCTGTTGCATTTGTTGGTCATTACTTGTTTTTATGTTGATTTGTGGTTGTTGTTCGATCAATAATATCTTATGTTTATACAACTAAAATAGTTGGAAAATTTGATCATATCTGAATGTGATACAAATAACTTGAATTTGGCTTAATAATATGTAACTGTTGAATAATTTTAAATAAGTTTATAGCAACTTTCATTTATTATTTAATATTTAAGGTAAAATATTAAAATATAAAATGTAATTGAGTACGTCATATATATAATATTATATATCGTATGATACTTGTTTTTTGTTTATATCTAATTTTAAATATTTAATTTATAAATTTTGCTAGTTAGATATTAAGTTTTCAATTATTCAATTTTAAATTTTGATCCCATTCAATTTAATTCCAAGATTCGCCTCTAATTAAGGCGGAGTTAAGGTGAGTTCACGTGGGATCGGAAAAAAAAATATTGATCCCATTCAATTTAAAAAAATATTTTTATTATCTAAGATTTTTTTTGTATTTACTTAATGTTAATTTTGTTTAGTGTTAAATATAACTAAAGATAATTTACTTCTAAGAAAATATATTTTTTATTTATAGATTTATTTTTATTTTTATTTGTCAAATCTACTAGCATTCTCGAGTATTTAATTAATTTATATTAATTTGATTGTTTGAATCAATATCTATTCGATTTCTGTTGCATTTGTTGGTTATTAATTGTTTTTGTGTTGATTTGTGGTTATATTTTATGTTTATAAAGGTCAAATATTTGGAAAATTTGATCATATATGAATGTGATGCAAATGTAAATTACATGAATTTGGGTTAATAAGGTGTATAATTGATGAACAATCCTAAATAAGTTGATAGCAACTTTTATTTATTATTCATTATTTAAGTTAAAAATTTTAAATCGAAGGAAAAAAATGTGTACATTATATATATAATATCATATATAATATGATACTAGAGATTTGTTTATATCTAATTTTTAATATTTAAATTTTAAATTTTTCTAATTAGAAATAAAGATTTCAATTACTCAGCTTTAAATTTTGACCCCATTAAACTTAATTCCTGGATTCGTCTCTAGTTAGGGGGGAGTAAAGGTGAGTTCACCTGGGGTCGGAAAAAAAGATATATTGTTATTTTTGCATTAAAGTAAATTTTATATACTATTTTTATAATTAATGTAAAGTCATGAAATGTAAATTGTTTCAATAATCAATTCAATATTTTTATTAGCTATGATTTTATTGATTTTACTTAATTTTAATTTTATGGAGTGTTAAATATAACTAAAGATAGTTTAATTCTAAGAAAATATAATTTCTATTTACAGATTTATTTCTATTTTTATTTGTCTAATTTAATAGCATTCTCTAGTATTTAATTAATTTAGATTAATTTGATTGTTTGAATCAATATATATTTGATTTTTGTTGCATTTGTTGGTCATTACTTGTTTTTATGTTGATTTGGTTGTTGTTCGATCAATAATATCTTATGTTTATACAACTTAAATATTTGGAAAATTTGATCATATCTTAATGTGATACAAATAACTTGAATTTGGCTTAATAATATGTAACTGTTGAATAATCTTAAATAAGTTTATAGCAACTTTAAATTATTATTTAATATTTAAGATAAAATATTAAAATTGAAAAAGTAATTGAGTACATCATATATATAATATTATATATCATATGATACTTGTTTCATTTATTATTTAATTTTTAAATTTTGCTAGTTAGATATTAAGTTTTCAATTATTCAGTTTTAAATTTTGATCCCATTAAATTTAATTCCAAGATTCGCCTCTAATTAAGGCGGAGTTAAGGTGAGTTCACGTGGGATCGGAAAAAAATATATATATTGATATATTTGACATTAAAATAAATTTATATAATATTTGTTATAATTCATGAAAAATCATGAATTGTAAATTGTTTCAATAATCAGTTCAATATTTTTATTATCTAAGATTTTTTTGTATTTACTTAATGTTAATTTTGTTGTGTGTTAAATATAACTAAAGATAATTTACTTCTAAGAAAATATATTTTTTATTTATAGATTTATTTTTATTTTTATTTGTCAAGTCTACTAGCATTCTCGAGTATTTAATTAATTTATATTAATTTGATTGTTTGAATCAATATCTATTCGATTTCTGTTGCATTTGTTGGTTATTAATTGTTTTTGTGTTGATTTGTGGTTATATTTTATGTTTATAAAGGTCAAATATTTGGAAAATTTGATCATATATGAATGTGACGCAAATGCAAATTACATGAATTTGGGTTAATAAGGTATAATTGATGAACAATATTTAAATATATATTAATTCTAAGAAAATATAATTTATATTTATAGATTTATTTCTATTTTTATTTATCAAATTTAATAGCATTCTCTAGTATTTAATTAATTTAGATTAATTTGATTGTTTGAATCAACATATATTCGATTTCTGTTGCATTTGTTGGTCATTACTTGTTTTTGTGTTGATTTGTAGTTTTTGTTTGATCAATTATATTTTATGTTAATACAACAAAAATATTTTGAAAATCTGAATGTGATACAAATAACTTGAATTTGGGTTAATAAGGTGTAACTGTTGAATAATCTTAAATAAGTTTATAGCAACTTTTATTTATTATTAATTTTTAAGATAAAATATTTAAATAAAGAAGTAATCGAGTACATTATATATATAATATGATACTAGAGATTCGCCTCTAGTTAAGGCGGAGTTAAGGTGAATTCACGTGGGTTCTAAAAAAAAAGATATTTTGATATTTTTTATATTAAAGTAAATTTATATAATATTTGTTATAATTCATGAAAAATCATGAATTGTAAATTGTTTCAATAATCATTTCAATATTTTTATTATCTAAGATTTTTTTGTATTTACTTAATGTTAATTTTGTTGAGTGTTAAATATAACAAAAGATAATTTATTTCTAAGAAAATATACTTTTTTTATAAAATTATTTTTATTTTTATTTGTCAAATTTACAAGCATTCTCGAGTATTTAATTAATTTATATTAATTTGATTGTTTGAATCAATATCTATTCGATTTCTGTTGCATTTGTTGGTTATTATTTTTTTTTTGTGTTGATTTGTGGATATATTTTATGTTTATAAAGGTCAAATATTTGTAAAATTTGATCATGTTCATTGTGATGCAAATGAAAATTACATTAATTTGGGTTAATAAGGTATAATTGATGAACAATCCTAAATAAGTTGATAAGAACTTTTATTTATTATTTATTATTTAAGGTAAAATGTTAAAATTGTTGAAAAAAATGTCTACATTATATATATAATATCATATATAATGTGATACTAGAGATTTGTTTATATCTAATTTATAATATTTAAATTTTACATTTTGCTAATTAGATATAAACTTTTCCATTACTCAGCTTTAAATTTTGACCCCATTAAACTTAATTCTTGGATTCGTCTCTACTTAGGGCGGACTTAAGGTGAGTTCACGTGGGGTCGTAAAAAAAAGATATATTGTTTTTTTTTGCATTAAAGAAAATTTTATATACTATTTGTTATAATTAATGAAAAGTCATGAAATGTAAATTGTTTCAATAATCAATTCAATATTTTTACTAGCTATGATTTTATTGATTTTACTTAATTTTAATTTTATGGAGTGTTAAAAATAACTAAAGATAGATTAATTCTAAGAAAATATAATTTCTATTTACAGATTTATTTCTATTTTTATGTTTAATATTTATTAGCATTCTCTAGAATTTAATTAATTTAGATTAATTTGATTGTTTGAATCAATATATATTCGATTTCTGTTGCATTTGTTGGTCATTACTTGTTTTGTTATTGATTTGTGGTTGTTGTTCGATCAATATTATTTTATGTTTATACAACTAAAATATTTGGAAAACTTTATCATATCGGAATGTTATGCAAATAACATGAATTTGGGTTAATAAGGTGTAATTGTTGAATAATCTTAAAAAAATTATAGCAACTTTTATTTATTAATTAATATTTAAGATAAAATATTAAAATTGAAGAAGTAATTGAGAATATTATATATATAATATTATATATCATATGATTCTTGTTATTTGTTTATATCTAATTTTTAATATTTAACTTTTAAATTTTGCTAGTTAGATATAACTAAAGATAATTTACTTCAAAGAAAATATATTTTTTATTTATAGATTTATTTTATTTTTATTTGTCAAGTCTACTAGCATTCTCGAGTATTTAATTAATTTATATTAATTTGATTGTTTGAATCAATATCTATTCGATTTCTATTGCATTTGTTGGTTATTAATTGTTTTTGTGTTGATTTGTGGTTATATTTTATGTTTATAAAGCTCAAAAATTTGGAAAAATTGATCATATATGAATGTGACGCAAATGCAAATTACATGAATTTGGGTTAATAAGGTATAATTGATGAACAATCCTAAATAAGTTGACAGCAACTTTTATTTATTATTTATTATTTTAGTTAAAATGTTAAAATTGAAGAAAAAAAATGTGTACATTATATATATAATATCATATATAATATGTTTCTAGAGATTTGTATATATCTAATTTTTAATATTTAAATTTTTAATTTTTCTAATTAGATATAAAGTTTTCAATTACTAAGTTTTAAATTTTGACCCCATTAAACTTAATTCCAGGATTCGTCTCTAGTTAGGGCGGAGTTAAGGTGAGTTCACGAGGGTTCGGAAAAAAAGATATATTGTTATTTTTGCATTAATGTAAATTTTATATAATTTTTGTTATAATTAACGAAAAGTCATGAAATGTAAATTGTTTCAATAATCAATTCCATATTTTTATTAGCTATGATTTTATTGATTTTACTAAATTTTAATTTTATCGAGTGTTAAATATAACTAAATATAGTTTAATTTTAAGAAAATATAATTTCTATTTATAGATTTATTTCTATTTTTATTTGTCAAATTTAATAGCATTCTCCAGTATTTAATTAATTTAGATTAATTTGGTGGTTTGAATCAATATATATTCGATTTCTGTTGCATTTGTTGGTCATAACTTTTTTTTTGTGTTGACTTGTGGTTATTGTTCGATCAATAATATTTTATGTTTATGCAACTAAAATATTTGGAAAATTTGATCATATTAGAATGTGATACAAATAATTTGAATTTGGGTTAATCAAGTGTAACTGTTGAATAATCTAAAATAAGTTTATAGCAACTTTTATTTATTATTTATTATTTAAGATAAAATATTAAAATTGAAAAAGTAATTGAGTACATCATATATATAATAATATATATCATATGATACTTGTTATTTGTTTATATCTGATTATTAATATTTATTTTTTAAATTTTGCTAGTTAGATATTAAGTTTTCAAATACTCAACTTTGAATTTTGAACCCATTAAATTTAATTCCAGGATTCGCCACTAGTTAAGGCGGGGTTAAGGTGAGCTCACGTGGGATCGGAAAAGAAAAGATATATTGATATTTTTTACATTAAAGTAAATTTATATAATATTAGTTGTAATTCATGAAAAATTATGAATTGTAAATTGTTTCAATAATCAGTTCAATATTTTTATTATCTAAGATTTTTTTGTATTTACTTAATGTTAAATTATTTGAGTGTTAAATATAACTAAAGATAATTTACTTCTAAGAATATATTTTTTTTATTGATTTTTTTTTTATTTGTCAAATTTACTTGCATTCTCGAGTATATAATTGATTTATATTAATTTGATTGTTTGAATCAATATCTATTCGATTTCTGTTGGATTTGTTGGTTATTAATTGTTTTTGTGTTGATTTGTGGTTATATTTTATGTTTATAAAGGTCAAATATTTGGTAAATTTGATCATATATGAATGTGATGCAAATGTAAATTACATGAATTTGGGATAATAATGTATAATTGATGAACAATCCTAAATAAGTTGATAGCAACTTTTATTTATTATTTATTATTTAAGTTAAAAATTTTAAATTGAAGAAAAAAAATGTGTACATTATATATATAATATCATATATAATATGATACTAGAGATTTGTTTATATCTAATTTTTAATATTTAAATTTTTAATTTTGCTAATTAGATATAAAGTTTTTAATTACTCAGCTTTAAATTTTGACCCCATTAAACTTAATTCCTGGATTCGTCTCTAGTCAGGGCGGAGTTAAGGTGAGTTCACGTGGGGTCAGAAAAAAAAGATATATTGTTATTTTTGCATTAAAGTAAATTTTATATACTATTTGTTATAATTAATGTAAAGTCATGAAATGTAAATTGTTTCAATAATCAATTCAATATTTTTATTAGCTATGATTTTATTGATTTTACTTAATTTTAATTTTATGGAGTGTTAAATATAACTAAAGATAGTTTAATTCTAAGAAAATATAATTTCTACTTATAGATTTATTTCTATTTTTATTTGTCAAATTTAATAGCTTTATCTATTATTTAATTAATTTAGATTAATTTCATGGTTTGAATCAATATATATTTGATTCCTGTTGCATTTGTTGGTCATTACTTGTTTTTGTTTTGTTTTGTGGTAGTTGTTCGATCAATAATATTTTATGTTTATACAACTAAAATATTTGGAAAATTTGATCATATCGGAATGTGATACAAATAACTAGAATTTGGTTTAATAAGGTGTAACTGTTGAATAATCTTAAATAAATTTTTAGCAACTTTTATTTATTATTTAATATTTAAAATAAAATATTAAAATTTAAGAAGTAATTGAGTACATTATATATATAATATTACATATCATATGATACTTGTTATTTGTTTATATCTATTTTTTAATATTTAATTTTTAAATTATGTTAGTTAGATATTAAGTTTTCAATTACTCAGCTTTAAATTTTGATCCCATTAATTTAATTCCTGGATTCGCCTCTAGTTAAGGTGTGTTCACGTGGGATCGGAAAGAAAAAATGTATATTTGTATTTTTTAAATTAAAATAAATTTATATAATATTTATTATAATTCATGAAAAATCATAAATTGTAAATTGTTTCAACAATCAGTTCAATATTATTATTATCTAAGATTTTTTTGAATTTTCTTAATGTTAATTTTATTGAGTTTTAAATATAACTAAAGATAATTTACTTCTAAGACAATATATTTTTTATTTATAGATTTATTATTATTTGTCAAATTTACTAGCATTCTCAAGTATTTAATTAATTTATATTTATTTGATTATTTGAATCAATATCTATTCGATTTCTGGTTCATTTGTTGGTTATTAATTGTTTTTGTGTTGATTTGTGGTTATATTTTATGTTTATAAAGGTCAAATATTTGGAAAATTTGATCATATATGAATGTGATGCAAATGTAAATTACATGAATTTGGGTTAATGAGGTGTATATTTGATGAACAATCCTAAATAAGTTGATAGCAACTTTGATTTATTATTTATTATTTAAGTTAAAATGTTAAAATTGATGAAAAAAAATGTGTACATTATATATATAATATCATATATAATCTGATACTAGAGATTTGTATATATCTAATTTTTAATATTTAAATTTTAAAATTTTCTAATTAGATATAAAGTTTTCAATTACTCAGCTTTAAATTTTGACCCCATTAAACTTAATTCCTGGATTCATCTCTAGTTAGGGCGGAGTTAAGGTGAGTTCACGAGGGGTCGGAAAAAAAGATATATTGTTATATTTGCATTAAAGTAAATTTTATATACTATTTGTTATAATTAATGAAAAGTCATGAAATGTAAATTGTTTAAATAATCAATTCAATATTTTTATTAGCTATGATTTTATTGATTTTACTTAATTTTATATTTATGGAGTGTTAAATATAACAAAATATATATTAATTCTAAGAAAATATAATTTCTATTTATATATTTATTTCTATTTTTATTTATCAAATTTAATAGCATTCTCTAGTATTTAATTAATTTACATTAATTTGATTGTTTGAATCAACATATATTCGATTTCTATTGCATTTGTTGGTCATTACTTGTTTTTGTGTTGATTTGTAGTTTTTGTTCGATCAATTATATTTTATGTTTATACAACTAAAATATTTTGAAAATTTGATCATATCTGAATGTGATACAAATAACTTGAATTTGGGTTAATAAGGTGTAACTGTTGAATAATCTTAAATAAGTTTGTAGCAACTTTTATTTATTATTAATTTTAAAGATAAAATATTAAAATTGAAGAAGTAATTGAGTACATTATATATATAATATTATATATCATATGATACTTGTTTTTTGTTTATGTCTAATTTTTAATATTTAATATTTTTTTTTTGCTAGTTAGATATTAAGTATTCCAGGATTCGCCTCTAGTTAAGACGGAGTTAAGGTGAGTTCACGTGGGTTCGGAAAAAACAAGATATATTGATATTTTTTACATTAAAGTAAGTTTATATAATATTTGTTATAATTCATGAAAAATCATGAATTGTAAATTGTTTCAATAATCAGTTCAATATTTTTATTATCTAAGATTTTTTTGTATTTACTTAATGTTAATTTTGTTGAGTGTTAAATATAACTAAAGATAATTTATTTCTAAGAAAATATATATTTTTTATAGATTTATTTTTATTTTACTTGTCAAATTTACTAGCATTCTCGAGTATTTAATTAATTTATATTAATTAGATTGTTTGAATCAATATTAAGTTCGATTTCTGTTGCATTTGTTGATTATTAATTTTTCTTGTTTTGATTTGTGGTTATATTTTATGTTTATAAAGGTCAAATATTTGTAAAATTTGATCATTCATTGTGTTCCAAATGAAAATTACATGAATTTGGGATAATAAGGTATAATTGATGAACAATCCTAAATAAGTTGATAGCAACTTTTATTTATAATTTATTATTTAAGGTAAAATGTTAAAATTGATGAAAAAAAATGTGTACATTATATATATAATATCACATATAATGTGATACTAGAGATTTGTTTATATCTAATTTATAATATTTAAATTTTACATTTTGCTAATTAGATAGAAAGTTTTCAAATACTTAGCTTTAAATTTTGACCCCATTAAACTTAATTCCTGGATTCGTCTCTACTTAGGGCGGAGTTAAGGTGAGTTCACGTGGGGTCGTAAAAAAAAGATATATTGTTTTTTTTGCATTAAAGTAAATTTTATATACTATTTGTTATAATTAATGAAAAGTCATGAAATGTAAATTGTTTCAATAATCAATGCAATATTTTTACTAGCTATGATTTTATTGATTTTACTTAATTTTAATTTTATGGAGTATTAAAAATAACTAAAGATAGATTAAATCTAAGAAAATATAATTTCTATTTAGAGATTTATTTCTATTTTTATTTGTAATATTTAATAGCATTCTCTAGAATTTAATTAATTTAGATTAATTTGATTGTTTGAATCAATATATATTCGATTTCTGTTGCATTTGTTGGTCATTACTTGTTTTGTTTTTGATTTCTGGTTGTTGTTCGATCAATATTATTTTATGTTTATACAAATAAAATATTTAGAAAATTTTATCATATCGGAATGTTATACAAATAACATAAATTTGGGTTAATAAGGTGTAATTGTTGAATAATCTTAAATAAATTTATAGCAACTTTTATTTATTATTTAATATTTAAGATAAAATATTAATATTGAAGAAGTAAATGAGTACATTATATATATAATATTATATATCATATGATACTTGTTATTTGTTTATATCTAATTTTTAATTTTTAGCTTTTAAATTTTGCTAGTTAGATATTAAGTTTTCAATGACTCAACTTTAAATTGTGATCTCATTAAATTTAGTTCCAGGATTCGCCTCTAGTTAAGGCGGAGTTAAGGTGAGTTCACGTGGGATCGGAAAGAAAAAAGATATATTGTTATTTTTGCATTAATGTAAATTTTATATAATTTTTGTTATAATTAATGAAAAGTCATGAAATGTAAATTGTTTCAATAATCAATTCCATATTTTTATTAGCTATGATTTTATTGATTTTACTAAATTTTAATTTTATAGAGTGTTAAATATAACTAAACATAGTTTAATTTTAAGAAAATATAAGTTCTATTTATAGATTTATTTCTATTTTTATTTGTCTAATTTAATAGCATTCTCTAGTATTTAATTAATTTAGATTAATTTGATTGTTTGAACCAATATATATTCGATTTCTGTTGCATTTGTTGGTCATAACTTGTTTTTGTGTTGACTTGTGGTTATTGTTGATCAATAATATTTTATGTGTATACAACTAAAATATTTTGAAAATTTGATCATATCGGAATGTGATACAAATAACTTGAGTTTTTTGTTAATAAGGTGTAACTGTTGAATAATCTTAAATAAGTTTATAGCAACTTTCATTTATTATTTATTATTTAAGATAAAATATTAAAATAGAAGAAGAAATTGAGTACATTATATATATAATATTATATATCATATGATACTTGTTATTTGCTTATATCTAATTTTTAATATTTAATTTTTAAATTTTGCTAGTTAGATATTAAGTTTTCAAATACTCAACTTTGAATTTTAATCCCATTAAATTTAATTCCAGGATTCGCCTCTAGTTTAGGCGGGGTTAAGGTGAGTTCACGTGGGATCAGAAAAAAAAAGATATATTGATATTTTTTACATTAAAGTGGAAAAGAGAAGCGCAACCAGATACCAGAGAATCCACCAAACTGGGGAATCAATCAATCGCAGCTGGAGCTGGAGTAAATTTATATAATATTTGTTGTAATTCATGAAAAATCATGATTGTAAATTGTTTCAATAATCAGTTCAATATTTTTATTATCTAAGACTTTTTTGTATTTACTTAATGTTAATTTTGTTGAGTGTTAAATATAACTAAAGATAATTTACTTCTAAGAAAATATAAATAAGTTTATTTATAGATTTATTTTTATTTTTATTTGTCAAGTTTACTAGCATTCTCGAGTATTTAATTAATTTATATTAATTTGATTGTTTGAATCAATATCTATTCGATTTCTGTTGCATTTGTTGGTTATTAATTGTTTTTGGGTTGAATTATGGTTATATTTTTTTGTTTATAAAGCTCAAATATTTGGAAAATTTGATCATATATGAATGTGATGCAAATGCAAATTACATGAATTTGGGTTAATAAGGTATAATTGATGAACAATCCTAAATAAGTTGATAGCAACTTTTATTTATTATTTATTATTTAAGTTAAAAATTTTAAATTGAAGAAAAAAAATGTGTACATTATATATATAATATCATATATAATATGATACTAGATATTTGTTTATATCTAATTTTATTATATAAATTTTTAATTTTGCTAATTAGATATAAAGTTTTCAATTACTCAGCTTTAAATTTTGACCCCATTAAACTTAATTCCTGGATTCGTCTCTAGTTAGGGCGGAGTTAAGGTGAGTTCACGTGGTGTCGGAAAAAAAAGATATATTGTTATTTTTGCATTAAAGTAAATTTTATATACTATTTGTTATAATTAATGTAAAGTCATGAAATGTAAATTGTTTCAATAATCAATTCAATATTTTTATTAGCTATGATTTTATTGATTTTACTTAATTTTAATTTTATGGAGTGTTAAATATAACTAAAGTTAGTTTAATTCTAAGAAAATATAATTTCTATTTATAGATTTATTTCTATTTTTATTTGTCTAATTTACTAGCATTCTCCAGTATTTAATTAATTTAGATTAATTTGATTGTTTGAATCAATATATATTTGATTTCTGTTGCATTTGTTGGTCATAACTTGTTTTTGTGTTGACTTGTGGTTATTGTTGATCAATAATATTTTATGTGTATACAACTAAAATATTTTGAAAATTTGATCATATCGGAATGTGATACAAATAACTTGAATTTGGGTTAATAAGGTGTAACTGTTGAATAATCTTAAATAAGTTTATAGCAACTTTCATTTATTATTTTATATTTAAGATAAAATATTAAAATTGAAAAAGTAATTGAGTACATCATATATATAATAATATATATCATATGATACTTGTTTTTTGTTTATATCTAATTTTTAATATTTAATTTTTAAAGTTTGCAAGTTAGATATTAAGTGTTCAATTATTCAGTTTTAAATTTTGATCCCATTAAATTTAATTCCAAGATTCGCCTCTAGTTAAGGCGGAGTTAAGGTGAGTTCACGTGGGATCAGAAAAGAAAAGCTATATAGATATTTTTTACATTAAAGTAAATTTATATAATATTTGTTGTAATTCATGAAAAAATAATGAATTGTAAATTGTTTCAATAATCAGTTCAATATTTTTATAATTTAAGATTTTTTTGTATTTACTTAATGTTAATTTTGTTGAGTGTTAAATATAACTAAAGATAGTTTACTTCTAAGAAAATATATTTTTTATTTATAGATTTATTTTTATTTTTCTTTGTCAAGTTTACTAGCATTCTCGTGTATTTAATTAATTTATATTAATTTGATTGTTTGAATTAATATCTATTCGATTTCTGTTGCATTTGTTGGTTATTAATTGTTTTTGTGTTGATTTGTGGTTATATTTTATGTTTATAAAGGTCAAATATTTGGAAAATTTGATCATATATGAATGTGATGCAAACGTAAATTACATGAATTTGGGTTAATAATGTATAATAGATGAACAATCCTAAATAAGTTGATAGCAACTTTTATTTATTATTCATTATTTAAGTTAAAATGTTAAAATTGATGAAAAAAATGTCTACATTATATATGTAATATCATATATAATGTGATACTAGAGATTTGTTTATATCTAATTTATAATATTTATATTTTAAATTTTGCTAATTATATATAAAGTTTTCAATTACTGAGCTTTAAATTTTGACCCCATTAAACTTTATTCCTGGATTCGTCTCTAGTTAGGGGAGAGTTAAGGTGAGTTCACGTGGGGTCGGAAAAAAAGATATATTGTTATTTTTGCATTAATGTAAATTTTATATACTATTTGTTATAATTAATGAAAAGTCATGAAATGTAAATTGTTTCAATAATCAAATCAATATTTTTATTAGCTATGATTTCATTGATTTTACTTAATTTTAATTTTATAAAGTATTAAATATAACTAAAGGTACATTATTTCTAAGAAAATATAATTTCTATTTACAGATTTATTTCTATTTTTATTTGTCAAATTTAATAGCATTCTCTAGAATTTAATTAATTTAGATTAATTTGATTGTTTGAATCAATATATATTCGATTTCTATTGCATTTGTTGGTGATTACTTGTTTTTGTGTTGATTTGTGGTTGTTGTTCGATCAATATTATTTTATGTTTATACAAATAAAATATTTGGAAAACTTTATCATATCGGAATGTTATACAAATAACATGAATTTAGGTTAATAAGGTGTAATTGTTGAATAATCCTAAACAAATTTATAGCAACTTTTATTTATTATTTAATATTTAAGATAAAATATTAAAATTCAAGAAGTAATTGAGTACATTATATATATAATATTATATATCATATGATACTTGTCATTTGTTTATAACCAGTTTTTAATATTTAAATTTTAAATTTTGCTAGTTAGATATTAAGTTTTCATTTACTTAGCTCTAAATTTTCTGGATTCGCCTCTAGTTAGGGCGGAGTCAAGGTGAGTTCACGTGGGATCGGAAAGAAAAATGATATATTGTTATTTTTGCATTAATGTAAATTTTATATAATTTTTTTTATAATTAATGAAAAGTCATGAAATGTAAATTGTTTCAATAATCAATTCCATATTTTTATTAGCAATGATTTTATTGATTTTACTAAACTTTAATTTTATAGAGTGTTAAATATAACTAAATATAGTTTAATTTTAAGAAAATATAATTTCTATTTATAGATTTATTTCTATTTTTATTTGTCAAATTTAATAGCATTCTCTAGTATTTAATTTAATTTAGATTAATTTGATTGTTTGAACCAATATATATTCGATTTCTGTTGCATTTGTTGGTCATAACTTGTTTTTGTGTTGACTTGTGGTTATTGTTGATCAATAATATTTTATGTGTATACAACTAAAATATTTTGAAAATTTGATCATATCGGAATGTGATACAAATAACTTGAATTTGGGTTAATAAGGTGTAACTGTTGAATAATCTTAAATAAGTTTATAGCAACTTTAATTTATTATTTATTATTTAAGATAAAATATTAAAATTGAAGAAGAAATTGAGTACATTATATATATAATATTATATATCATATGATACTTGTTTTCAAATACTCAACTTTGAATTTTAATCCCATTAAATTTAATTCCAGGATTCGCCTCTAGTTTAGGCGGGGTTAAGGTGAGTTCACATGGGATCAGAAAAAAAAAGATATATTGATATTTTTTACATTAAAGTGGAAAAGAGAAGCGCAACCAGATACCAGAGAATCCACCAAACTGGGGAATCAATCAATCGCAGCTGGAGCTGGAGTAAATTTATATAATATTTGTTGTAATTCATGAAAAATCATGAATTGTAAATTGTTTCAATAATCAGTTCAATATTTTTATTATCTAAGACTTTTTTGTATTTACTTAATGTTAATTTTGTTGAGTGTTAAATATAACTAAAGATAATTTACTTCTAAGAAAATATAAATAAGTTTATTTATAGATTTATTTTTATTTTTATTTGTCAAGTTTACTAGCATTCTCGAGTATTTAATTAATTTATATTAATTTGATTGTTTGAATCAATATCTATTCGATTTCTGTTGCATTTGTTGGTTATTAATTGTTTTTGGGTTGAATTGTGGTTATATTTTTTTGTTTATAAAGCTCAAATATTTGGAAAATTTGATCATATATGAATGTGATGCAAATGCAAATTACATGAATTTGGGTTAATAAGGTATAATTGATGAACAATCCTAAATAAGTTGATAGCAACTTTTATTTATTATTTATTATTTAAGTTAAAAATTTTAAATTGAAGAAAAAAAATGTGTACATTATATATATAATATCATATATAATATGATACTAGTTATTTGTCTATATCTATTTTTTAATATTTAATTTTTAAATTTTGCTAGTTAGATATTAAGTTTTCAATTACTCAGCTTTAAATTTTGACCCCTTTAAACTTAATTTCTGGATTCGTCTCTAGTTAGGGGGGAATTAAGGTGAGTTCACGTGGGGTCGGGAAAAAAAAGATATATATTTTTATTTTTGCATTAAAGTAAATTTTATATAATTTTTGTTATAATTAATGAAAAGTCATGAAATGTAAATTGTTTCAATAATCAATTCAATATTTTTATTAGCTATGATTTTATTGATTTTACTTAATTTTAATTTTATTGAGTGTTAAATATAACTAAAGATAGTTTAATTTTAAGAAAATATAATTTCTATTTATAGATTTATTTCTATTTTTATTTGTCAAATTTATTAGCATTCTCTAGTATTTAATTAATTTAGATTAATTTGATTGTTTCAATCAATATATATTCGCTTTCTGTTGCATTTGTTGGTCATAACTTGTTTTTGTGTTGACTTGTGGTTATTGTTGATCAATAATATTTTATGTTTATACAACAAAAATATTTTGAAAATTTGATCATGTCGGAATGTTATAGAAACAACTTGAATTTGGGTTAATAAGGTGTAACTGTTGAATAATCTTAAATAAGCTTGTAGCAACTTTTATTTATTATTTATTATTTAAGATAAAATATTAAAATTGAAGAAGAAATTAAGTACATTATATATATAATATTATATATCATATGATACTTGTTATTTGTTTATATCTATTTTTTAATATTTAATTTTTAAATTTTGCTAGTTAGATATTAAGTTTTCAAATACTCAACTTTGAATGTTGATCCCATTAAATTTAATTCCAGGATTCGCCTTAGTTAAGGCGGAGTTAAGGTGAGTTCACGTGGGATCGAAAAAAAAGATATATTGATATTTTTTACATTAAAGTAAATTTATATAATATTTGTTGTAATTCATGAAAAATCATGAATTGCAAATTGTTTCAATAATTAGTTCAATATTTTTATTATCTAAGATTTTTTTGTATTTACTTATTGTTAATTTTGTTGAGTGTTAAATATAACTAAAGATAATTTACTTCTGAGAAAATATATTTTTTATTTATAGATTTCTTTTTATTTTTATTTGTCAATTTAATTATTTTATCGAGTATTTCATTATTTTATATTAATTTGATTGTTTGAATCAATATCTATTCAATTTCTGTTGCATTTGTTGGTTATTACATGAATTTGTGTTGATTTGTGGTTATATTATATGTTTATAAAGCTCAAATATTTGGAAAATTTGATCATATATGAATGTGACGCAAATGCAAATTACATGAATTTGGGTTAATAAGGTATAATTGATGAACAATCCTAAATAAGTTGATAGCAACTTTTATTTATTATTTATTATTTTAGTTAAAATGTTAAAATTGAAGTAAAAAATGTGTACATTATATATATAATATCATATGTAATATGATACTAGAGATTTGTTTCTATCTAATTTTTAATATTTAAATTTAAAATTTTGCTTATTAGATATAAAGTTTTCAATTACTCAGCTTTAAATTTTGACACCATTAAACATAATTCCTGGATTCATCTCTAGTTAGAGGGGAGTTAAGGTGAGTTCACATAGGATCGGAAAAAAAGATATATTGTTATTTTTGCATTAAAGTAAATTTTATATACTACTTGTTATAATTAATGAAAAGTCATGAAATGTAAATTGTTTCAATAATCAATTCAATATTTTTATTAGCTATGATTTTATTGATTTTACTTAATTTTAATTTTATTGAGTGTTAAATATAACTAAAGATAGTTTAATTTTAAGAAAATATAATTTCTATTTATAGATTTATTTCTATTTTTATTTGTCAAATTTATTAGCATTCTCTAGTATTTAATTAATTTAGATTAATTTGATTGTTTGAATCAATATATATTCGCTTTCTGTTGCATTTGTTGGTCATAACTTGTTTTTGTGTTGACTTGTGGTTATATTTGATCAATAATATTTTATGTTTATACAACAAAAATATTTTGAAAATTTGATCATGTCGGAATGTTATAGAAACAACTTGAATTTGGGTTAATAAGGTGTATCTGTTGAATAATCTTAAATAAGTTTATAGCAACTTTTATTTATTATTAATTATTTAAGATAAAATATTAAAATTGAAGAAGAAATTAAGTACATTATATATATAATATTATATATCATATTACACTTGTTATTTATTTATATCTAGTTTTTCATATTTAAATTTTAAATTTTGCTAGTTAGATATTAAGTTTTCAATTACTTAGCTCTAAATTTTGACCCCATTAAACTTAATTTATGGATTCATCTCTAGTTAGGGCGGAGTAAAGGTCAGTTCACGTGGGGTCGGAAAAAAAAAGATATATTGTTATTTTTGCATTAAAGTAAATTTTATATAATATTTGTTGTAATTAATGAAAAGTCATGAAATGTAAATTGTTTCAATAATCAATTCAATATTTTTATTAGCTATGATTTTATTGATTTTACTTAATTTTAATTTTATGGAGTGTTAAATATAACTAAAGATAGTTTAATTTTAAGAAAATATAATTTCTATTTATAGATTTATTTCTATTTTTATTTGTCAAATTTAATAGCATTCTCTATTATATAATTAAATTAAATTAATTTGATTGTTTGAACCAATATATATTTGATTTCTGTTGCATTTGTTAGTCATAACTTGTTTTTGTGTTGACTTGTGGTTATTGTTGATCAATAATATTTTATGTGTATACAACTAAAATATTTTGAAAATTTGATCATTTCGGAACGTGATACAAATAACTTGAATTTGGGTTAATAAGGTGTAACTGTTGAATAATCTTAAATAAGTTTATAGCAACTTTTATTTATTATTTATTATTTAAGATAAAATATTAAAATTGAAGAAGTAATTGAGTACATTATATATATAATATTTTTGTGTTGACTTGTGATTTCTATGGCATTTGTTGGTTATTAATTGTTTTTGTGTTGATTTGTGGTTATATTTTATGTTTATAAAGCTCAAATATTTGGAAACTTTGATCATATATGAATGTGATGCAATTGTAAATTACATGAATTTGGGATAATAAGGTATAATTGATGAACAATACTAAATAATTTGATAGCAACATTCATTTTTTATTTATTTTTTAAGTTAAAATGTTAAAATTGATGGAAAAAAAATGTATACATTATATATATAATATCATATATAATGTGATACTAGAGATTTGTTTATATCTAATTTATAATATTTAAAATTTAAATTTTGCTAATTAGATATAAAGTTTTCAATTACATAGCTTTAAATTTTGACCGCATTAAACTTAATTCCTGCATTCGTCTCTAGTTAGGGCGGAGTTAAGGTAAGTTAACGTGGGGTCGAAAAAAAAGATATACTATTATTTTTGCATTAAAGTAAATTTTATATACTATTTATTATAATTAATGAAAAGTCATGAAATGTAAATTGTTTCAATAATCAATTCAAAATTTTTATTAGCTATGATTTTTTTGATTTTACTTAATTTAAATTTTATGGAGTAATTAAAGATAGATTAATTCTAAGAAAATATAATTTTTATTTATAGATTTATTTCTATTTTTATTTGTCAAATTTAATAGCATTCTCTAGTATTTAATTAATTTAGATTAATTTGATTGTTTGATTCAACATATATTCGATTTCTATTGCATTTGTTGGTCGTTACTTGTTTTTGTGTTGATTTGTGGTTATTGTTCGATCAATAATATTTTATGTTTATACAACTAAAATATTTGGAAAATTTGATCATATCGGAATGTTATACAAATAACATTAATTTGGGTTAATAAGGTGTGATTGTTGAATAATCTTAAATAAATTTATAACAAATTTTATTTATTATTTAATATTTAAGATAAAATATTAAAATTGAAGAAGTAATTGAGTACATTATATATATAATATTTTATATCATATGATACTTGTTATTTGTCTATATCTATTTTTTAATATTTAATTTTTAAATTTTGCTAGTTAGATATTAAGTTTTCAATTACTCAGCTTTAAATTTTGACCCCTTTAAACTTAATTTCTGGATTCGTCTCTAGTTAGGGGGGAATTAAGGTGAGTTCATGTGGGGTCGGGAAAAAAAAGATATATATTTTTATTTTTGCATTAAAGTAAATTTTATATAATTTTTGTTATAATTAATGAAAAGTCATGAAATGTAAATTGTTTCAATAATCAATTCAATATTTTTATTAGCTATGATTTTATTGATTTTACTTAATTTTAATTTTATTGAGTGTTAAATATAACTAAAGATAGTTTAATTTTAAGAAAATATAATTTCTATTTATAGATTTATTTCTATTTTTATTTGTCAAATTTATTAGCAGTCTCTAGTATTTAATTAATTTAGATTAATTTGATTGTTTGAATCAATATATATTCGCTTTCTGTTGCATTTGTTGGTCATAACTTGTTTTTGTGTTGACTTGTGGTTATATTTGATCAATAATATTTTATGTTTATACAACAAAAATATTTTGAAAATTTGATCATGTCGGAATGTTATAGAAACAACTTGAATTTGGGTTAATAAGGTGTAAATGTTGAATAATCTTAAATAAGTTTATAGCATCTTTTATTTATTATTTATTATTTAAGATAAAATATTAAAATTGAAGAAGAAATTAAGTACATTATATATATAATATTATATATCATATGATACTTGTTATTTGTTTATATCTAATTTTTAATATTTAATTTTTAAATTTTGCTAGTTAGATATTAAGTTTTCAAATACTCAACTATGAATTTTGATCCCATTAAATTTAATTCCAGGATTCGCCTTAGTTAAGGCGGAGTTAAGGTGAGTTCACGTGGGATCGAAAAAAAAGATATATTGATATTTTTTACATTAAAGTAAATTTATATAATATTTGTTGTAATTCATGAAAAATCATGAATTATAAATTGTTTCAATAATTAGTTCAATATATTTATTATCTAAGATTTTTTTGTATTTACTTAATGTTAATTTTGTTGAGTGTTAAATATAACTAAAGATAATTTACTTCTAAGAAAATATTTTTTTTATTTATAGATTTCTTTTTATTTTTATTTGTCAATTTAATTAGCATTATCGAGTATTTAATTAATTTATATTAATTTGATTGTTTGAATCAATATCTATTCGATTTCTGTTGCATTTGTTGGTTATTAATTGTTTTTGTGTTGATTTGTGGTTATATTTTATGTTTATAAAGCTCAAATATTTGGAAAATTTGATCATATATGAATGTGACGCAAATGCAAATTACATGAATTTGGGTTAATAAGGTATAATTGATGAACAATCCTAAATAAGTTGATAGCAACTTTTATTTATTATTTATTATTTTAGTTAAAATGTTAAAATTGAAGAAAAAAATGTGTACATTATATATATAATATCATATGTAATATGATACTAGAGATTTGTTTCTATCTAATTTTTAAATTTTAAATTTTACTTTTTAGATATAAAGTTTTCATTTACTCAGCTTTAAATTTTGACCCCATTAAACTTAATTCCTGGATTCGTCTCTAGTTAGGGGGAGTTAAGGTGAGTTCACGTGGGATCGGAAAAAAAGATATATTGATATTTTTTTACATTAAAGTAAATTTATATAATATTTGTTGTAATTCATAAAAAATCATGAATTGTAAATTGTTTCAATAATTAGTTCAATATTTTTATTATCTAAGATTTTTTGTATTTACTTAATGTTAATTTTGTTGAGTGTTAAATATAACTTAAGATAATTTACTTCTAAGAAAATATATTTTTTATTTATAGATTTCTTTTTATTTTTTACTTCTAAGAAAATTTTATCATATCGGAATGTTATTTAAATAACATGAATTTGGGTTAATAAGGTGTAATTGTTGAATAATCTTAAATAAATTTATAGCAACTTTTATTTATTATTTAATATTTAAGATAAAATATTAAAATTGAAGAAGTAATTGATTACATTATATATATAATATTGTATATCATATGATACTTGTTATTTTTTTATATTTAGTTTTTAATATTTAAATTTTAAATTTTGCTAGTTAGATATGAAGTTTTCAATTACTTAGCTCTAAATTTTGACCCCTTTGAACTTAATTTCTGGATTCGTCTCTAGTTAGGGCGGAGTTAAAGTGAGTTCACGTGGGCTCGGGAAAAAAAAGATATATTGATATTTTTGCATTAAAGTAAATTTTATATAATTTTTGTTATAATTAATGAAAAGTCATGAAATGTAAATTGTTTCAATAATCAATTCAATAATTTTATTAGCTATGATTTTATTGATTTTACTTAATTTTAATTTTTTGGAGTGTTAAATACAACTAAAGATAGTTTAATTTTAAGAAAATATAATTTCTATTTATAGATTTATTTCTATTTTTATTTGTCAAATTTAATAGCATTCTCTAGTATTTAATTAATTTAGATTAATTTGATTGTTTGAACCAATATATATTCGATTGCTGTTGCATTTGTTGGTCATAACTTGTTTTTGTGTTGACTTGTGGTTATTGTTGATCTATAATATTTTACTTTTATACAACAAAAATATTTTGAAAATTTGATCATGTCGGAATGTGATACAAACAACTTGAATTTGGGTTAATAAGGTTTAACTGTTGAATAATTTTAAATAAGTTTATAGCTACTTTTATTTATTATTTATTATTTAAGATAAAATATTAAAATTGAAGAAGAAATTAAGTACATTATATATATAATATTATATATCGTATGATACTTGTTATTTGTTCATATCTAATTTTTAATATTTAATTTTTAAATTTTGCTAGTTAGAGATTAATTTTTCAAATACTCAGCTTTAAATTTTGATCCCATTAAATTTAATTTTAGGATTTACCTCTAGTTAAGGCGGAGTTAAGGTGACTTCACGTGGGATCAGAAAAAAAAAAGATATATTGATATTTTTTACATTAAAGTAAATTTATATAATATTTTTTGTAATTCATGAAAAATCATGAATTGTAAATTGTTTCAATAATCAGTTCCATATTTTTATTATCTAAGATTTTGTTGTATTTATTTGATGTTAATTTTGTTGAGTGTTAAATATAACTAAAGATAATTTACTTTAAATAAAAAAAATAATTTAATTATATATATATTTTAATTTATCAAATTTACTAGCATTATCGAGTATTTAATTAATTTAGATTAATTTGATTGTTTGAATAAATAACTATTCGATTTCTGTTGCATTTGTTGGTTATTAATTGTTTTTGTGTTGATTTGTTGTTATATTTTTTGTTTATAAAGCTCAAATATTTGGAAACTTTGATCATATATGAATGTGATGCAATTGTAAATTACATGAATTTGGGTTAATAAGGTAGAATTGATGAACAATCCTAAATAATTTGATAGCAACATTTATTTATTATTTATTATTTAAGTTAAAATGTTAAAATTGATGAAAAAAATGTATACATTATATATATAACATCATATGTAATGTGATACTAGAGATTTGTTTATATCTAATTTATAATATTTAAATTTTAAATTTTGCTAATTAGATATAAAGTTTTCAATTACATAGCTTTAAATTTTGACCACATTAAACTTAATTCTTGCATTCGTCTCTAGTTAGGGCGGAGTTAAGGTAAGTTCACGTGGGGTCGAAAAAAAAGATATACTGTTATTTTTGCATTAAAGTAAATTTTATATACTATTTATTATAATTAATGAAAATTCATGAAATGTAAATTGTTTCAATAATCAATATAATATTTTTATTAGCTATGATTTTATTGATTTTACTTAATTTTAATTTTGTGGAGTGTTAAATATAACTAAAGATAGTTTAATTCTAAGAAAATATAATTTCTATTTATAGATTTATTTCTATTTTTATTTGTCAAATTTAATAGCATTCTCTAGTATTTAATTAATTTAGATTAATTTGATTGTTTGAATCAACATATATTCGATTTCTATTGCATTTGTTGGTCGTTACTTGTTTTTGTGTTGATTTGTGGTTGTTGTTCGATAAATATTATTTTATGTTTATACAACTAAAATATTTGGAAAATTTTATCATATCGGAATGTTATTTAAATAACATGAATTTGGGTTAATAAGGTGTAATTGTTGAATAATCTTAAATAAATTTATAGCAACTTTTATTTATTATTTAATATTTAAGATAAAATATTAAAATTGAAGAAGTAATTGATTACATTATATATATAATATTGTATATCATATGATACTTGTTATTTATTTATATCTAGTTTTTAATATTTAAATTTTAAATTTTGCTAGTTAGATATGAAGTTTTCAATTACTTAGCTCTAAATTTTGACCCTTTGAACTTAATTTCTGGATTCGTCTCTAGTTAGGGCGGAGTTAAAGTGAGTTCACGTGGGCTCGGAAAAAAGATATATTGATATTTTTGCATTAAAGTAAATTTTATATAATTTTGTTATAATTAATGAAAAGTCATGAAATGTAAATTGTTTCAATAATCAATTCAATATTTTTATTAGCTATGATTTTATTGATTTTACTTAATTTTAATTTTTGGAGTGTTAAATACAACTAAAGATAGTTTAATTTTAAGAAAATATAATTTCTATTTATAGATTTATTTCTATTTTTATTTGTCAAATTTAATAGCATTCTCTAGTATTTAATTAATTTAGATTAATTTGATTGTTTGAACCAATATATATTCGATTCTTTGTTGCATTTGTTGGTCATAACTTGTTTTTGTGTTGACTTGTGGTTATTGTTGATCTATAATATTTTACTTTTATACAACAAAAATATTTTGAAAATTTGATCATGTCGGAATGTGATACAAACAACTTGAATTTGGGTTAATAAGGTTTAACTGTTGAATAATCTTAAATAAGTTTATAGCTACTTTTATTTATTATTTATTATTTAAGATAAAATATTAAAATTGAAGAAGAAATTAAGTACATTATATATATAATATTATATATCATATGATACTTGTTATTTGTTCATATCTAATTTTTAATATTTAATTTTTAAATTTTGCTAGTTAGAGATTAATTTTTCAAATACTCAGCTTTAAATTTTGATCCCATTAAATTTAATTTTAGGATTTACCTCTAGTTAAGGCGGAGTTAAGGTGACTTCACGTGGGATCAGAAAAAAAAAAGATATATTGATATTTTTTACATTAAAGTAAATTTATATAATATTTTTTGTAATTCATGAAAAATCATGAATTGTAAATTGTTTCAATAATCAGTTCCATATTTTTATTATCTAAGATTTTGTTGTATTTACTTGATGTTAATTTTGTTGAGTGTTAAATATAACTAAAGATAATTTACTTTTAAGAAAAAATATTTTTTATTTATAGATTTATTTTTATTTATCAAATTTACTAGCATTATCGAGTATTTAATTAATTTAGATTAATTTGATTGTTTGAATAAATAACTATTCGATTTCTGTTGCATTTGTTGGTTATTAATTGTTTTTGTGTTGATTTGTTGTTATATTTTTTGTTTATAAAGCTCAAATATTTGGAAACTTTGATCATATATGAATGTGATGCAATTGTAAATTACATGAATTTGGGTTAATAAGGTAGAATTGATGAACAATCCTAAATAATTTGATAGCAACATTTATTTATTATTTATTATTTAAGTTAAAATGTTAAAATTGATGAAAAAAATGTATACATTATATATATAACATCATATATAATGTGATACTAGAGATTTGTTTATATCTAATTTATAATATTTAAATTTTAAATTTTGCTAATTAGATATAAAGTTTTCAATTACATAGCTTTAAATTTTGACCGCATTAAACTTAATTCTTGCATTCGTCTCTAGTTAGGGCGGAGTTAAGGTAAGTTCACGTGGGGTCGAAAAAAAAGATATACTATTGTTTTTGCATTAAAGTAAATTTTATATACTATTTATTATAATTAATGAAAATTCATGAAATGTAAATTGTTTCAATAATCAATTCAATATTTTTATTAGCTATGATTTTATTGATTTTACTTAATTTTAATTTTGTGGAGTGTTAAATATAACTAAAGATAGTTTAATTCTAAGAAAATATAATTTCTATTTATAGATTTATTTCTATTTTTATTTGTCAAATTTAATAGCATTCTCTAGTATTTAATTAATTTAGATTAATTTGATTGTTTGAATCAACATATATTCGATTTCTATTGCATTTGTTGGTCGTTACTTGTTTTTGTGTTGATTTGTGGTTGTTGTTCGATAAATATTATTTTATGTTTATACAACTAAAATATTTGGAAAATTTTATCATATCGGAATGTTATTTAAATAACATGAATTTGGGTTAATAAGGTGTAATTGTTGAATAATCTTAAATAAATTTATAGCAACTTTTATTTATTATTTAATATTTAAGATAAAATATTAAAATTGAAGAAGTAATTGATTACATTATATATATAATATTGTATATCATATGATACTTGTTATTTATTTATATCTAGTTTTTAATATTTAAATTTTAAATTTTGCTAGTTAGATATGAAGTTTTCAATTACTTAGCTCTAAATTTTGACCCCTTTGAACTTAATTTCTGGATTCGTCTCTAGTTAGGGCGGAGTTAAAGTGAGTTCACGTGGGCTCGGGAAAAAAAAGATATATTGATATTTTTGCATTAAAGTAAATTTTATATAATTTTTGTTATAATTAATGAAAAGTCATGAAATGTAAATTGTTTCAATAATCAATTCAATATTTTTATTAGCTATGATTTTATTGATTTTACTTAATTTTAATTTTTTGGAGTGTTAAATACAACTAAAGATAGTTTAATTTTAAGAAAATATAATTTCTATTTATAGATTTATTTCTATTTTTATTTGTCAAATTTAATAGCATTCTCTAGTATTTAATTAATTTAGATTAATTTGATTGTTTGAACCAATATATATTCGATTGCTGTTGCATTTGTTGGTCATAACTTGTTTTTGTGTTGACTTGTGGTTATTGTTGATCTATAATATTTTACTTTTATACAACAAAAATATTTTGAAAATTTGATCATGTCGGAATGTGATACAAACAACTTGAATTTGGGTTAATAAGGTTTAACTGTTGAATAATCTTAAATAAGTTTATAGCTACTTTTATTTATTATTTATTATTTAAGATAAAATATTAAAATTGAAGAAGAAATTAAGTACATTATATATATAATATTATATATCATATGATACTTGTTATTTGTTCATATCTAATTTTTAATATTTAATTTTTAAATTTTGCTAGTTAGAGATTAATTTTTCAAATACTCAGCTTTAAATTTTGATCCCATTAAATTTAATTTTAGGATTTACCTCTAGTTAAGGCGGAGTTAAGGTGACTTCACGTGGGATCAGAAAAAAAAAAGATATATTGATATTTTTTACATTAAAGTAAATTTATATAATATTTTTTGTAATTCATGAAAAATCATGAATTGTAAATTGTTTCAATAATCAGTTCCATATTTTTATTATCTAAGATTTTGTTGTATTTACTTGATGTTAATTTTGTTGAGTGTTAAATATAACTAAAGATAATTTACTTTTAAGAAAAATATTTTTTATTTATAGATTTATTTTTATTTATCAAATTTACTAGCATTATCGAGTATTTAATTAATTTAGATTAATTTGATTGTTTGAATAAATAACTATTCGATTTCTGTTGCATTTGTTGGTTATTAATTGTTTTTGTGTTGATTTGTTGTTATATTTTTTGTTTATAAAGCTCAAATATTTGGAAACTTTGATCATATATGAATGTGATGCAATTGTAAATTACATGAATTTGGGTTAATAAGGTAGAATTGATGAACAATCCTAAATAATTTGATAGCAACATTTATTTATTATTTATTATTTAAGTTAAAATGTTAAAATTGATGAAAATGTATACATTATATATATAACATCATATATAATGTGATACTAGAGATTTGTTTATATCTAATTTATAATATTTAAATTTTAAATTTTGCTAATTAGATATAAAGTTTTCAATTACATAGCTTTAAATTTTGACCGCATTAAACTTAATTCTTGCATTCGTCTCTAGTTAGGGCGGAGTTAAGGTAAGTTAACGTGGGTCGAAAAAAAAGATATACTATTGTTTTTGCATTAAAGTAAATTTTATATACTATTTATTATAATTAATGAAAATTCATGAAATGTAAATTGTTTCAATAATCAATTCAATATTTTTATTAGCTATGATTTTATTGATTTTACTTAATTTTAATTTTGTGGAGTGTTAAATATAACTAAAGATAGTTTAATTCTAAGAAAATATAATTTCTATTTATAGATTTATTTCTATTTTTATTTGTCAAATTTAATAGCATTCTCTAGTATTTAATTAATTTAGATTAATTTGATTGTTTGAATCAACATATATTCGATTTCTATTGCATTTGTTGGTCGTTACTTGTTTTTGTGTTGATTTGTGGTTGTTGTTCGATAAATATTATTTTATGTTTATACAACTAAAATATTTGGAAAATTTTATCATATCGGAATGTTATTTAAATAACATGAATTTGGGTTAATAAGGTGTAATTGTTGAATAATCTTAAATAAATTTATAGCAACTTTTATTTATTATTTAATATTTAAGATAAAATATTAAAATTGAAGAAGTAATTGATTACATTATATATATAATATTGTATATCATATGATACTTGTTATTTATTTATATCTAGTTTTTAATATTTAAATTTTAAATTTTGCTAGTTAGATATGAAGTTTTCAATTACTTAGCTCTAAATTTTGACCCCTTTGAACTTAATTTCTGGATTCGTCTCTAGTTAGGGCGGAGTTAAAGTGAGTTCACGGGCTCGGGAAAAAAAAGATATATTGATATTTTTGCATTAAAGTAAATTTTATATAATTTTTGTTATAATTAATGAAAAGTCATGAAATGTAAATTGTTTCAATAATCAATTCAATATTTTTATTAGCTATGATTTTATTGATTTTACTTAATTTTAATTTTTTGGAGTGTTAAATACAACTAAAGATAGTTTAATTTTAAGAAAATATAATTTCTATTTATAGATTTATTTCTATTTTTATTTGTCAAATTTAATAGCATTCTCTAGTATTTAATTAATTTAGATTAATTTGATTGTTTGAACCAATATATATTCGATTGCTGTTGCATTTGTTGGTCATAACTTGTTTTTGTGTTGACTTGTGGTTATTGTTGATCTATAATATTTTACTTTTATACAACAAAAATATTTTGAAAATTTGATCATGTCGGAATGTGATACAAACAACTTGAATTTGGGTTAATAAGGTTTAAGCTGAATAATCTTAAATAAGTTTATAGCTACTTTTATTTATTATTTATTATTTAAGATAAAATATTAAAATTGAAGAAGAAATTAAGTACATTATATATATAATATTATATATCATATGATACTTGTTATTTGTTCATATCTAATTTTTAATATTTAATTTTTAAATTTTGCTAGTTAGAGATTAATTTTTCAAATACTCAGCTTTAAATTTTGATCCCATTAAATTTAATTTTAGGATTTACCTCTAGTTAAGGCGGAGTTAAGGTGACTTCACGTGGGATCAGAAAAAAAAAAGATATATTGATATTTTTTACATTAAAGTAAATTTATATAATATTTTTTGTAATTCATGAAAAATCATGAATTGTAAATTGTTTCAATAATCAGTTCCATATTTTTATTATCTAAGATTTTGTTGTATTTACTTGATGTTAATTTTGTTGAGTGTTAAATATAACTAAAGATAATTTACTTTTAAGAAAAAATATTTTTTATTTATAGATTTATTTTTATTTATCAAATTTACTAGCATTATCGAGTATTTAATTAATTTAGATTAATTTGATTGTTTGAATAAATAACTATTCGATTTCTGTTGCATTTGTTGGTTATTAATTGTTTTTGTGTTGATTTGTTGTTATATTTTTGTTTATAAGGCTCAAATATTTGGAAACTTTGATCATATATGAATGTGATGCAATTGTAAATTACATGAATTTGGGTTAATAAGGTAGAATTGATGAACAATCCTAAATAATTTGATAGCAACATTTATTTATTATTTATTATTTAAGTTAAAATGTTAAAATTGATGAAAAAAATGTATACATTATATATATAACATCATATATAATGTGATACTAGAGATTTGTTTATATCTAATTTATAATATTTAAATTTTAAATTTTGCTAATTAGATATAAAGTTTTCAATTACATAGCTTTAAATTTTGACCGCATTAAACTTAATTCTTGCATTCTTCTCTAGTTAGGCGGAGTTAAGGTAAGTTCACGTGGGGTCGAAAAAAAAGATATACTATTGTTTTTGCATTAAAGTAAATTTTATATACTATTTATTATAATTAATGAAAATTCATGAAATGTAAATTGTTTCAATAATCAATTCAATATTTTTATTAGCTATGATTTTATTGATTTTACTTAATTTTAATTTTGTGGAGTGTTAAATATAACTAAAGATAGTTTAATTCTAAGAAAATATAATTTCTATTTATAGATTTATTTCTATTTTTATTTGTCAAATTTAATAGCATTCTCTAGTATTTAATTAATTTAGATTAATTTGATTGTTTGAATCAACATATATTCGATTTCTATTGCATTTGTTGGTCGTTACTTGTTTTTGTGTTGATTTGTGGTTGTTGTTCGATAAATATTATTTTATGTTTATACAACTAAAATATTTCGTAAATTTTATCATATCGGAATGTTATTTAAATAACATGAATTTGGGTTAATAAGGTGTAATTGTTGAATAATCTTAAATAAATTTATAGCAACTTTTATTTATTATTTAATATTTAAGATAAAATATTAAAATTGAAGAAGTAATTGATTACATTATATATATAATATTGTATATCATATGATACTTGTTATTTACTTATATCTAGTTTTTAATATTTAAATTTTAAATTTTGCTAGTTAGATATGAAGTTTTCAATTACTTAGCTATAAATTTTGACCCCTTTGAACTTAATTTCTGGATTCGTCTCTAGTTAGGGCGGAGTTAAAGTGAGTTCAAGTGGGCTCGGGAAAAAAAAGATATATTGATATTTTTGCATTAAAGTAAATTTTATATAATTTTGTTATAATTAATGAAAAGTCACGAAATGTAAATTGTTTCAATAATCAATTCAATATTTTTATTAGCTATGATTTTATTGATTTTACTTAATTTTAATTTTTTGGAGTGTTAAATACAACTAAAGATAGTTTAATTTTAAGAAAATATAATTTCTATTTATAGATTTATTTCTATTTTTATTTGTCAAATTTAATAGCATTCTCTAGTATTTAATTAATTTAGATTAATTTGATTGTTTGAACCAATATATATTCGATTCTTTGTTGCATTTGTTGGTCATAACTTGTTTTTGTGTTGACTTGTGGTTATTGTTTATCTATAATATTTTACTTTTATACAACAAAAATATTTTGAAAATTTGATCATGTCGGAATGTGATACAAACAACTTGAATTTGGGTTAATAAGGTTTAACTGTTGAATAATCTTAAATAAGTTTATAGCTACTTTTATTTATTATTTATTATTTAAGATAAAATATTAAAATTGAAGAAGAAATTAAGTACATTATATATATAATATTATATATCATATGATACTTGTTATTTGTTCATATCTAATTTTTAATATTTAATTTTTTAATTTTGCTAGTTAGAGATTAATTTTTCAAATACTCAGCTTTAAATTTTGATCCCATTAAATTTAATTTTAGGATTTACCTCTAGTTAAGGCGGAGTTAAGGTGACTTCACGTGGGATCAGAAAAAAACAGATATATTGATATTTTTTACTTTAAAGTAAATTTATATAATATTTTTTGTAATTCATGAAAAATCATGAATTGTAAATTGTTTCAATAATCAGTTCCATATTTTTATTATCTAAGATTTTTTTGTATTTACTTAATGTTAATTTTGTTGAGTGTTAAATATAACTAAAGATAATTTACTTCTAAGAAAAAATATTTTTTATTTATAGATTTATTTTTATTTTTATTTATCAAATTTACTAGCATTATCGAGTATTTAATTAATTTAGATTAATTTGATTGTTTGAATAAATAACTATTCGATTTCTGTTGCATTTGTTGGTTATTAATTGTTTTTGTGTTGATTTGTTGTTATATTTTTTGTTTATAAAGCTCAAATATTTGGAAACTTTGATCATATATGAATGTGATGCAATTGTAAATTACATGAATTTGGGTTAATAAGGTAGAATTGATGAACAATCCTAAATAATTTGATAGCAACATTTATTTATTATTTATTATTTAAGTTAAAATGTTAAAATTGATGAAAAAAATGTATACATTATATATATAACATCATATATAATGTGATACTAGAGATTTGTTTATATCTAATTTATAATATTTAAATTTTAAATTTTGCTAATTAGATATAAAGTTTTCAATTACATAGCTTTAAATTTTGACCGCATTAAACTTAATTCTTGCATTCGTCTCTAGTTAGGGCGGAGTTAAGGTAAGTTCACGTGGGGTCGAAAAAAAAGATATACTTTTATTTTTGCATTAAAGTAAATTTTATATACTATTTATTATAATTAATGAAAATTCATGAAATGTAAATTGTTTCAATAATCAATTCAATATTTTTATTAGCTATGATTTTATTGATTTTACTTAATTTTAATTTTGTGGAGTGTTAAATATAACTAAAGATAGTTTAATTCTAAGAAAATATAATTTCTATTTATAGATTTATTTCTATTTTTATTTGTCAAATTTAATAGCATTCTCTAGTATTTAATTAATTTAGATTAATTTGATTGTTTGAATCAACATATATTCGATTTCTATTGCATTTGTTGGTCGTTACTTGTTTTTGTGTTGATTTGTGGTTGTTGTTCGATAAATATTATTTTATGTTTATACAACTAAAATATTTGGAAAATTTTATCATATCGGAATGTTATTTAAATAACATGAATTTGGGTTAATAAGGTGTAATTGTTGAATAATCTTAAATAAATTTATAGCAACTTTTATTTATTATTTAATATTTAAGATAAAATATTAAAATTGAAGAAGTAATTGATTACATTATATATATAATATTGTATATCATATGATACTTGTTCTTTATTTATATCTAGTTTTTAATATTTAAATTTTAAATTTTGCTAGTTAGATATGAAGTTTTCAATTACTTAGCTCTAAATTTTGACCCCTTTGAACTTAATTTCTGGATTCGTCTCTAGTTAGGGCGGAGTTAAAGTGAGTTCACGTGGGCTCGGGAAAAAAAAGATATATTGATATTTTTGCATTAAAGTAAATTTTATATAATTTTTGTTATAATTAATAAAAAGTCATGAAATGTAAATTGTTTCAATAATCAATTCAATATTTTTATTAGCTATGATTTTATTGATTTTACTTAATTTTAATTTTTTGGAGTGTTAAATACAACTAAAGATAGTTTAATTTTAAGAAAATATAATTTCTATTTATAGATTTATTTCTATTTTTATTTGTCAAATTTAATAGCATTCTCTAGTATTTAATTAATTTAGATTAATTTGATTGTTTGAACCAATATATATTCGATTGCTGTTGCATTTGTTGGTCATAACTTGTTTTTGTGTTGACTTGTGGTTATTGTTGATCTATAATATTTTACTTTTATACAACAAAAATATTTTGAAAATTTGATCATGTCGGAATGTGATACAAACAACTTGAATTTGGGTTAATAAGGTTTAACTGTTGAATAATTTTAAATAAGTTTATAGCTACTTTTATTTATTATTTATTATTTAAGATAAAATATTAAAATTGAAGAAGAAATTAAGTACATTATATATATAATATTATATATCATATGATACTTGTTATTTGTTCATATCTAATTTTTAATATTTAATTTTTAAATTTTGCTAGTTAGAGATTAATTTTTCAAATACTCAGCTTTAAATTTTGATCCCATTAAATTTAATTTTAGGATTTACCTCTAGTTAAGGCGGAGTTAAGGTGACTTCACGTGGGATCAGAAAAAAAAAAGATATATTGATATTTTTTACATTAAAGTAAATTTATATAATATTTTTTGTAATTCATGAAAAATCATGAATTGTAAATTGTTTCAATAATCAGTTCCATATTTTTATTATCTAAGATTTTGTTGTATTTACTTGATGTTAATTTTGTTGAGTGTTAAATATAACTAAAGATAATTTACTTTTAAGAAAAAATATTTTTTATTTATAGATTTATTTTTATTTATCAAATTTACTAGCATTATCGAGTATTTAATTAATTTAGATTAATTTGATTGTTTGAATAAATAACTATTCGATTTCTGTTGCATTTGTTGGTTATTAATTGTTTTTGTGTTGATTTGTTGTTATATTTTTTGTTTATAAAGCTCAAATATTTGGAAACTTTGATCATATATGAATGTGATGCAATTGTAAATTACATGAATTTGGGTTAATAAGGTAGAATTGATGAACAATCCTAAATAATTTGATAGCAACATTTATTTATTATTTATTATTTAAGTTAAAATGTTAAAATTGATGAAAAAAATGTATACATTATATATATAACATCATATATAATGTGATACTAGAGATTTGTTTATATCTAATTTATAATATTTAAATTTTAAATTTTGCTAATTAGATATAAAGTTTTCAATTACATAGCTTTAAATTTTGACCGCATTAAACTTAATTCTTGCATTCGTCTCTAGTTAGGGCGGAGTTAAGGTAAGTTCACGTGGGGTCGAAAAAAAAGATATACTGTTATTTTTGCATTAAAGTAAATTTTATATACTATTTATTATAATTAATGAAAATTCATGAAATGTAAATTGTTTCAATAATCAATTCAATATTTTTATTAGCTATGATTTTATTGATTTTACTTAATTTTAATTTTGTGGAGTGTTAAATATAACTAAAGATAGTTTAATTCTAAGAAAATATAATTTCTATTTATAGATTTATTTCTATTTTTATTTGTCAAATTTAATAGCATTCTCTAGTATTTAATTAATTTAGATTAATTTGATTGTTTGAATCAACATATATTCGATTTCTATTGCATTTGTTGGTCGTTACTTGTTTTTGTGTTGATTTGTGGTTGTTGTTCGATAAATATTATTTTATGTTTATACAACTAAAATATTTGGAAAATTTTATCATATCGGAATGTTATTTAAATAACATGAATTTGGGTTAATAAGGTGTAATTGTTGAATAATCTTAAATAAATTTATAGCAACTTTTATTTATTATTTAATATTTAAGATAAAATATTAAAATTGAAGAAGTAATTGATTACATTATATATATAATATTGTATATCATATGATACTTGTTATTTATTTATATCTAGTTTTTAATATTTAAATTTTAAATTTTGCTAGTTAGATATGAAGTTTTCAATTACTTAGCTCTAAATTTTGACCCCTTTGAACTTAATTTCTGGATTCGTCTCTAGTTAGGGCGGAGTTAAAGTGAGTTCACGTGGGCTCGGGAAAAAAAAGATATATTGATATTTTTGCATTAAAGTAAATTTTATATAATTTTTGTTATAATTAATGAAAAGTCATGAAATGTAAATTGTTTCAATAATCAATTCAATATTTTTATTAGCTATGATTTTATTGATTTTACTTAATTTTAATTTTTTGGAGTGTTAAATACAACTAAAGATAGTTTAATTTTAAGAAAATATAATTTCTATTTATAGATTTATTTCTATTTTTATTTGTCAAATTTAATAGCATTCTCTAGTATTTAATTAATTTAGATTAATTTGATTGTTTGAACCAATATATATTCGATTGCTGTTGCATTTGTTGGTCATAACTTGTTTTTGTGTTGACTTGTGGTTATTGTTGATCTATAATATTTTACTTTTATACAACAAAATATTTTGAAAATTTGATCATGTCGGAATGTGATACAAACAACTTGAATTTGGGTTAATAAGGTTTAATGTTGAATAATCTTAAATAAGTTTATAGCTACTTTTATTTATTATTTATTTTTAAGATAAAATATTAAAATTGAAGAAGAAATTAAGTACATTATATATATAATATTATATATCATATGATACTTGTTATTTGTTCATATCTAATTTTTAATATTTAATTTTTAAATTTTGCTAGTTAGAGATTAATTTTTCAAATACTCACTTTAAATTTTGATCCCATTAAATTTAATTTTAGGATTTACCTCTAGTTAAGGCGGAGTTAAGGTGACTTCACGTGGATCAAAAAAAAAGATATATTGATATTTTTTACATTAAAGTAAATTTATATAATATTTTTTTAATTCATGAAAAATCATGAATTGTAAATTGTTTCAATAATCAGTTCAATATTTTTATTATCTAAGATTTTGTTGTATTTACTTGATGTTAATTTTGTTGAGTGTTAAATATAACTAAAGATAATTTACTTTTAAGAAAAATATTTTTATTTATAGATTTATTTTTATTTATCAAATTTACTAGCATTATCGAGTATTTAATTAATTTAGATTAATTTGATTGTTTGAATAAATAACTATTCGATTTACATTGCATTTGTTGGTTATTAATTGTTTTTGTGTTGATTTGTTGTTATATTTTTGTTTATAAAGCTCAAATATTTGGAAACTTTGATCATATATGAATGTGATGCAATTGTAAATTACATGAATTTGGGTTAATAAGGTAGAATTGATGAACAATCCTAAATAATTTGATAGCAACATTTATTTATTATTTATTATTTAAGTTAAAATGTTAAAATTGATGAAAAAAATGTATACATTATATATATAACATCATATATAATGTGATACTAGAGATTTGTTTATATCTAATTTATAATATTTAAATTTTAAATTTTGCTAATTAGATATAAAGTTTTCAATTACATAGCTTTAAATTTTGACCGCATTAAACTTAATTCTTGCATTCGTCTCTAGTTAGGGCGGAGTTAAGGTAAGTTCACGTGGGGTCGAAAAAAAAAATATACTGTTGTTTTTGCATTAAAGTAAATTTTATATACTATTTATTATAATTAATGAAAATTCATGAAATGTAAATTGTTTCAATAATCAATTCAATATTTTTATTAGCTATGATTTTATTGATTTTACTTAATTTTAATTTTGTGGAGTGTTAAATATAACTAAAGATAGTTTAATTCTAAGAAAATATAATTTCTATTTATAGATTTATTTCTATTTTTATTTGTCAAATTTAATAGCATTCTCTAGTATTTAATTAATTTAGATTAATTTGATTGTTTGAATCAACATATATTCGATTTCTATTGCATTTGTTGGTCGTTACTTGTTTTTGTGTTGATTTGTGGTTGTTGTTCGATAAATATTATTTTATGTTTATACAACTAAAATATTTGGTAAATTTTATCATATCGGAATGTTATTTAAATAACATGAATTTGGGTTAATAAGGTGTAATTGTTGAATAATCTTAAATAAATTTATAGCAACTTTTATTTATTATTTAATATTTAAGATAAAATATTAAAATTGAAGAAGTAATTGATTACATTATATATATAATATTGTATATCATATGATACTTGTTATTTACTTATATCTAGTTTTTAATATTTAAATTTTAAATTTTGCTAGTTAGATATGAAGTTTTCAATTACTTAGCTATAAATTTTGACCCCTTTGAACTTAATTTCTGGATTCGTCTCTAGTTAGGGCGGAGTTAAAGTGAGTTCAAGTGGGCTCGGGAAAAAAAAGATATATTGATATTTTTGCATTAAAGTAAATTTTATATAATTTTTGTTATAATTAATGAAAAGTCACGAAATGTAAATTGTTTCAATAATCAATTCAATATTTTTATTAGCTATGATTTTATTGATTTTACTTAATTTTAATTTTTTGGAGTGTTAAATACAACTAAAGATAGTTTAATTTTAAGAAAATATAATTTCTATTTATAGATTTATTTCTATTTTTATTTGTCAAATTTAATAGCATTCTCTAGTATTTAATTAATTTAGATTAATTTGATTGTTTGAACCAATATATATTCGATTGCTGTTGCATTTGTTGGTCATAACTTGTTTTTGTGTTGACTTGTGGTTATTGTTGATCTATAATATTTTACTTTTATACAACAAAAATATTTTGAAAATTTGATCATGTCGGAATGTGATACAAACAACTTGAATTTGGGTTAATAAGGTTTAACTGTTGAATAATCTTAAATAAGTTTATAGCTACTTTTATTTATTATTTATTATTTAAGATAAAATATTAAAATTGAAGAAGAAATTAAGTACATTATATATATAATATTATATATCATATGATACTTGTTATTTGTTCATATCTAATTTTTAATATTTAATTTTTTAATTTTGCTAGTTAGAGATTAATTTTTCAAATACTCAGCATTAAATTTTGATCCCATTAAATTTAATTTTAGGATTTACCTCTAGTTAAGGCGGAGTTAAGGTGACTTCACGTGGGATCAGAAAAAAACAGATATATTGATATTTTTTACTTTAAAGTAAATTTATATAATATTTTTTGTAATTCATGAAAAATCATGAATTGTAAATTGTTTCAATAATCAGTTCCATATTTTTATTATCTAAGATTTTTTTGTATTTACTTAATGTTAATTTTGTTGAGTGTTAAATATAACTAAAGATAATTTACTTCTAAGAAAAAATATTTTTTATTTATAAATTTATTTTTATTTTTATTTATCAAATTTACTAGCATTATCGAGTATTTAATTAATTTAGATTAATTTGATTGTTTGAATAAATAACTATTCGATTTCTGTTGCATTTGTTGGTTATTAATTGTTTTTGTGTTGATTTGTTGTTATATTTTTGTTTATAAAGCTCAAATATTTGGAAACTTTGATCATATATGAATGTGATGCAATTGTAAATTACATGAATTTGGGTTAATAAGGTAGAATTGATGAACAATCCTAAATAATTTGATAGCAACATTTATTTATTATTTATTATTTAAGTTAAAATGTTAAAATTGATGAAAAAAAATGTATACATTATATATATAACATCATATATAATGTGATACTAGAGATTTGTTTATATCTAATTTATAATATTTAAATTTTAAATTTTGCTAATTAGATATAAAGTTTTCAATTACATAGCTTTAAATTTTGACCGCATTAAACTTAATTCTTGCATTCGTCTCTAGTTAGGGCGGAGTTAAGGTAAGTTCACGTGGTCGAAAAAAAAGATATACTTTTATTTTTGCATTAAAGTAAATTTTATATACTATTTATTATAATTAATGAAAATTCATGAAATGTAAATTGTTTCAATAATCAATTCAATATTTTTATTAGCTATGATTTTATTGATTTTACTTAATTTTAATTTTGTGGAGTGTTAAATATAACTAAAGATAGTTTAATTCTAAGAAAATATAATTTCTATTTATAGATTTATTTCTATTTTTATTTGTCAAATTTAATAGCATTCTCTAGTATTTAATTAATTTAGATTAATTTGATTGTTTGAATCAACATATATTCGATTTCTATTGCATTTGTTGGTCGTTACTTGTTTTTGTGTTGATTTGTGGTTGTTGTTCGATAAATATTATTTTATGTTTATACAACTAAAATATTTGGAAAATTTTATCATATCGGAATGTTATTTAAATAACATGAATTTGGGTTAATAAGGTGTAATTGTTGAATAATCTTAAATAAATTTATAGCAACTTTTATTTATTATTTAATATTTAAGATAAAATATTAAAATTGAAGAAGTAATTGATTACATTATATATATAATATTGTATATCATATGATACTTGTTCTTTATTTATATCTAGTTTTTAATATTTAAATTTTAAATTTTGCTAGTTAGATATGAAGTTTTCAATTACTTAGCTCTAAATTTTGAACCCTATTAACTTAATTTGGATTCGTCTCTAGTTAGGGCGGAGTTAAAGTGAGTTCACGTGGGCTCGGGAAAAAAAAGATATATTGATATTTTTGCATTAAAGTAAATTTTATATAATTTTTGTTATAATTAATAAAAAGTCATGAAATGTAAATTGTTTCAATAATCAATTCAATATTTTTATTAGCTATGATTTTATTGATTTTACTTAATTTTAATTTTTTGGAGTGTTAAATACAACTAAAGATAGTTTAATTTTAAGAAAATATAATTTCTATTTATAGATTTATTTCTATTTTTATTTGTCAAATTTAATAGCATTCTCTAGTATTTAATTAATTTAGATTAATTTGATTGTTTGAACCAATATATATTCGATTGCTGTTGCATTTGTTGGTCATAACTTGTTTTTGTGTTGACTTGTGGTTATTGTTGATCTATAATATTTTACTTTTATACAACAAAATATTTTGAAAATTTGATCATGTCGGAATGTGATACAAACAACTTGAATTTGGGTTAATAAGGTTTAACTGTTGAATAATTTTAAATAAGTTTATAGCTACTTTTATTTATTATTTATTATTTAAGATAAAATATTAAAATTGAAGAAGAAATTAAGTACATTATATATATAATATTATATATCATATGATACTTGTTATTTGTTCATATCTAATTTTTAATATTTAATTTTTAAATTTTGCTAGTTAGAGATTAATTTTTCAAATACTCAGCTTTAAATTTTGATCCCATTAAATTTAATTTTAGGATTTACCTCTAGTTAAGGCGGAGTTAAGGTGACTTCACGTGGGATCAGAAAAAAAAAAGATATATTGATATTTTTTACATTAAAGTAAATTTATATAATATTTTTTGTAATTCATGAAAAATCATGAATTGTAAATTGTTTCAATAATCAGTTCCATATTTTTATTATCTAAGATTTTGTTGTATTTACTTGATGTTAATTTTGTTGAGTGTTAAATATAACTAAAGATAATTTACTTTTAAGAAAAAATATTTTTTATTTATAGATTTATTTTTATTTATCAAATTTACTAGCATTATCGAGTATTTAATTAATTTAGATTAATTTGATTGTTTGAATAAATAACTATTCGATTCTGTTGCATTTGTTGGTTATTAATTGTTTTTGTGTTGATTTGTTGTTATATTTTTTGTTTATAAAGCTCAAATATTTGGAAACTTTGATCATATATGAATGTGATGCAATTGTAAATTACATGAATTTGGGTTAATAAGGTAGAATTGATGAACAATCCTAAATAATTTGATAGCAACATTTATTTATTATTTATTATTTAAGTTAAAATGTTAAAATTGATGAAAAAAATGTATACATTATATATATAACATCATATATAATGTGATACTAGAGATTTGTTTATATCTAATTTATAATATTTAAATTTTAAATTTTGCTAATTAGATATAAAGTTTTCAATTACATAGCTTTAAATTTTGACCGCATTAAACTTAATTCTTGCATTCGTCTCTAGTTAGGGCGGAGTTAAGGTAAGTTCACGTGGGGTCGAAAAAAAAGATATACTGTTATTTTTGCATTAAAGTAAATTTTATATACTATTTATTATAATTAATGAAAATTCATGAAATGTAAATTGTTTCAATAATCAATTCAATATTTTTATTAGCTATGATTTTATTGATTTTACTTAATTTTAATTTTGTGGAGTGTTAAATATAACTAAAGATAGTTTAATTCTAAGAAAATATAATTTCTATTTATAGATTTATTTCTATTTTTATTTGTCAAATTTAATAGCATTCTCTAGTATTTAATTAATTTAGATTAATTTGATTGTTTGAATCAACATATATTCGATTTCTATTGCATTTGTTGGTCGTTACTTGTTTTTGTGTTGATTTGTGGTTGTTGTTCGATAAATATTATTTTATGTTTATACAACTAAAATATTTGGAAAATTTTATCATATCGGAATGTTATTTAAATAACATGAATTTGGGTTAATAAGGTGTAATTGTTGAATAATCTTAAATAAATTTATAGCAACTTTTATTTATTATTTAATATTTAAGATAAAATATTAAAATTGAAGAAGTAATTGATTACATTATATATATAATATTGTATATCATATGATACTTGTTATTTATTTATATCTAGTTTTTAATATTTAAATTTTAAATTTTGCTAGTTAGATATGAAGTTTTCAATTACTTAGCTCTAAATTTTGACCCTTTGAACTTAATTTCTGGATTCGTCTCTAGTTAGGCGGAGTTAAAGTGAGTTCACGTGGGCTCGGAAAAAAGATATATTGATATTTTTGCATTAAAGTAAATTTTATATAATTTTGTTATAATTAATGAAAAGTCACGAAATGTAAATTGTTTCAATAATCAATTCAATATTTTTATTAGCTATGATTTTATTGATTTTACTTAATTTTAATTTTTTGGAGTGTTAAATACAACTAAAGATAGTTTAATTTTAAGAAAATATAATTTCTATTTATAGATTTATTTCTATTTTTATTTGTCAAATTTAATAGCATTCTCTAGTATTTAATTAATTTAGATTAATTTGATTGTTTGAACCAATATATATTCGATTGCTGTTGCATTTGTTGGTCATAACTTGTTTTTGTGTTGACTTGTGGTTATTGTTGATCTATAATATTTTACTTTTATACAACAAAAATATTTTGAAAATTTGATCATGTCGGAATGTGATACAAACAACTTGAATTTGGGTTAATAAGGTTTAACTGTTGAATAATCTTAAATAAGTTTATAGCTACTTTTATTTATTATTTATTATTTAAGATAAAATATTAAAATTGAAGAAGAAATTAAGTACATTATATATATAATATTATATATCATATGATACTTGTTATTTGTTCATATCTAATTTTTAATATTTAATTTTTAAATTTTGCTAGTTAGAGATTAATTTTTCAAATACTCAGCTTTAAATTTTGATCCCATTAAATTTAATTTTAGGATTTACCTCTAGTTAAGGCGGAGTTAAGGTGACTTCACGTGGGATAAGAAAAAAAAAGATATATTGATATTTTTTACATTAAAGTAAATTTATATAATATTTTTTGTAATTCATGAAAAATCATGAATTGTAAATTGTTTCAATAATCAGTTCCATATTTTTATTATCTAAGATTTTGTTGTATTTACTTGATGTTAATTTTGTTGAGTGTTAAATATAACTAAAGATAATTTACTTTTAAGAAAAAATATTTTTTATTTATAGATTTATTTTTATTTATCAAATTTACTAGCATTATCGAGTATTTAATTAATTTAGATTAATTTGATTGTTTGAATAAATAACTATTCGATTTCTGTTGCATTTGTTGGTTATTAATTGTTTTTGTGTTGATTTGTTGTTATATTTTTTGTTTATAAAGCTCAAATATTTGGAAACTTTGATCATATATGAATGTGATGCAATTGTAAATTACATGAATTTGGGTTAATAAGGTAGAATTGATGAACAATCCTAAATAATTTGATAGCAACATTTATTTATTATTTATTATTTAAGTAAAAATGTTAAAATTGATGAAAAAAAATGTATACATTATATATATAATATCATATATAATGTGATACTAGAGATTTGTTTATATCTAATTTATAATATTTAAATTTTAAATTTTGCTAATTAGATATAAAGTTTTCAATTACATAGCTTTAAATTTTGACCGCATTAAACTTAATTCTTGCATTCGTCTCTAGTTAGGGCGGAGTTAAGGTAAGTTCACGTGGGGTCGAAAAAAAAGATATACTGTTGTTTTTGCATTAAAGTAAATTTTATATACTATTTATTATAATTAATGAAAATTCATGAAATGTAAATTGTTTCAATAATCAATTCAATATTTTTATTAGCTATGATTTTATTGATTTTACTTAATTTTAATTTTGTGGAGTGTTAAATATAACTAAAGATAGTTTAATTCTAAGAAAATATAATTTCTATTTATAGATTTATTTCTATTTTTATTTGTCAAATTTAATAGCATTCTCTAGTATTTAATTAATTTAGATTAATTTGATTGTTTGAATCAACATATATTCGATTTCTATTGCATTTGTTGGTCGTTACTTGTTTTTGTGTTGATTTGTGGTTGTTGTTCGATAAATATTATTTTATGTTTATACAACTAAAATATTTGGAAAATTTTATCATATCGGAATGTTATTTAAATAACATGAATTTGGGTTAATAAGGTGTAATTGTTGAATAATCTTAAATAAATTTATAGCAACTTTTATTTATTATTTAATATTTAAGATAAAATATTAAAATTGAAGAAGTAATTGATTACATTATATATATAATATTGTATATCATATGATACTTGTTATTTACTTATATCTAGTTTTTAATATTTAAATTTTAAATTTTGCTAGTTAGATATGAAGTTTTCAATTACTTAGCTATAAATTTTGACCCTTTGAACTTAATTTGGATTCGTCTCTAGTTAGGGCGGAGTTAAAGTGAGTTCAAGTGGGCTCGGGAAAAAAAAGATATATTGATATTTTTGCATTAAAGTAAATTTTATATAATTTTTGTTATAATTAATGAAAAGTCACGAAATGTAAATTGTTTCAATAATCAATTCAATATTTTTATTAGCTATGATTTTATTGATTTTACTTAATTTAATTTTTTGGAGTGTTAAATACAACTAAAGATAGTTTAATTTTAAGAAAATATAATTTCTATTTATAGATTTATTTCTATTTTTATTTGTCAAATTTAATAGCATTCTCTAGTATTTAATTAATTTAGATTAATTTGATTGTTTGAACCAATATATATTCGATTGCTGTTGCATTTGTTGGTCATAACTTGTTTTTGTGTTGACTTGTGGTTATTGTTGATCTATAATATTTTACTTTTATACAACAAAAATATTTTGAAAATTTGATCATGTCGGAATGTGATACAAACAACTTGAATTTGGGTTAATAAGGTTTAACTGTTGAATAATCTTAAATAAGTTTATAGCTACTTTTATTTATTATTTATTATTTAAGATAAAATATTAAAATTGAAGAAGAAATTAAGTACATTATATATATAATATTATATATCATATGATACTTGTTATTTGTTCATATCTAATTTTTAATATTTAATTTTATAATTTTGCTAGTTAGAGATTAATTTTTCAAATACTCAGCTTTAAATTTTGATCCCATTAAATTTAATTTTAGGATTTACCTCTAGTTAAGGCGGAGTTAAGGTGACTTCACGTGGGATCAGAAAAAAACAGATATATTGATATTTTTTACTTTAAAGTAAATTTATATAATATTTTTTGTAATTCATGAAAAATCATGAATTGTAAATTGTTTCAATAATCAGTTCCATATTTTTATTATCTAAGATTTTTTTGTATTTACTTAATGTTAATTTTGTTGAGTGTTAAATATAACTAAAGATAATTTACTTCTAAGAAAAAATATTTTTTATTTATAGATTTATTTTTATTTTTATTTATCAAATTTACTAGCATTATCGAGTATTTAATTAATTTAGATTAATTTGATTGTTTGAATAAATAACTATTCGATTTCTGTTGCATTTGTTGGTTATTAATTGTTTTTGTGTTGATTTGTTGTTATATTTTTTGTTTATAAAGCTCAAATATTTGGAAACTTTGATCATATATGAATGTGATGCAATTGTAAATTACATGAATTTGGGTTAATAAGGTAGAATTGATGAACAATCCTAAATAATTTGATAGCAACATTTATTTATTATTTATTATTTAAGTTAAAATGTTAAAATTGATGAAAAAAAATGTATACATTATATATATAACATCATATATAATGTGATACTAGAGATTTGTTTATATCTAATTTATAATATTTAAATTTTAAATTTTGCTAATTAGATATAAAGTTTTCAATTACATAGCTTTAAATTTTGACCGCATTAAACTTAATTCTTGCATTCGTCTCTAGTTAGGGCGGAGTTAAGGTAAGTTCACGTGGGGTCGAAAAAAAAGATATACTTTTATTTTTGCATTAAAGTAAATTTTATATACTATTTATTATAATTAATGAAAATTCATGAAATGTAAATTGTTTCAATAATCAATTCAATATTTTTATTAGCTATGATTTTATTGATTTTACTTAATTTTAATTTTGTGGAGTGTTAAATATAACTAAAGATAGTTTAATTCTAAGAAAATATAATTTCTATTTATAGATTTATTTCTATTTTTATTTGTCAAATTTAATAGCATTCTCTAGTATTTAATAATTTAGATTAATTTGATTGTTTGAATCAACATATATTCGATTTCTATTGTATTTGTTGGTCGTTACTTGTTTTTGTGTTGATTTGTGGTTGTTGTTCGATAAATATTATTTTATGTTTATACAACTAAAATATTTGGAAAATTTTATCATATCGGAATGTTATTTAAATAACATGAATTTGGGTTAATAAGGTGTAATTGTTGAATAATCTTAAATAAATTTATAGCAACTTTTATTTATTATTTAATATTTAAGATAAAATATTAAAATTGAAGAAGTAATTGATTACATTATATATATAATATTGTATATCATATGATACTTGTTCTTTATTTATATCTAGTTTTTAATATTTAAATTTTAAATTTTGCTAGTTAGATATGAAGTTTTCAATTACTTAGCTCTAAATTTTGACCCCTTTGAACTTAATTTCTGGATTCGTCTCTAGTTAGGGCGGAGTTAAAGTGAGTTCACGTGGGCTCGGGAAAAAAAAGATATATTGATATTTTTGCATTAAAGTAAATTTTATATAATTTTTGTTATAATTAATAAAAAGTCATGAAATGTAAATTGTTTCAATAATCAATTCATTATTTTTATTAGCTATGATTTTATTGATTTTACTTAATTTTAATTTTTTGGAGTGTTAAATACAACTAAAGATAGTTTAATTTTAAGAAAATATAATTTCTATTTATAGATTTATTTCTATTTTTATTTGTCAAATTTAATAGCATTCTCTAGTATTTAATTAATTTAGATTAATTTGATTGTTTGAACCAATATATATTCGATTGCTGTTGCATTTGTTGGTCATAACTTGTTTTTGTGTTGACTTGTGGTTATTGTTGATCTATAATATTTTACTTTTATACAACAAAAATATTTTGAAAATTTGATCATGTCGGAATGTGATACAAACAACTTGAATTTGGGTTAATAAGGTTTAACTGTTGAATAATTTTAAATAAGTTTATAGCTACTTTTATTTATTATTTATTATTTAAGATAAAATATTAAAATTGAAGAAGAAATTAAGTACATTATATATATAATATTATATATCGTATGATACTTGTTATTTGTTCATATCTAATTTTTAATATTTAATTTTTAAATTTTGCTAGTTAGAGATTAATTTTTCAAATACTCAGCTTTAAATTTTGATCCCATTAAATTTAATTTTAGGATTTACCTCTAGTTAAGGCGGAGTTAAGGTTACTTCACGTGGGATCAGAAAAAAAAAAGATATATTGATATTTTTTACATTAAAGTAAATTTATATAATATTTTTTGTAATTCATGAAAAATCATGAATTGTAAATTGTTTCAATAATCAGTTCCATATTTTTATTATCTAAGATTTTGTTGTATTTACTTGATGTTAATTTTGTTGAGTGTTAAATATAACTAAAGATAATTTACTTTTAAGAAAAAATATTTTTTATTTATAGATTTATTTTTATTTATCAAATTTACTAGCATTATCGAGTATTTAATTAATTTAGATTAATTTGATTGTTTGAATAAATAACTATTCGATTTCTTGCATTTGTTGGTTATTAATTGTTTTTGTGTTGATTTGTTGTTATATTTTTTGTTTATAAAGCTCAAATATTTGGAAACTTTGATCATATATGAATGTGATGCAATTGTAAATTACATGAATTTGGGTTAATAAGGTAGAATTGATGAACAATCCTAAATAATTTGATAGCAACATTTATTTATTATTTATTATTTAAGTTAAAATGTTAAAATTGATGAAAAAAATGTATACATTATTTATATAACATCATATATAATGTGATACTAGAGATTTGTTTATATCTAATTTATAATATTTAAATTTTAAATTTTGCTAATTAGATATAAAGTTTTCAATTACATAGCTTTAAATTTTGACCGCATTAAACTTAATTCTTGCATTCGTCTCTAGTTAGGCGGAGTTAAGGTAAGTTCACGTGGGGTCGAAAAAAGATATACTGTTATTTTGCATTAAAGTAAATTTTATATACTATTTATTATAATTAATGAAAATTCATGAAATGTAAATTGTTTCAATAATCAATTCAATATTTTTATTAGCTATGATTTTATTGATTTTACTTAATTTTAATTTTGTGGAGTGTTAAATATAACTAAAGATAGTTTAATTCTAAGAAAATATAATTTCTATTTATAGATTTATTTCTATTTTTATTTGTCAAATTTAATAGCATTCTCTAGTATTTAATTAATTTAGATTAATTTGATTGTTTGAATCAACATATATTCGATTTCTATTGCATTTGTTGGTCGTTACTTGTTTTTGTGTTGATTTGTGGTTGTTGTTCGATAAATATTATTTTATGTTTATACAACTAAAATATTTGGAAAATTTTATCATATCGGAATGTTATTTAAATAACATGAATTTGGGTTAATAAGGTGTAATTGTTGAATAATCTTAAATAAATTTATAGCAACTTTTATTTATTATTTAATATTTAAGATAAAATATTAAAATTGAAGAAGTAATTGATTACATTATATATATAATATTGTATATCATATGATACTTGTTATTTATTTATATCTAGTTTTTAATATTTAAATTTTAAATTTTGCTAGTTAGATATGAAGTTTTCAATTACTTAGCTCTAAATTTTGACCCCTTTGAACTTAATTTCTGGATTCGTCTCTAGTTAGGGCGGAGTTAAAGTGAGTTCACGTGGGCTCGGGAAAAAAAAGATATATTGATATTTTTGCATTAAAGTAAATTTTATATAATTTTTGTTATAATTAATGAAAAGTCATGAAATGTAAATTGTTTCAATAATCAATTCAATATTTTTATTAGCTATGATTTTATTGATTTTACTTAATTTTAATTTTTTGGAGTGTTAAATACAACTAAAGATAGTTTAATTTTAAGAAAATATAATTTCTATTTATAGATTTATTTCTATTTTTATTTGTCAAATTTAATAGCATTCTCTAGTATTTAATTAATTTAGATTAATTTGATTGTTTGAACCAATATATATTCGATTCTTTATTGCATTTGTTGGTCATAACTTGTTTTTGTGTTGACTTGTGGTTATTGTTGATCTATAATATTTTACTTTTATACAACAAAAATATTTTGAAAATTTGATCATGTCGGAATGTGATACAAACAACTTGAATTTGGGTTAATAAGGTTTAAGTTGAATAATCTTAAATAAGTTTCTAGCTACTTTTATTTATTATTTATTATTTAAGATAAAATATTAAAATTGAAGAAGAAATTAAGTACATTATATATATAATATTATATATCATATGATACTTGTTATTTGTTCATATCTAATTTTTAATATTTAATTTTTAAATTTTGCTAGTTAGAGATTAATTTTTCAAATACTCACTTTAAATTTTGATCCCATTAAATTTAATTTTAGGATTTACCTCTAGTTAAGCGGAGTTAAGGTGACTTCACGTGGGATCAGAAAAAAAAAAGATATATTGATATTTTTTACATTAAAGTAAATTTATATAATATTTTTTGTAATTCATGAAAAATCATGAATTGTAAATTGTTTCAATAATCAGTTCCATATTTTTATTATCTAAGATTTTGTTGTATTTACTTGATGTTAATTTTGTTGAGTGTTAAATATAACTAAAGATAATTTACTTTTAAGAAAAAATATTTTTTATTTATAGATTTATTTTTATTTATCAAATTTACTAGCATTATCGAGTATTTAATTAATTTAGATTAATTTGATTGTTTGAATAAATAACTATTCGATTTCTGTTGCATTTGTTGGTTATTAATTGTTTTTGTGTTGATTTGTTGTTATATTTTTTGTTTATAAAGCTCAAATATTTAAAAACTTTGATCATATATGAATGTGATGCAATTGTAAATTACATGAATTTGGGTTAATAAGGTAGAATTGATGAACAATCCTAAATAATTTGATAGCAACATTTGTTTTTTATTTATTATTTAAGTTAAAATGTTAAAATTGATGAAAAAAATGTATACATTATATATATAACATCATATATAATGTGATACTAGAGATTTGTTTATATCTAATTTATAATATTTAAATTTTAAATTTTGCTAATTAGATATAAAGTTTTCAATTACATAGCTTTAAATTTTGACCGCATTAAACTTAATTCTTGCATTCGTCTCTAGTTAGGGCGGAGTTAAGGTAAGTTCACGTGGGGTCGAAAAAAAAGATATACTGTTATTTTTGCATTAAAGTAAATTTTATATACTATTTATTATAATTAATGAAAATTCATGAAATGTAAATTGTTTCAATAATCAATTCAATATTTTTATTAGCTATGATTTTATTGATTTTACTTAATTTTAATTTTGTGGAGTGTTAAATATAACTAAAGATAGTTTAATTCTAAGAAAATATAATTTCTATTTATAGATTTATTTCTATTTTTATTTGTCAAATTTAATAGCATTCTCTAGTATTTAATTAATTTAGATTAATTTGATTGTTTGAATCAACATATATTCGATTTCTATTGCATTTGTTGGTCGTAACTTGTTTTTGTGTTGACTTGTGGTTGTTGTTGATCAATAATATTTTATTTTTATACAACAAAAATATTTTTGAAAATTTGATCATGTCGGAATGTGATACAAACAACTTGAATTTGGGTTAATAAGGTGTAACTGTTGAATAATCTTAAATAAGTTTATAGCTACTTTTATTTAATTTTTATTATTTAAGATAAAATATTAAAATTGAAGAAGAAATTAAGTACATTATATATATAATATTATATATCATATGATACTTGTTATTTGTTCATATCTAATTTTGAATATTTAATTTTTTAATTTTGCTAGTTAGATATTAAGTTTTCAAATACTCAGCTTTAAATTTCGAACCCATTAAATTAAATTCTAGGATTCACCTCTAGTTCAGGCGGAGATAAGGTGAGTTCACGTGGGATCGAAAAAAAAGATATATTGACATTTTTTACATTAAAGTAAATTTATATTATATTTATTATAATTCATGAAAAATCATGAGTTGTAAATTGTTTCAATAATCAGTTCAATATTTTTATTATCTAAGATTTTTTTGTATTTACTTAATGTTAATTTTGTTGAGTGTTAAATATAACTAAAGATAATTTACTTCTAAGAAAATATATTTTTTATTTATAGATTTAATTTTATTTTTATTTGTCAAATTTACTAACATTATCGAGTATTTAATTAATTTATATTAATTTGATTGTTTGAATAAATATATATTTGATTTCTGTTGTATTTTTTGGTTATTAATTTTTTTTTGTGTTAATTTGTGGTTATATTTTATGTTTATAAAGCTCAAATATTTGGAAACTTTGATCATATATGAATGTGATACAAATGTAAATTACATGAATTTGGGTTAATAAGGTATAATTGATGAACTATCCTAAATAAGTTGATAGCAGCATTTATTTATTATTTATTATTTAAGTTAAAATGTTAAAATTGATGAAAAAAATGGATACATTATATATATAATATCATATATAATGTGATACTAGAGATTTGTTTATATCTAGTTTATAATTTTTAAATTTTAAATTTTGCTAATTAGATATAAAGTTTTCAATTACTTAGCTTTAAATTTTGATTCCATTAAACTTAATTCCTGGATTCGTCTCTAGTTAGGGCGGAGTTAAGGTAAGTTCACGTGGGGTCGGAAAAAAAAGATATATTGATATTTTTGCATTAAAGTAAATTTTATATACTATTTATTATAATTAATGAAAAGTCATGAAATGTAAATTGTTTCAATAATCAATTCAATATTTTTATTAGCTATGATTTTATTGATTTTACTTAATTTTAATTTTATGGAGTGTTAAATACAACTAAAGATAGTTTAATTTTAAGAAAATATAATTTCTATTTATAGATTTATTTCTATTTTTATTTGTCAAATTTAATAGCATTCTCTAGTATATAATTAATTTTGATTAATTTGATTGTTTGAACCAATATATATTCGATTGCTGTTGCATTTGTTGGTCATAACTTGTTTTTGTGTTGACTTGTGGTTATTGTTGATCAATAATATTTTATTTTTATACAACAAAAATATTTTGAAAATTTGATCATGTCGGAATGTGATACAAACAACTTGAATTTGGGTTAATAAGGTGTAACTGTTGAATAATCTTAAATAAGTTTATAGCTACTTTTATTTATTATTTATTATTTAAGATAAAATATTAAAATTGAAGAAGAAATTAAGTACATTATATATATAATATTATATATCATATGATACTTGTTATTTGTTCATATCTAATTTTTAATATTTAATTTTTTAATTTTGCTAGTTAGATATTAAGTTTTCAAATACTCAGCTTTAAATTTCGATCCCATTAAATTAAATTCCAGGATTCACCTCTAGTTAAGGCGGAGTTAAGGTGAGTTCACGTGGGATCGAAAAAAAAGATATATTGACATTTTTTACATTAAAGTAAATTTATATAATATTTATTATAATTCATGAAAAATCATGAGTTGTAAATTGTTTCAATAATAAGTTCAATATTTTTATTATCTAAGATTTTTTTGTATTTACTTAATGTTAATTTTGTTGAGTGTTAAATATAACTAAAGATAATTTACTTCTAAGAAAATATATTTTTTATTTATAGATTTAATTTTATTTTTATTTGTCAAATTTACTAACATTATCGAGTATTTAATTAATTTATATTAATTTGATTGTTTGAATCAATATATATTCGATTTCTGTTGTATTTGTTGGTTATTAATTGTTTTTGTGTTAATTTGTGGTTATATTTTATGTTTATAAAGCTCAAATATTTGGAAACTTTGATCATATATGAATGTGATGCACATGTAAATTAAATGAATTTGGGTTAATAAGGTATAATTGATGAACTATCCTAAATAAGTTGATAGCTGCATTTATTTATTATTTATTATTTAAGTTAAAATGTTAAAATTGATGAAAAAAATGGATACATTATATATATAATATTGTATATCATATGATACTTGTTATTTATTTATATCTAGTTTTTAATATTTAAATTTAAAATTTTGCTAGTTAGATATGAAGTTTTCAATTACTTAGCTCTAAATTTTGACCCCTTTAAACTTAATTTCTGGATTCGTCTCTAGTTAGGGCGGAGTTAAAGTGAGTTCACGTGGGGTCGGGAAAAAAAAAGATATATTGATATTTTTGCATTAAAGTAAATTTTATATAATTTTTGTTATAATTAATGAAAAGTAATGAAATGTAAATTGTTTCAATAATCAATTCAATATTTTTATTAGCTATGATCTTATTGATTTTACTTAATTTTAATTTTATGGAGTGTTAATTTTTTAATTTTGCTAGTTAGATATTAAGTTTTCAAATACTTAGCTTTAAATTTCGATCCCATTAAATTAAATTCCAGGATTCACCTCTAGTTAAGGCGGAGTTAAGGTGAGTTCACGTGGGATCGAAAAAAAAAGATATATTGACATTTTTTACATTAAAGTAAATTTATATAATATTTATTATAATTCATGAAAAATCATGAGTTGTAAATTGTTTCAATAATCAGTTCAATATTTTTATTATCTAAGATTTTTTTGTATTTACTTAATGTTAATTTTGTTGAGTGTTAAATATAACTAAAGATAATTTACTTCTAAGAAAATATATTTTTTATTTATAGATTTAATTTTATTTTTATTTGTCAAATTTACTAACATTATCCAGTATTTAATTAATTTATATTAATTTGATTGTTTGAGTCAATATATATTCGATTTCTGTTTTATTTGTTGGTTATTAATTGTTTTTGTGTTAATTTGTGGTTATATTTTATGTTTATAAAGCTCAAATATTTGGAAACTTTGATCATATATGAATGTGATGCAAATGTAAATTACATGAATTTGGGTTAATAAGGTATAATTGATGAACTATCCTAAATAAGTTGATAGCAACATTTATTTATTATTTATTATTTAAGTTAAAATGTTAAAATTGATGAAAAAAATGGATACATTATATATATAATATCATATATAATGTGATACTAGAGATTTGTTTATATCTTGTTTATATTTTTTAAATTTTAAATTTTGCTAATTAGATATAAAGTTTTCAATTACTTAGCTTTAAATTTTGATCCCATTAAACTTAATTCCTGGATTCGTCTCTAGTTAGGGCGGAGTTAAGGTAAGTTCACGTGGGGTCGGAAAAAAAAGATATATTGTTATTTTTGCATTAAAGTAAATTTTATATACTATTTATTATAATTAATGAAAAGTCATGAAATGTAAATTGTTTCAATAATCAATTCAATATTTTTATTAGCTATGATTTTATTGATTTTACTTAATTTTAATTTTATGGAATGTTAAATATAACTAAAGATAGATTACTACTAAGAAAATATAATTTCTATTTATAGATTTATTTCTATTTTTATTTGTCAAATTTAATAGCATTCTCTAGTATTTAATTGATTTAGATTAATTTGATTGTTTGAATGAATATATATTCGATTTCTGTTGCATTTGTTGGTCATTACTTGTTTTTGTGTTGATTTGTGGTTGTTGTTCGATCAATAATATTTTATGTTTATACAACTAAAATATTTGGAAAATTTGATCATATCGGAATGTTATACAAATAACATGAATTTGGGTTAATAAGGTGTAACTGTTGAATAATCTTAAATAAATTTATAGCAACTTTAATTTATTATTTAATATTTAAGATAAAATATTAAAATTGAAGAAGTAATTGAGTACATTATATATATAATATTATATATCATATGATAGTTGTTATTTGTTTATATCTATTTTTTAATATTTAATTTTTAAATTTTGCTAGTTAGATATTAAGTTTTCAATTACTCAGCTTTAAGTTTTGATCCCATTATATTTAATTCCTGGATTCGACTCTAGTTAAGGCGGAGTTAAGGTGAGTTCACGTTGGATCGAAAAAAAAGATATATTGACATTTTTTACATTAAAGTAAATTTATATAATATTTTTTATAATTCATGAAAAATCATGAATTGTAAATTGTTTCAATAATCATTTCAATATTTTTATTATCTAAGATTTTTTTTGTATTTACTTAATGTTAATTTTGTTGAATGTTAAATATAACTAAAGATAATTTACTTCTAAGAAAATATATTTTTTTATTAATAGATTTATTTTTATTTTTATTTGTCAAATTTACTATCATTCTCAAGTATTTAATTAATTTATATTAATTTGGTTGTTTGAATCAATATCTATTCGATTTCTGTTGCATTTGTTGGTTATTAATGGTTTTTGTGTTGATTTGTGCTTATATTTTATGTTTGTAAAGGTCAAATATTTGGAAAATTTGATCATATATGATTGTGATGCAAATGCAAATTACATGAATTTGGGTTAGTAAGGTATAATTGATGAACAATCCTAAATAAGTTGATAGCAACTTTTATTTATTATTTATTATTTAAGTTAAAATGTTAAAATTGAAGAAAAAAAATGTGTACATTATATATAAAATATCATATAAAATTACCTGAATTTGGGTTAGTAAGGTATAATTCCTGGATTCGCCTCTTGTTAAGGCAGACTTAAGGTGAGTTCACGTGGGATCGGAAAAAAAAGATATATTGATATTTTTTACATTAAAGTAAATTTATATAATATTTATTATAATTCATGAAAAATCATGAATTGTAAATTGTTTCAATAATCAGTTCAATATTTAATTATCTAAGATTTTTTTGTATTTACTTAATGTTAATTTTGTTGAGTGTTAAATATAACTAAAGATAATTTACTTCTAAGAAAATATATTTTTTATTTATAGATTTAATTTTATTTTTATTTGTCAAATTTACTAACATTATCCAGTATTTAATTAATTTATATTAATTTGATTGTTTGAGTCAATATATATTCGATTTCTGTTTTATTTGTTGGTTATTAATTGTTTTTGTTTTAATTTGTGGTTATATTTTATGTTTGTAAAGGTCAAATATTTGGAAAATTTGATCATATATGAATGTGGTGCAAATGCAAATTACATGAATTTGGGTTAATGAGGTATAATTGATGAACAATCTTAAATAAGTTGATAGCAACTTTTATTTATTATTTATTATTTAAGTTAAAAGGTTAAAATTGAAGAAAAAAAATGTGTACATTATATATATAATATCATATATAATATGATACTAGAGATTTGTTTATATCTAATTTTTAATATTTAAATTTTAAATTTTGTTAATTAGATATAAAGTTTTCAATTACTCAACTTTAAATTTTGACCCCATTAAACTTAATTTCTGGATTCGTCTCTAGTTAGGGCGGAGTTAAGGTGAGTTCACGTTGGGTCGGAAAAAAAAATATATTGTTATTTTTGCATTAAAGTAAATTTTATATACTATTTGTTATAATTAATGAAAATTCATGAAATGTAAATTGTTTCAATAATCAATTCAATATTTTTATTAGCTATTATTTTATTGATTTTACTTAATTTTAATTTTATGGAGTGTTAAATATAACTAAAGATAGATTAATTCTAAGAAAATATAATTTCTATTTATAGATTTATTTCTATTTTTATTTGTCAAATTTAATAGCATTCTCTAGTATTTAATTAATTTAGATTAATTTGATTGTTTGAATAAACATATATTCGATTTCTGTTGCATTTGTTAGTCATTACTTGTTTTTGTGTTGATGTGTGGTTTTTGTTTGATCAATTATATTTTATGTTTATACAATTAAAATATTTGGAAAATTTGATCATATCTGAATGTGATACAAATAACTTGAATTTGGGTTAATAAGGTGTAACTGTTGAATAATCCTAAATAAGTTTATAGCAACTTTTATTTATTATTTATTATTTAATATAAAATATTAAAATTGAAGAAGTAATTGAGTACATTATATATATAATATTATATATCATATTATACTTGTTATTTGTTTATATCTAATTTTTAATATTTAATTTTTAAATTTTGCTAGTTAGATATTAAGTTTTTAATTACTCAGCTTTAAATTTTGATCCCATTAAATTTAATTCCAGGATTCGCCTCTAGTTAAGGCGGAGTTAAGGTGAGTTCACGTGGGATCGAAAAAAAAGATATATTGATATTTTTTACATTAAAGTAAATTTATATAATCTTTGTTTTAATTCATGAAAAATCATGAATTGTAAATTGTTTCAATAATCAGTTCAATATTTTTATTATCTAAGATCTTTTTGTATTTACTTAATGTTAATTTTGTTGACTGTTAAATATAACTAAAGATAATTTATTTCTAAGAAAATATATTTTTTATTTATAGATTTATTTTTATTTTTATTTGTCATATTTACTAGCATTCTCGAGTATTTAATTAATTTATATTAATTTGATTGTTTGAATCAATATCTATTCGATTTCTGTTGCATTTGTTGGTTATTAATTGTTTTAGTGTTGATTTGTGGTTATATTTTATGTTTGTAAAGGTCAAATATTTGGAAAATTTGATCATATATGAATGTGATGCAAATGCAAATTACATGAATTTGGGTTAATGAGGTATAATTGATGAACAATCTTAAATAAGTTGATAGCAACTTTTATTTATTATTTATTATTTAAGTTAAAATGTTAAAATTGAAGAAAAAAATGTGTATATTATATATATAATATCATATATAATATGATACTAGAGATTTGTTTATATCTAATTTTTAATATTTAAATTTTAAATTTGCTAATTAAATTTTAAAATGTTAATATATGAATACTTAACTAATGATCAATAATTAATCTAGATAATTAAACTCCTTAATTCGTGCATACAATAATAATATGATCTAAAACCCTAAACATGATTTACATGAAGCTCAATATACATCATATAAACAACAAGAAAGACTCAAACGAACATGTGAAAGAATTATAAAGAACATTATCACCTAATTCCAAGAACCAAGAATGAAACTTTGTGATTCACAATATACATCAATTTCCAAGATTATAACCTTGATAATAATTATAATTAAACAACAATATACAACAAATACACTAATAATACAACAGCCAAATTATAAACAAACATACAATAAAAGAAAACTTAGAAAAGGACCTAGGGTTCACGCAAGGGCAAAGGGATGGTGCCAGGGCAGTCCTTGGTGGTTTTCCGGCGAGTTCGACAATGCACGATCAGTATGAGTCCGCGTTTCAGCGGCAGTGGCGCAATGCGGTGTTCGTGGCGCGGTTTGAGTCATGGCAATAGGGTTCACGTGACAATCAACAACAACAAACTTCGGGTTTCCATGTGTCTGGCTATTGAGCGACAGTCTCGGCGATGCAGCGGTGTCTCAGAGGGTCTCCGGCGATGCGATGGTGTCCAGGAGGGCGGCGAGGCGGTGGTTGGTGGCAGGCAGAGAGAGAGAGAGAGAGAAAGGAGACAAATTAGGAGAGGGAAACAGGCGGACGGTGGCTGTGGGTGGTCAACGGCGGTGACCACGGCGGCAGGAGGCGGCGGCTCAGTGGCCGGCTGGTGGACAACATGCAGAGGGGGTGAGGGAGGAAGAGAGAAAGTGGTGTAGGGTTAGGGTTTTGTTTAGGGTTTTGAGAGGAGAGCTTTTATATTAAACACTTATAAGGCCCAATTAATACTACTCTTAAACCTAACCCAACCCAATAAGAAATCAGATTTTCTTTTGGACAAAATAATAATAATAACTACAATAATAGTAATAATAATAAAACATACTAATAATAATCATATTAAGACTAAACACATAACAAATAATATTCACATAATTATTCATATAACATATTTTAATAAACCTAATAATATTAATAGTAATACTAATAATAATTAGAGTAATACTAATAATACTAAACCCACAAAATTACCGATATACCCTTATTAGTCCCTCAACGATCCTACGAGCTCAAGTGTTAGCAGAAATAAACATAAACGAATAATAATAAATAACGAAGTCAAACCTAATTTACTAACGGCGTCACTTTCAACATCTTTGGATTTTTCGGGGTTTTACATCATTACCTCCTTAAAAGAAGTTTCGTCATCGAAACTTAAACTCGAAACCAACGGTCTGCCAGACGGAGCTAACGATGACGCTCACCAAAATTTCGGGGTTTTACATCATTACTCTGTTCAAAAGAGTTTCGTCCTCGAAACTCGATGCATCTTATGTGTTGAATATGTGTGGATTTTCTCGATCCCATATCTTCCGTGGCTTCCTAAATTGCTTCAGTTGTGGCGCATACCATGGTATTAGAAGGATGGTCTTTCTGAGAAGCGACTTCTAGAATCTCCTACGGCTGTTCCTCGTATGTCAAGTCTTCTTTCAGCCCCCGAATTCTCATCGAAGGTCTTCTTCTGGCTCCAGGCCCACCTCAGGGATGTATTTCACAACCTCCTCGGGATTTAGGTCTTTAAGAGAAGTTAGAGCCTCATGCTCATAGCAAACGCCGCAGTATACCATCCAACATATGTCAATAACAAATAAGAAAGCAATTTCAACACAAAATGAAACAAGGAAAAAGACACACACCCCATTCCCCATAAGTATTGCTTATAGTCGTTCTCACCGTGGACGTCCCCAGTAGACTCAACAACTTAAGCCAAGTCTAAATCCAACTTTACCCTAATCTTCCCATTATCGATCTTCTAAAATCATGAAATAAGATCTTTAGAACACCCCAAACTGATAATTACGAACACCAAAAATGTTATACGATCCCACTAATTCGTCCTCATAAACAAACCTTTTCTTCCGAACCAAGATAGCATAAACTAAGGGTGGTTTCTCAATAGTTTCCATCTATAACACTAAATAAAATCAGGATGTCTAATTTTCCTCTAACTTGACTATGAGGTTCTACTTCCTTCCATTATTAAGATCACTATTATATCAACCAACACAAGACTATCTGCGGATATCTGTACCGATATGACATAGTTTCCTCAAGACAACCTTATTATCCGTATGAGAAATAGAGGTTCCCAAAAAAAGTAGTCATCATGCGTCAGGTACTAACATGATGCCTCAAATGGTAATTAAGCCTTATGTTTTCATCAATTAGAAAGACCAAAAGCTAAGCTCGACTACCCTTCACAATATCAATACTGTAATTAATTTGTCAAATCACCCTTTAGCTCCAAAATACTTAACTAGGCCAAAAGAGACTTCTCACTTAACTTACAGATACCTAACAAGAACTAGCACTCGCCCATCATTACCCTCTTAATCCACTCAAAATGAGTTTCGTCCTCGAAACTCGAATAACGGCACACCAACCAATGCCTCAAACAAGAACCAATTTCACCAATTCAGATTCTCCCCGATTGCAACTTAATAAATCTTCATGTACTTGAACCATCAAAATCATTCTTAATCACCACTTCTATTTTAGAACCACTAGTAATGGTAATTATCAAATCCACCACGTGTTTCAAGCACAAAAAGTATAGGGACCTGTGTTAGACAATAACCTACTTCATACATCTCATCATTTATCTTCCATTAACGGTAATCTCCCTAACCAATATAAATAGCCAGACATGCTCCAAAACTTTACGTACTCGGCTCCTCCAATATCTTAAGCACTACATACTCATTACGTCTAATTTCTTCCCTAATAGTTCTGGATAATAGACATCACCATCAACAGAGATTGACAAATCAAAGAAAGAAAGTGCTCTAATAAACATGTGACAATCAAAAGAACTCAGTTGGATGGTACTCAACAGAATTGATCAAATAACATTTCCACAGATTCATCATATGTAAATAGATTATCCCAGAAAATATTAAGACAGGCCAATCAAAAGATATTCATACAGAACTTAACCAGGTGGGATTCAGACTGTATTGTGGGCATCAAATACCTGCAGCTTTCATCATGGTTATACCCACTTCTCAGACGATTGACTCACTTCATGTACACAATCATAAATAAAAGGCTCGCAATAGGGAATAGACAGTTACGTACATAGACTCACATGTTTGCATATATATGGATGGCAGTAAGCATATATGAGAACCTAATTCGTGAATACAACAGAAACTCACCTTAAACATTCAAGGGATCAATATTAAAATCAAATAGTTACAAATCAAGTACATCTCCATCCCATAGTGAATAAGACCCTCTCAAAGTATCACTTTGTCATTCTTAAAGATCTAATCACTCAGACAACTTCCCAACTTGTAGATAATATAGTAATAATTGCACTATTCCGTCTCAATAACAGCGCCCTCAACCATCACATAACTGGAGATTTTTTTTTTCACCACACAGTTCCTAATGTTCCTTGATCCATAGACCTTTGTAATACAACTTAAGATCCCTAAAATCACAATAACCTTGAAAGATCTTGCTTAGCTCAACATTACCTTAAAGTATTCCCTTACTCCAATACTCTAGGAACCAAAATTAGATTTAATCCTTAGCTTGAAGTCTCATAATTGATATCCATGAGTCCAATTTAAACGTACGATCATTAACAAAATATTCATCTCAACCTTTATCCCAAAATCAATTTCTTTTTCCCTTAAAAGTGGTCCTTGAAACTTGAGATCCTAACCAAAACCAAATATAATCCAAATATTACTTTGAAGCCCTTCATTTGCTCTCAATACTTCAAAGAAACTATGTTCATTCAATCTTATGGGAAGTCTCCAACTTAGCGTACCACCTAAAATTAAATTAACCACGAGATTAAGCACAAGACCTTCACTTCAACTATAACCTCAACTCGGTCTGTACAAACACTTTTCTTACAAAGATTCCTTTAACCCAAGACCTCGACTTAGAAAGAATCGCGTTTAATAACAAACATTCATTTAACCCCAAAATCAAATATTTCAAACAAAGGTCAACTTTGCCTAGGAATTTTTCAAGTATTCCCCAGGTCCATAATTCAAAGTACATTCCCAATCATCATAGTCCATACTCCAAGACCCCATAAATACAATTTGAAGCCTTAACTAAACCCAAAGTGTTTAGTAGACATACTCGAGAGTTTCAATCGAACATAATATTCCCAAATACTCAAGATCATACTCCACAAATAATATTAGCTTCATGCATAATACATCTTGGTACGAGAAGAAAAAAAATAATGAAAAAAAATATTGAAAATAAGCACATTAATAGAAACATGAAGAAATAATTAAACCGATGCAACCCAACCCACACCTACACTCACACTCCAATTTTAGCTTCCTAAGGTCTAACTAAACCTAAGAGACACTTAGGAGCTACTAGGTCACAACCCAGAGCTCTGATACAATTCTGTAACGCCCCGGAAATTCAATTATAGAAAAGTCAAAGTCAAACTAACGTTAACAAACAGAATTTAGCGGAAGACTCAAACTCTTATTGGGCGTCACTGCCGTATCCCCGAAGGAATACAAGGCAAGAAGGAAACTACAACTGTCTGATAACGGTAAAACAAACTAACAAACTCATACTTAGAAAATAAACCTCAAAACTAACTTCAAGTTTCTCATAAAAGAAAAACAACGTAATTAACGATGACGTCCTCACTTCTAATTCCCGTCCCCAGCATATAGATCTTCACCTGAAAACGAAACATTTCAAAAATGAGAGGGAAATCTCAATAATGTCTACCCCTAACGTTAAAAACAAGTTAAGTTCATTTCAATTCATTTGAGGGAGAGGGAACGAGTCATAACATTTCACAAACCTTTAATTCCTTAACTGTTTTCCTCAACCCAACCAATCCATATTTTATTATACGGGCGGGATATCAAATCCCTTAAAGTAACATTCGCCTACCAAAGGCATCAAAAATCATCTATCCTATATCAGGGATGAAACCCTGATCTCCTGACACAAAACCCATACAGGATACCAAATCCTGGTCTCAGGGTTATCGCCCGTAAAACAATCGCCTACCAAAGGCATCAAAACAATCGCCTACCAAAAGCATCAAACAATCGCCTACCAAAGGCATCAAAAATCATCTATCCTATATCAGGGATGAAACCCTGATCTCCTGACACATAACCCATACAGGATACCAAATCCTGGTCTCAGGGTTATCGCCCGCAAAACAATCGCCTACCAAAGGCATCAAAACAATCGCCTACCAAAGGCATCAAACAATCGCCTACCAAAGGCATCAAAATAATAAACCCACTTAAAGTTTCACTTTGAATTATTAGTGTCTTATGCACAACTCAGCTCACAACTCTCAAGTCAAACCCAACCCAGGTTATCAAAACCAAAAATAAATCCACTAATAAAAGACCATCCAATTTCTCAACTCAATAAAATCAAAGCACAAACAAATACAAACAGTTATCCAAAACAGATGGTCACATTTCCACAAAAGTCCCCTTCGAGATGCAATTCTCAAAACAGATTAGAAAACATTAAAACACATTTAAAGAGCATCCTAGTGGGAATTAGAGCATAGACATTACCTGGTTAACTTCACTTCACAGCTAAGACGAACACACTTGAGCTCACTAACGACGCGAATTAGCTCGGGCCTAAAATAAAAGTAATTATTCTAATCAAAACGCGCCCTTCGAAGTTAGTATTAACTACCTTCTACCTAACCCTCCCCTAGGAACACTATAGGTTCCCATCAATCATGAATTTACACTCTAAATCATCTAACACATTCCAAGTAATCACATAACCAGATCAAAACATCACTTTCACACAACAACATTTTTATTAATAAAAAGCATCAACAAAATAGATTACAGCATCCACATAAAAAGGGTCAAAACTTGACTTCCCGACATCCTATGGGTCTGGTTTTGGACTTTTCGGAAACCTCAGGATGTCTACTAAAACTTTCATGTTGAACACAAGACCAAAAATACCTCCTATAGGCCCAAAAAATGGTCATTAAACCAAACTATCCAGATCTGACCTAGGTCTGGTATTCGGGGTATAACTCGACCTATACAACTTCAAAGTCCGATCCGCAAAATTCCCATGAAAGCTAACATCTAAGGGAACCTCCACTTCAAAGGGTTTGATCAAAGGACAACTATAACTCTCATGATGATCCGTTCTTTAGACCCTAACAAAACTGTCTCGATCCCGGTTCTCATTTAATTTGAAATTTCGGTTCTAACTTTCACCATTCGATCCCGGGGTCCTAATTTGGGCTTAATACAGTGACTAAGGTTCAAGATAGTTAATATAATCTAACTAAGGTCCAAACATCAAACTTCCTATCATCAAAACCAAATTGTAAAACATGAAATACACTTTAATATTTTCACTAACCCTAAAAGCATGCATGAACAAAATAGTAACATTACCCTCACATGAAAATTACAATATACTATTTCAAGATCCCAAAAATTACAACATGGATGATTATAACATACGAATTTCTTAATCAAGATTCAAGAAAGAATTTAAAGAACACATGAATAAAATATAAAGAACATATAAACATTTAAACTACCAATCAAGAATCATGAATTAATAAACAAGAATCGTACTTTAATAAGTCAATCAATCTAAATTATTTAACACGATTAAACATAAAATTAAACATGATTGAACCCTAAGAGAAATAAAGAAACATGTGAATACTTAACTAACGATCAATAATTAATGTAGATAATTAAACTCTTTAATTCGTGCATACAATAATAGTATGATCTAAAACCCTAAACATGATTTACATGAAACTCAATATACATCATATAAACAACAAGAAAGACTCAAAAGAACATGTGAAAGAATTATAAAGAACATAAACACCTAATTCCAAGAACCAAGAATGAAACTTTGTGATTCACAATATACATCAATTTCCAAGATTATAACCTTGATAATAATTATAATTAAACAACAATATACAACAAATACACTAATAATACAACAACCAAATTATAAACAAACATACAATAAAAGAAAACTTAGAAAAGGACCTAGGGTTCACGCAAGGGCAAAGGGATGGTGCTAGGGCAGTCCATGGTGGTTTTCCAGTGAGTTCGACAGCGGCACGGTCAGAGCGGAGTCCGCGTTTCAGGCGGCAGGTGGCAGACAACGGCGGTATTCGTGGCACGGTTTGAGTCATGGCAATAGGGTTCGCGTGACAATCAACAACAGCAAACTTCGGGTTTCCACGTGTCTGGTTACTAAGCGACAGTCTCCGGCGATGCGACGATGTCTCAGAAGGTCTTCGGTGATGCGATGGTGTCCAGGAGGCCGGCGAGGCGGTGGTTGGTGGCAGGCAGAGAGAGAGAGAGAGAAAGGAGACAAATCTGAATGTGATACAAATAACTTGAATTTGGGTTAATAAGGTGTAACTATGAATAATCTTAAATAAGTTTATAGCAACTTTTATTTATTATTTATTATTTATTATTTAAGTATATATATATATATATATATATATATATATATATATATATATATATATATATATATATATTTGTTAACAATGGGTCGAAAATTGAAATACTTGTAAAATGAAAAGAAAAAAGCAAAAAGAAATTACATAAACCTAAACCTTGTTTATAAACAAAAAAAAATAACGTTGAAATTAACTGCATGTAACTTCTCCAATTTAATAAAAAGGTTTACTTTAAAAAAATATTCCTAAAATGAAGTTTGGATGGATTGAATACTTTTTTTGGAAATTGTGTTTTTAGAGAGGAAAAATGTTTGGAGAAATGTGTAAAGTTTGGATTGGATTCGATGGAAGCATGTATAGCGATTTCCAGCGTTTTGCAATTATGGTAATTCCCGCGATGTGTACCGTACATGTGGCTTGATCAAATCTCATACATCAATTTTATTTATTTTCAAATTCTGGAAAAAGTTGATTGTTTGAATCGAACATGCAAACTATCTTATAGTAAACAAATCCCTACCATTCAGCCATGTGTCTTTAATTTAATTTTTCATCTTAAGAAGGATGCTTTTTTTTTTTTGAAAAAAATGTTACGGCAACAACTACGTGACAATTCTATTTTCTTATTATTTTCCATTATATATTACGTGGCTTTAAACCTCTTATTCAACTTTTTAATATATACTTATTCCAATTTCTTATTCTTGTTTGGTAGCTTGCATATAATTTGAATTTTTTTATTGTTAAAAGTATATATAGTAGTTTCAATCAAAAATTTTATTTTCTAAGATAGTTATTAAAAAAACTACGTAACAATTTTTTTATGAAAATTTTATTTTAGTATCTATTATTATACTTTATTTCTAAGGTTCTGGTCATAATATTATAATGGTAAATTAATGAAAGGAAAAGTAAAAATTACTCTAGTTTTGTATTAGATATTTGTAATTTATGTAGGTATGACCTTATGTATTTCTTTTTCTTTTTTGAAAAATTTAAAATGTTCTAATTTTGTATGCATTAAATATTGCTAACTTATGAATGACTTTAGGTATTTCTTTTTCATTTTTATTAATATTATACTTATGTTCTAAATTATTTCTTTTAGGTTTAGATTTTCCTTAGGAGTTAGGAGCTAGTGTTTTAATTTATTTAATAGATTATGATGGATACCGGATGAAAAGAATGAAATAAATTCACCGACCTCCATTGTTTCTGGCAACCTTTCGCCGGAGATACAACTACTGCGAGAAATATTCCCGTGGCTAAGTCTCCCTCGCTCGGATGCAATCCCGAGACCAGCCACTCCCGATGTGCTACCCTCGCCGCCATCCAAAACCGATTGTGGGAAAAACGAAATGAAATCGCACTCTGCATGGCAGGTGTTTGAGAACATCGTTGTTCTCCGACACTGCTGGTGACATCCGGTCATTCAGAAATTGGTACTGGAAAATTGGTCGGCAACAGCGGTGAGTAGGGGTGTCCAAAACCGGTTAACCGCATTTGTGGTTTATGAATTTTATAAACCTAAACCTAAACCTAAACCGCTTTATGCGGTTAACCGTTTTTGGAAACTAGAAACCGAAACCAAACTGAAACCGTATTGGTAACATGGTTAACCGCTTTTCGGGTTCGGTTTGCGGTTAACTGCCAGTTCCTAAAAATTTTAAGTAACAAGTAAGGAAGAAAAATTAAAATTTTGCTTTAAAATTTCAAATTTACACCATGTAAAACTGAAACCTAAACCGTTTATACCGGTTTAGTTAACCTAAACAACAATTTTAAAAAAAATCCAAATGGTTAACCACTTTTACCGGTTTGGTTTATGCGGTTGGGTTTTTGGTTTAGGTTTTTGTTGGACACCCCTAGCGGTTAGAAGTCGTGCTGCATCAAACGACGGAGGTGATTACCAGGGGCATTATCAATCGTGGAAGGCAGAAGGGTTTTGAAACTTAAATTCCAAGGTATGCTGTATGCAATCCTAAAAAAATATTGCAAAAATAATCAGTGAAAGACACATGGCTGAATGGTAGGGATTTGTTTACTATAAGATAGGTTGCAAGTTTGATTCTCATAGCTTTAACTTTTTCCAGAATTTGAAAATAAATAAAATCAATGTATGAGATTCGATCATGCCACATGTACGGTACACATCGCGGGAATTACCGTTATTACCGTAATTGCCGAAAGCTGGAAATTACCTTACCTTTTTGGTAATAAAAATATTAGCACTACCTTCATCCCAGAATGTTTGTCAAAATAACTAACTCCTTTGTCCCAATTTGTTTGTCACTTTTACATTTTCAACGATTGTAATTCCATTTTTGCTCCTAATTAATAACTTTATTTATAAATATTTGCAATCTCAACAACTATTATATCAATTAATATAGGAATAACTATGTAACACCCCCAGGTTACAAATCACCAGATTAAGCTAACTCACTACTTAACCTAATGATCAGCAGCGGATAATTACCTGGGAGTACTACCGCCGTCCATGAACACGGACTAGGCTAATACTCCAACACACCACACCAAAAGACTTCACCCAACCACATAATTAGACCATCACAAATCATCAAGATAGGAGACTCTTAGAGTTATACAGCCTAAAGAAATGAAAACAACTTAACATACAACCCATTCTTAACAACATACCACAAAACCAAAATAACAACCATTCCCAAAATAATTTGATCACACCCCTAACCCTTGCCCCTATAAAACTTCCAAAAAGGAGCTCTAAGATCACCTGGATACCACCTAGGTTGTCTTTGGGTTCCGCCCGTCGGTGACTTTGCCCTGGCCTTTCCCTTGCGGCCCTAAAAGTAACAGACAACTTAAAAAGTGAGTTTTACTCAACACGAATTCTACCAGATTTAAAATAAATAAGCAGAAAGTAAGACTTTGATTTCATTACCCCTAGGCGCGCGGCTCCATTTAATAATTAATTCAAATAAAGCTTGAAAGAAAAGAGTTCAATAAGTCAACTTACAAGGACTCCAATTTTTGGTAATTTCCTGATTTCATGTCACAAATATCGACTTAACAGGGTAACCGATCACGGGGTGGTTAGACATGTAAAGGAAAATAATTGATTTTTTTCCATAATAAACTTGCAAGGCTAGGAATACAACCACAATTTGTACAAGAGCATAAATTCATACGAAGCTATAAAGTATTGAAATTAAAACTACTTATAAAGTAAAAGTTCACAAAAAGAAGATAACATGACAAGGTAGAACTTTAACATGGATGCCCCTACTTACGATCATCGGCTAAGCCTCCGTATGCGCATACCCGGACCGATCGGGAGATCCGGATGGTGGATATCTATCCTACTGGCCAGATTTTCTTGGTATGCATCTAAGGCACAAAATAAATTCTCATGAGGTGCTCAAGGCACGTGAACATGGTGTGTATTTAACACTATTTCCTTGGTGTGCTTTTACGCACATAAATCATGGGCGGGGCTTTATTACTTAAGACAACTTCTAATTCCTTGGAAAGATTTAACCGGCAAGATAACCTTTAATTAATACGCGACATCAAGCATGGAAAGAACTTTTCTTCAAGTAAAATTAGCTTATAAAAAGGCTTCTTAAAAGGTAACCCTTGATTTTTGTACTCGACTAAAACTAGATGCTTACAATATAAGGGGGGATTTTCCTCTTTAATTTCATCAACCAACACTATGTCTTAAAGCATGAAGTTCACTTCTAAAATCCAAAATTTTACTTATAAAAGAGCATCTTTCTCGTAGACATGTTTAGTAGTAAAATTTCAGTCTGAAAGCATATGTAGGAATCATTTTGGCGCACGGTTAAGATAATACAAGAATAAATAATTTGAGTACATGTATAGCATAAAGGCTAAGTAGTACACGCACCTGAAAACGGAAACCACCAACAAGCAAGGACTTGAACAGTGCACAACCAACGATCACTTGAGCGAAAGCTTAGAGAGAGAGGAAGGAATTTAGAGTTAGACTTTCTCATCTAGTTAGGAGAAGGGGGAGGAATTCATAAAGAACAATTCCAGTTCGTAACCTAGAAGAATTTCCCTACATTTACAAAGAGGAAGGTAACTATTGCTAGACATATCGGATTGCCACATAAGAGTACTTTTCGGAAAGCTTAGGACGTGCCCCACAACTTTACAGTTAACCCCGGAGGCTAAAAACATGATTATAAGGGTCAAAACACTTAATTACGCAATCTGCCCGGAATTTGTACAAGCCGGTTAACGTTTTTCGGAACGCGATATCTTGAGTCATACTACTCGGTTTTGGGCCTATAAGCTGTCTACGGAAAGCTCAAGAATCAAACTTTAACTTATCTTTTTATAACCCAACGATTTAAGCTTGGAAAAAGGCCTAATTTTAACCCAACATAGGAGCAGCCCCTAACTTCTAATTCTGGAAAAATTCCAGAATTTTTGCCCTACAAACAAACACTTATAATTTGCTCATCCGACGTCACATGCATGAACGCATACCATACCATTTTGGAAAGCTTAAACAGTCCCCTAAAACTTTCATGTTCAGACCCGACGCTATATCAAACTCTAACTGGACGAAAAATAGCCATTTTCATTCTGCCGTCCCTAAATTTCCAGATTCGTACGGTTTTACGATTTTGGTCATAATTTCTAAAATACACAACGAAAAGTCGATCCGTAAAAACCGGGTGTTAACTAACACTTTTGTCTACCTAATTAAATCCTAATATTACCAAAAATCCTTTCCTTCATTTCCTGGAAAACACAAATCCAACCAGAATGAAACTTTAAGTTCAAAACTCACATGCAAGCGTAAGTCTTTGTGATTTAGCCAAGGATTCTTCATAAAACATCATGTTATCCTCATATACACAAAAACTCAGCCTTAAGTAGTCAAGGGAACATCAAATTCATTTCTTTTAAACTCATGCATCCTCGAATTCACATTCACATTCACATTCACATTCACCAGCTAGCATCCATTTCCACATGCAACAACACAACACTCTTGCTAATCTCTATTTATACATAATCTATAAACATGCACCTTGAATATACTAACTTTTCATACAACCACAGAGAATTCAACTTCTACAACTACATGCATGTTCATTTTCATAAGAAGATTGCTTGCAACAATCAAGATAACAAGGGTTTAGCCAAAACTCACCCACTCCCTTCCTTCAACTTGAGATCCTTCCCTTTTTCCTTGAAGAAAACAAGAGTACCACTCTAATTTCTGGAAAGACATCATTTAGAAAGAAAAAAATCAGATTATAACTTAGATGTGACTAGAAAAATGGAAGGAGGAAGCCAAGAGGAAGAAGACTACACTTGAAAGTGGAAGAGGAGAGAGAAGAAGATGATGGGGCGGTGGTCGGCGATGACGACGCATGGCCCCGTGGCCGCATGACAACAAAGCAGAGGAGGCTGGCGAGAGGGAGAGGGGGAGCCAAAGGGTCACACCCACAAGAGCTTGAATGATAATCTAGTTTGAAATTTCCCTCACTTGATACCCCCTCCTACATATATATAATACTTAATAGAAAAAAAAAACCCTTTCCCCTCTCCTCTCTTGCTTGGCCGATCCAAAGGGATCCCCAAGGCCCAAAGATTTTCATCAATTTGATCCCCTATACTTAACATATACAACCCCAATTCAATTATCCAAAATATAAAACCCCTAAAATTTTCCATGTGACCAACAGTAATCGTAGCTCTCGTTTTAATTCTCGTAAGTAACACCTTAAAACATCTACAAAAATCATCCTAAAAAGGACGGGGTTAAATTCGATGAGAGTAGTTTTAATTTTGGGCGAGAAGAGATATTATTAGCGGAGATAAGTTCATAGAAAATTAAAAAGGAACGCGCTGCACTGTTCAAGCCCTGCAAAACGTACACTGGTTATATAAAAAAAATAAATAAAAAAAAACATAAAGGACAAGAAATAAGGAGCACGCGCTTTATTTAATCTACAAATTTATTCTTTTCTAATTTTGATTAACGACGTTAATCACACGTATTAAAGGGGAATTTTTCTTGGGTTGTTACATCTTACTCCCCTTAAAAGAAGTTTCGTCCCCGAAACTTAAAGCTACTACCCTCATATTCTCGTGGCTTTACCTTAAAACAAATGGGGATACTTGTTTCGCATGTCTTCCTCGGTTTCCCAGGTAGCCTCCGAGGTAGAATGATTAGTCCACAACACTTTTACTAGTGGAATTTCTTTAGAGCGTAACTGCTTGACCCTTCGATCCAGGATTTGCACTGGCACTTCTTCGTAGGACAGGTTCTCGGTGAGAGCTATCGGTTCAGGCTCAATCACATGACTCAGGTTGGGCACATATTTCCGCAATTGTGATACGTGAAGCACATCATGAATATGCTCCAAGTCCGTCGGCAATTCCAATCTATAAGCTACCGGGTTAACTTTTTCATTAACTGAATAGGGCCCGATGTATCTAGGACTTAGCTTCCCCTTGATGTTGAACCGCCGCACCCCTTTAGAGGGTGAGACTTTGAGGAATACCCTGAAATTCTAAGGGCCTCCTCCTCTTGTCAGCATAACTTTTCTGTTGGCTTTGAGCCGTTTTGATGTGTTGTTGGATCACCCTCACCTTATCCGTCATATCCTGTATCAGTTCGGGCCCCACTATCAGGGTTTCATCTATCTCATTCCAGCACAAGGGAGACCTGCACTTTCGCCCGTATAGGGCCTCGAATGGCACCATTTGGATCGTGGCTTGATAGCTATTGTTGTAGGAGAACTCTACCAAGGGTAAAAAGTCCTCCCAACTTCCTTGGAAATCCAGCACGCAAGCTCGTAGCATGTCTTCTACGATCTGATTCACACGCTCCGTTTGGCCGTCCGTCTCCGGGTGATAGGAACTGCTGAAGCTCAATTTGGTGCTGAATGTTTTTTGTAAAGCTATCCAAAATCGGGATTGGAATCTAGCATCACGATCGGAGATGATGTCTTTCGGAATACCATGTAGCCTCAGTAACTCTTTCACGTAAATATCGGTGACAGGGCCGCAAGCGCACGGTGTACGTAGTAGCACGTCAAGGTCGATCCCACAGGGACTCAATCAGCAGCACGGAAAACTAATCTCTATCACGATTGCTAAGCTAAACAGATTTGGGTTTTGAAAAAGGTTTAACAATTAATTAAACTAATAAAGCAGGAAAAACCAATCACAGATTCTATCAAGAGAGAAAGATTTCTAGGGAGATGCTAACCTAACAACGAGTTCGATTACTAAAAACCTAGCCTGCACAATCATACATTCAAGAATGAATCAAGAATCAACAACCTCTGAATTCTATCGCCCTTTCGATGCTAAATAGAATTATTCTAAACAACCTAATCAACAACTTTAAATGCGCCTTTTAGATTAATCAGAATAGAAGGCCTTAAAAAGTCAGGTTATCTAATGATTCCCTAGTTTACTACTCCTTTTTCAACTTTCGTAAGCCTAGGTAGACAGGTTGGTAGTCAGATTACCCTAATTCACCTTTCAGTACTTCTTAGGTTAATCTCAAACTCATGAATATTCGAGCACTCAGAGAACACACATGAATATGGAAAACACAACCTTCTATTGATTCTAATCAAGAATTCATGCACAAACTAATAACAATCAATCAAACTACATTGCTTTGGGTTGCAAAACCCTAGAATTCAAGAAATCTACTCAAACATATTCAATGAAAACACAAAACAAGTTCCAAACATCTTAATCGAATCTCAAAACTAAGAAGGAAATCGAAAAGAAAGAATAGAATTGCGAAGAATACAACCCGTCGAGTCTTTCGATCCCGGGGTAGAAACCTTCTCCGCGAACGTCGCTCCTTTCCTTTGCGAATCTTGATCTTAGTTTCTCTTGAATCGTTTCGGTCTTGAATCTTGACGGCCAAGGAATGAAGGAAAACTGATAGAATATGACTGAATCTCGAAAAGCCGTCGCTTCCTCCCTTTTCTACTCGCGAAAATAACCGACCTGCATAGGCAGTTCGCCTCGGTCCGTGCAAATTGTGATCCGTACAGTACAACCGTGGTGATCACCACGCCGCCCGAGGTTGCCACTGTCCGCTTCTTTCTTCTTTCCTTCGCCAAATGAGCCGACAAGTCCGCCACGCCGTGGTACCACCACGGCCGCCCAAGGTTCTTCTTGCCGGCTATTCCTTGCTCCTTTCCGTCCCAAATTTGTACCACGGTTTGGGTTTGACATGTAGAGGTCCGTGGTATATTCACTCTTGCCTGAAGTTGAGAGAAAGTTGGTGTTTTGGCCTCAAAACCTACAAATTCACATCAAAAACAACAACACCAAGTGTAGTAGGGAAATTGGAATAAAAATCAAGGTTCACACACAAAATTATCCCTAATTCACTATTGAAAACCCCCAAAAACATAGTCATGAAACGCAGTTATCAGTCGGCTAACTTATCCACCTTCCAACTGTCATTTATTGTAATAAAATGGGCAGACTTGGTTAATCTATCCACAACGACCCATATGGCATTCTTCTTGGCAACTGTTAAAGGTAAACCCATGATAAAGTCCATTGACACGGAATCCCACTTCCAGGTGGGTATTTCCAAGGGCCTTGGCTCCCCTGAGGGTCGTTGATGCTCGATTTTCACCTTTTGACAGGTAAGACATTTATCCACAAAGGTCGCTATGTTCTTCTTCATATTAGGCCACCAAAACTTCTCCCGTATGTCCCGATACATTTTTTTGCCCCCTGGGTGTACCGAGTAGGGAGTGTCATGTCCTTCCTGCATGATCCTTTCCCGAAAATTTCGAACTGCTGGTACACATATTCGGTTTTGAAATCTCAGGGTTCCATCCTCGTGAACCACAAATCCTGGCATTTTTCCCTTTTCTACTCTTGCGCGTATATACTGTAGGTGCTCATCATTCATCTGCTCCCTTTTGATTTCCTCTAGAATGGAAGGTTGCACTTGAAGTTCCGCTAGTCCTGCTTGTACATAGCCTAATGGCACCATTTCTATCCCTGCCTCGTGAATTTCTTATTGAAGCTTTGGCTGTGCCTCCTTCGATGCCCCATCCTCATGTTGATTCTTTCTACTTAAAGCATCAGCCACTGAGTTTGCATTGCTGGGGTGATATTGGATGTCCAAGTCATAATCTTTGAGGGGCTCCAACCATCTACGCTGCCTCAAGTTCAACTCTTTCTGAGTGAAGATGTACTTAAGGCTTTGGTGATCGGTGAATATCTTGGTATGAGCGCCATACAAGTAGTGCCTCCATATTTTTAAGGCAAAGACTACCGCTGCTAATTCTAGATCGTGGGTCGGGTAATTTGATTCATATGGCTTTAGTTTCCTGGAGGCATAGGCTATAACTTTATTATTCTACATCAAAAGGCAACCCAACCCTCGTTTGGAGGCATCACTATATATAACATACTCTTCTCCTTCCACCGGTAGGGTTAAAGTAGGCGCTGTGGTGAGTCTCCTCTTGAGTTCTTGAAACACTTTTTCGCACTTCTCTGACCATTCAAACTTGGTCGTCTTCTTTCGGGCTAGTTAAAGGTAGCGCGATCTTTGAAAAATCTTGTATGAAGCGCCGGTAATATCCGGCCATCCCCAAAAAGCTTCTTACCTCCGTGATAGTTGTGGGCCTGTTCCAATTTGTGACCGCTTCAACCTTCTGTGGGTCCACTTTGATTCCGTCCTTGGTCACTATGTGCCCTAAGAAGGCAACTTCCTCAAGCCAAAACTCGCACTTTTTGAACTTGGCATATAAGTACTGGTCCCTTAAGGTCTACAGTACCGTTATGAGATGCCTCTCATGCTCTTCCCGGGTTTTCGAATAGATTAATATGTCGTCGATAAAGACTACCACAAACTTATCCAAGTATGGCCGGAAAACTCGATTCATGAGATGTATAAAGACTGTCGGGGCATTGGTGAGGCCAAAAGGCATTACTATAAACTCGAAATGTCCATAGCGGGTTCTAAAGGCTGTCTTGGGAATATCTTCGGGCTTGATTCTCAACTGGTGATAACCAGACCTCAAATCGATTTTGGAGAAAACGCCAGCTCCTTGCAATTAATGAACAAGTCATCGATTCGCGGTAACGGGTACTTATTCTTGATGGTGACCTTGTTTAGCTCGCGATAATCAATACACGGCCTTAAGCTTCCATCTTTCTTTTTAACAAACAGTACCAGGGCTCCCCATGGCGACACACTCGGTCGGATAAAGACTAACTGGAGTAACTCGTCCAATTGGGCTCTAAGCTCCTTCAACTCTGCAGGGGCCATGCGGTAGGGTGCCTTGGATATTGGTTGTGTCCCTGTGACCAACTCTACCTTAAAATCAATCTCCCTCCTCGGGGGTAGCTCGGTTAATTCTTCGGGAAAAACATCCGGGAACTCTCGTACTACTTGTATGTCCTCTATCCTTAGCTCCCTTAATGGATCCCTTGATACGTAGCATAGATAAGCCTCCACGCCTTGGCGTATGAGCCTTTTTGCTTTCATCAAGGATATAGTCCTACAGCTAGTCTTTCCTGACTCACCCTTAAAATGAATCTTGCCTCCCATTCGACTTTTCAAAACTACTACCCCTTCGTCACATTTGATTTTCGCCCCATGTCTAGCTAACCAATCCATGCCCAAAATGATGTCAAACTCATCTATGTTTATGACGATACGGTCGATAGGAAAACACTCATTTGAAATCTTAAGGGGGACTTGTTCAAACGCCTTATTGCATATCATGATCTGACTGTTTGGTAATCTTCACTACAAAAAAGCATCACTTGTGCCACGGTAAAATTCGTGGCACAAGTTCGAAATTCCCATGGCAAAACCGTCTTGCCACGGGTTTTCTTTAAATTAGCCCCGTGGCACAAGTGGCCGTGGCAAGGTTGTAGCCACGGGAAATTTACTACCGTGGCTAAATGAAAAATCGTAGCCACGGGAACTCCCGTGGCAAGCACTGTCATTTGCCACGGGAAGACCCGTGGCAATCACTTTTCTTGCCACGTGTAGTCCCGTGGCAATCACTTTTCTTGCCACGTGAAGTCCCGTGGCAACAAATTTTCTTGCCATGTGAAGTCCCGTGGCAATCACTTTTCTCGCCACATGAATGCCCGTGGCAATCACTTTTCTTGCCACGTAAATTCCCGTGGCAATAACTTTTTGGGCCATATTGAGGCCCGTGGCAAGTACACATCTAGCCACAAGCACTTCCGTGGCTATGTACCTTTTAAAGGAACAAACATCCATGGCAAGTTTGCTTCTAGTCGTAAGAGTGTCGTGGTAGGGTTAATCCTTATACTATAACAATATCTGTGGCAAGCCTTACAATTAGCATACATTGTACAATAAATTACAATAATTAATATTGATATTAATTGATATAACGTATATAATATAACTAAGAAATATAATAATTGTCTCAGAATAAATAAATAAATAAATAAATAAAATATATATATATATATATATATATATATATAGATATATATATATATATATATATATATACACACATACCTGAATAGTTTTTTTTAAAAAAAAAATCATACTAATACCTAACACAAAAATCAATTAGCTAAGCAAAGTTCATAAAATAAATCCGCACAACTAGCAATCTAATAACTAATAAGTCTTCCTCGAGTTGAACTATCTCTAAAAACAAACTTGACTTCAATTTTTGCATGATCTGCAAGATGACGAATTGTTTTCCTGGAAAAAAAAACATGATAGGAAAAATAACAACATTAGCATTATTCAAAAAATTATAAAATACAAATAGTAAATCACAAGAGTTCTAGTTAAGAATCCAAAGACTTGTTTAAGAATACTGATCCATATAGAAAATATAGAACAAATTTTAGCAAAACCTCCTATATTAACTAAGCTATACAATGGTTAACACTAACCATCAAATACCTACAAGTTAAAGAATGTTCATGGCTATATTAAAATGAGTCACACACCCATATAGAAAATAATGAAGAAAGTTGGGCAAAACCTCCCCAATAAATTGAGCAACCATAGTCTTTGTGGGAAATAAGCCTAAATGTCATTCTTTCAAAGGATAACATGCAAAGTGTAAACATAACCCAGAAGCAGAGAAGGATGGAAATAAGCACAAATTTGTAAAACCTACCAACAAATATCAACAATTTCATTCCATATCACCACTAGCGGAAGATGTCAAGAATTTATTCATCATGCTCATCATCCTTTTTTCCCACAACCGATTGTTAGCTTCAATCTTGGCATCCAATTCTTTGCTAATCATCATAGCTTGTTGCTTAACTTCTTCAGCTTCTTTTATGGTTGCTCTGCTTCTTCAGCATCCAATTCTTTGCTAATCATCTTAGCTTCTTTGCAAAGCCTAGAAGATAACCAAAATTTGCAATTTAAAAAGTAAAGTCCGCTGAAAAAAAAAGTTGGTGTTAGGTTTTACCTTTAATGGAGAGGAGATAGACAATGAGAAGAAGGGGGAAATGGTCGCCGGTCTATTAAGCGATTTTGCGAGGGCGTGGTGGTGGCGGTCGGAAGGAGAGAATCGATGAAAAGTGTAGGGCGAATTATATTGACAACTTGTCAGAATCGTGAGAAGAGGTTCATAATCATTTTTTTCTCCTTTCATAATACAAGTATCACGGATGTGGTTGCATCTGTGAGGGGCTAGGACACTCAATCCATGGATCATAAAAATTATTTAAGTTACCTGTGAAGATAAAGGTCAGGGATATTGTTGTCCAATAATAAAGGTCGGTATATTACAATCCAATACCCCAAAGGTTGGTATATTGTGATCCAATATCCCTTTTAAAATTGAACCTGTACTTTGCCATATCCTAGATGGGGTCTGAGGAGAGCAATTGGTGCTGAGAATCAAATGTTTTCAGAAAAAGATGATTCAATTTGACAGTCTTTTATGCCTTTCTTAATGTCCTTAATCAGTATCAACGGTCGGAGATCCAGAGTTTGCATTATACAGAAGATTTGCTATGCTACTGATCACATGAAAAATAATCATATAAAGCTATACACCCGGCATTAACAAATAGGGAAAAGAGAGAAAAAGGGGGGGGGGGGGGAAGCAAACATCAGTAATACAAATTAAGAAGAAAATGGCAAAACTTGACCCAAAAAAAAAGAAGAAAGAAGAAGCCAGTAAAGGAAAATGTTGTGCATTTGTACATAATGCAATTTTTTAACAGTTAATATCATGAGAATTGTTGCTAAGCAAGAAGATTGACAAACTAATACTCTAAATTTTGTTCCCTTCAAGTGAAAGACAACAATAGAGAAAAAACTGACCCCCCCTCCCCCCTTTCCATTTGGTTAAGACAGCTATACTTTTCTGATTAAACCTTTTCATTGAATAGCTTTTACAGACAGTGAATTTAATTGTTCAAATTTCTATATGTTTGAGGCATTTTGGAGATATTGCTATGCAAAATGCCTGTACTCAGTACTGTTCAGTAGCATAGTCAACTTTAACTGATGCGCTTTGAATTGGCCGTCAAGAAGAAAAGGGGAGGGGGGAAGCAAACACCAGTAATACAAAGAGAGAGAAAGGAGCAGGCATAAGCTCGATATTGCAAAAATTCACAGCGCCATAATCAAATTAAGAACAAAAGGGCAAAACTTGAAGTGGAAAAAATTTTAGGGTTAGGAAATCAATTACCTAAGAAATTGTTGTCACAACGCCAAACCCTAGGCAAAGTCCATCTTCCTAACCTTGACAGAGAGCAAGAGAACAGAATTAAGCCATTATTGATACAGTAACGATGAACAAAATTAAACCCTAGAACGCTCAGATGGAGAGTGAGATGAGGATGAACAGAGCAGCGAGAGACGAACCAGAGAGTGCTATTGAGAGACGAACTAAACGAAAGAGAGATTGCGATTGATCAGAGAGTGCGATGGGGATGAATCAGAGCAGCGAGATGGAGGAGGTTTCGCTGGAACCAGAGAGTGCCTTGACAGACGCTCAGGTCGAGATGGAGGAGATTCTTCCTTTCTTTTAGTATTTATTTTAACTAGTTTTTTGGGTGTCAATTTATTTATCTGTCCCCTTAAAAATTGCGCCAAAAACATTGAATTCATCGTACCAAATTAATGTCATTAGATTTGTAATAAAAAAATACTATCAAAAAAAAATATAATATTATATTTTTTTTCAAAACATTTATATTAGAAATTATTGAAAGATTGACACTAAAAACCTAAATCGTAAATGACAGATAAAAAGGAACGGAGGAAGTAGATAACAAAAAGTTACACCTATAAAATTAAATGAAAAACTTGTAAATTTGTACTCTAAATTTAGAAAAGTGATACAAAAAATTTTATATACATATTAGGGATGACAATAGAATCCGTAACCCGCCATGCAAAAAGCGGGTAAGGGTACAATTTTTTTTTAAAAAAAATAAAGGTACGGGTCGGGTATGGGTATGGGTACGGGTACGGGTACAGGGTAGTACCTGGTGGGTACCCGACCTGACCCGCCCCGCAAATAAGAAGCCCAGAATTTAGCCAAGGCCCACTTAGATTTCGGCACAGAAAGACTGTCTCTCTGCCCTAATGCCCTTTCTAATTTTTCCCCGTCACTCCCTCAGGCTCTTTTCTTATGCTCTCTGTTCTGCTAAGGTTCTTTTCTTATGAAAATATCATATCATTCTGATTTCTGAAAATATCATATCATAGCCCCGAAAACAGTGGTTAATTTGTGCATATGGGTATAAAATGGGTGGTAAAATTTAATCTTTATGTATACACGTATAGTACCCGTTGTACCCGCTGTACCCACATACCCACTACCCGGTGGGTACGGGTAAGGGTACAAATATTTAGTACCCGCTAAATATGGGTAAGGGTAAGGGTAGTGATTTTGAAAACGGGTACGGATAAAGTGCGACTCTACCGTCCTAACCCGCCCATCGCCATATCCCTAATATATATATATATATATATATATATATACATAAATATATATATATATATATATATATATATATATATATATATATATATATATATAAAGAGAGAGAAAAAAATGGATTATAAATATAATAATCCCTACTTTCGGTTTGTATTCTGGTGGTCCAAAAAAAATTGTATTGTAGTGGTATTAAATCCACCTCTAAATTCTTTTTATTCCTTTCATGCATGCCCTATATTGTTTTTGTTTTTTATTTTTTCGTTTCTGCCCCAAGAAAGGTAATGATATGTAGTTACTATGATATTTTTTAAATTATTTTTTTGAGACTCCTAGTAATTATTATGATTTTTTTAAAGGAATAAAAGTGAAAAAATTTAAAAAAAATTTAAAAAAATTGGGAGAAATGTCGTAAATTTATTAAAAATCGGGATAAAGTAACATACTAAGTTTTGAATCAAATGCAACACAAAATCTATGATATTTAGAGTATACTCTCGATAATGTTCTACTACAATGCAATTTTATTTATTTTTTCTGGACCACCAGATTACAAACCAATAATAGGGATTATTGTTGTCCAATTTGTAAAATATGGGATTAATATTTTTCTATATATGTGTGTGTGTGTGAGATAGGGATGGCAGCGGGTCTTGGACCCGCCCCATTAAAACGGGTCTAGGTCCAAAAAAATGGACCCGGCGAGTCTCGGGGCGGGTATGGGTCCGAAAAATATTTTGCGGGTCCGGGTCCAGGTCCAAGCATGGACCCGTAGACCCGACCCATGGATCCGTCACAATATTAACATTTATAATTAATTTTACAAAAAAAAATTTAGTTAACTAAATTTGAAATAAGATTAAAATCCTAATATGCGATTCTGTCACACAGTCACTCTCACACAGGCCACATTGACGACAGCTGCACTACTACTCTACTGCCCAATGCCCATCTCCCTCCCCTCTCACCACACAATCTCACACACTCCATCTCCATTCACAGTCCACACACCACACTCACACATTCTCCAATCTCCACCAGGCGACGCAGCACTGGAGTCTGCAGTAGCAACACCAAACTCACACATTTTGTTGATGTCTTGTTGACTTTTGTGATGTTTTAACATTGGAAACTTAGAATTTGTATCATCATCGTATATTGGTGTTTTGATGTTTTTGTGTTAAAAATAGGTATTTTTAAATTGAATAGTTACTATTATACATGTATATAAGTATAAAATTACTCTAAAAGTTAATAAATCTAGTAAAAAATAAATAATATGGTTGGACCCATTAAGGACCCGTTAAGGATCCGTGGACCCGTTAGTCCGGTTCGAATTTTGAGACCCATCGGGTCCCGGGGCGAGTATGAGTCCAAAAATTTTGGCGGGTCCGGGCTCGGGTCCAGCAGGGCCCGCCGCAGACCCTGCCCATTGCCATCCCTAGTGAGAGATCATTACTACTCCCTCCATTTCATATAAATTATCATTTCAGAGCCTCCATTGTCACTCTTCGATCGATAATTTATCATATAATTAATTTATTATTAACAATGACAATATTATAGGTTTCAAAATTAATTATTTTCTTTATGGTTGAAAGGTTGAGATCATTCTATAATTTATTATAGAAAGATTTCTACCGTATATTCCACTTTAGTTAATTTAAATTTTAAATTTGATGATTGATAATTTAAAATAGGGGATTACTTCTACAGTATATCCCACTTTAATTAATCCAAATTTTAAATTTGATGATTGATATCTTAAAATTGGTGAGGTATTTGTACAAAATACGTAAACTGTTTGATTTGGGCGGTTATTACTAAAAATTGAAGTAACTTTATGTAGATAAACTTCCAACTAATTATTGCGGTGTAGATTAAACGTTTTTGCGAATCAACTATTGAAATGAAAGGTGGTATAAAATTCTCCAATTGAAGCAGGGAAGCCTTTTAAAGCACCTCCATTCTGTAATTTATGTGTTATTATAAAGATTAAAGATTAAAGATATATTAAAAATTAAAGATTAAAGATTTCGGTACTACAGTGACGTACAAATAGCTGGAATTATACCCTTTATTTTTTGGATGAAAATTGTCCGCCTAACATTTGGTGAATCTCACTTCATTTTTGGGTATACAATTAAGACGGATCATGTACAACATCTACGTCAGGTTTTAATCCCGTCTTAAAAAGCACTACATTCTAGATGGGGTAAAAACTCGTCATAATTGTACTATCATCTACGATGGGTTTTAAAGCCCGTTATTGACCGGTGGTCATAAATAAAGACATTTCTAGTAGTGAACAAAGGTCGTTGCAAAAATATGGAATCACGTATTACAAGTTTGCAACAAGATTGGGCGTTGCATAAAACGGTATGTATTAAATATCTATTTGACATTTTTGTTAACTACTCATGTCCCATAATAAAGCTTATAAATAGACAATTTACCAAAATAATTTTTAGTATACTTGTAAATAGACATTTTTGTTAACTATCAGCTAGTCAAATTATGATTTTTCAATTTTTTTTATATTTATTACTTTAATCAGACTTCATCGGAATAAATCAGTGGTCATCACCTCCATAACCGCTCCGGTCAAGTACTTATAATCGAAGCCAGACTTATTTAATCGGATTCAGATACAAATTAAATTTCTTTTTATCTAATTCGGATTGGATTTTTCTGATTCGCATCGGAGCGGATTTACTTCGAAGTCGGATTTGACTGCCATCTGTAATTTTTCTGATTTGCATAAGTACTTTTTTACCACATTAGTTATAGGTCATTCGTTTACGGCATATCATTCCCACGGGTGATATTTTCCCATGGCATGTTATTGCCACGGGTGATATTTTCCCATGACATAAGTATTTTTTTGCCACGGAAGTTCCAGTCTGTGGCATGTTATAGCCACCGGTGATATTTTCCCGTGGCATAAGTATTTTTTTGCCACGGGAGTTGTAGTCCGTGGCATGTTATAGCCACGGGTGACATTTTCCCGTGGCATAAGTATTTTCTTGCCATGGGAGTTGTAGTCCGTGGCATATTTTTAACCATCAAAAGCACTATAAAATTTTTCCGTGGCAAGACTAAGAAATTGCCACGATTTTAGATTTCCCGTGGCATAATTCGTGGCACAAGTGAAGATTTTTTGTAGTGCTTATTTGATATGCTACTGCAGTTTCATGACTTTGTAAACCTAACTTAAGACTAGCATGCATAGAAATAAATGAATGCGAAGCACCCGAATCGAATAAAACATATATAGGCTTGGAATTGATGAAAAGAGTTCCGGTAACCACTATACCCGAAGTAGTTGCTTCCTTTCTCCCCATCGAGTATGCTCTCCTCACATTAGCCTGAGTTGGTGGAGGTGGTGCTGGCCGTGGCACTTGCATCGGTCGGGGATTAGCCACGCTTGGGTTTGCCTGTCGCTTCGGGCATGCCACTGCCCGATGTTCGCTGCTTCCACACCATAAGCACTTGTCCGTCCCCACCCGACATTGATTCGTGGAATGGTTGGTTCTACCACATTTCCTGCAGGGCTCAGAGATGATGCGACTACGGGTTGGGGGTGGATTGATCCTTCGTGGGGTACCCACTTCGCTCGAAGCCCTGTTGTCGTTCCACTTTCTCTTCGGTCTAACTGGGGTTTCCCTTTCTTGATACGCACCCCGTAGTTCCTTTTTCACTCTTTTTACTTCCGCGGCATGTTCGTAGAGCTCCTGCATAGTCTTGAAGGGTTGTCCCGGTAAATGACTTCGCAAATACGGCGCCAAGCCTCCTTCGAACCTAGAGATCTTCATGGATTTCGTGGTCACGTGATTAGGTGCGAAACACGCCAACTCATTGAACTTAGCCGCATACTGCATCACAGTCATGTCCGGCCCAGTCATCTTCAATTCCAAAAACTCCTTCTCTTTTTGTCGCTGCAGGGAGAGGGGATAAAACTTCGCCCTCAAATCTCCCAAGAATCATGCCCATGATAGCTCGACCTGCTTATACTTGTCCCTCATAGTACTCCACCACAAGTCTGCTTCCTTAACCAAGTAGAACGTGCCAATAACAACCCACTTCTCCTTGGGTACCTTGAGTACCTCAAATATCTTTTCCATTCCCCTTATCCAATCTTCCAGCTCTACGGGGTTGAAACTTCCTACATAAGTCTGAGGGTTCCTTCTAGCCACTTTATCCGCATAGTCTTCCCCCTTCACTCCACTACTTCCTCCATCATTCGCGTTAGGAATCCTACGAAGGAGTTCTTGAATAACTTGCCCTAAAACCTCGGGGTTATACTCATTAGGTGGGAGGGTCCGGTTAACCGAGGATGCCAGTTCAACGTGTGAGGCCCCTTGATATCCCTGAAGTTGCAGGTTAGCCTCGCGGTTATCGGCCAAATCTTCTCCATGTTCATTTTGAGGTTGCCCGTTGTTAGAAGCGTTAGACATTCTACATGATAAACATCAACAATTTAGGTTTTATGCCTTTCTTAATAAAGTTGTCGTGCTTCTCATAGGAACACAAGGTCATCATTATGCATGCATATATGTATATACTATCATTCATTCACACCACTGTGTGTGTATTGTCGGATGACCAGCGCCTTAATCACCTATGAATGAGTCATACCTTATAAAACAAAATAATTTAAGCCTTCACGAAAATTCACATTACATGCATAGTTCACAACCACAATACGTTCATACAACAAAATAATCTCCAAACCATCAATGGCACAACCTAAAGATCAATTGTTTGCAATCCAACCTACATCATTGTTCCACAAAACATAACAAAGTTCAAAATCCACAAAACATCCATAAACCCCGTCCTTGGTCCCTACCGAACCTGAGTTCCCTAAGAGGGATGGTAGTGTGAGTCATCAGCGTCGTCGTTGTCCTCTATGGCATCGTTCTTCTCGGTCTTGGGGTTGACCGGGGGTTGGCTTGGCTCCCCACTATGGTCCGAGCTAACCTCCACAACCATCGGCTCGGGTGCCGGGGGAACAGGAAGGACCTCCACCTCATTGGAGGCATGGGACGGGTTGTGGGAAGGTTGTGCTTCCTCCCCCTCTTCGTCCTCCATGGGCTCTTCCTCTTCTTCTCCTTCCTCCTCCTCGGTCGGCTGAGGTGCGGGGTTGGTAGGTGGGGGAGGCGTCGTCGCTTCTGCTTGGATGTGATGCGGCCCAAACATATCTACAAAGTAGTACGGGATCTCCCAAGGCTCCATATCCCAGCGGATCGCCCGGTCTTATAAAGTCAGCTCGAAGGTCACCACGGACCAAGCTCCCAAAATACCAAAACGCTCAGCATGCGTTCCCTGATCATAATAGTAAATGAACGAATGGTACCTCTCTCGAAACCTCCTCCATGGAGGGACATAGGGGAGGGTGCTCAACAGACAGTGCGCCTTCGCACTGGATCATGGTAGATGGAATCTGGGTTCTCCCGTCGTATATCGAACTGAGCTACCAGCTAATTAATGTGGTCAATCACACTGCCTCCGGGAGGCATGAACGTCGCATAGGGGTTAGGGAGTTCATCGGCCATCTACACATTACACAAGATAATTAGAAGGAAAGAAAGAAAACTATAGTTACTAACGAATCCCCAAGACCCCCATTTCACTACTCTTTTAGTCCGGGCAGACCCTCTTTCCTTAGAAATTGCAGAACCCCAACTCACTTAACTTTAAGATACTTCCTAGGACTCACGCATATTCACCTACCCATGATTTTTTTTTTTTTGAAGGAAAAGAAAATTCCATTAAGGACTTATAAGTTATCAACCTAATCAAGACCTTTACTCCATTACACATACTTGACTTCTAATTTCTTTGATTCACTTCCCACATGTCATCCTCGAACAAATTAATAAGACTCTATATTTATCACTTAACTCCTTCTTGCCCTGCTTTTTCCCTCCTAGAGGCTCCTCTCTTTTCCTGAACTAACTAAAGGCCTACAGGTGTCACCAAGGTTCTAACAACCAAATTTTTGTTTTGCTCTGATACCACAACTGTAACACCCGCAGGTTACTAATCACCAGATTAAGCTAACTCACTACTTAACCTAATGATCAGCAGCGGATAACTACCTGGGAGTATTACCCCGTCTATGAACACGGACTAGGCTAAGACTCCAACACACCACACCAAAAGACTTCACCCAACCACATAATTAGACCATAAAAAATCATCAAGATAGGAGACTCTTAGAGTTATACAGCCCAAAGAAATGAAAACAACTTAACATACAACCCATTCTTAACAACATACCACAAAACCAAAATAACAACCATTCCCAAAATAATTTCATCACACCCCTAACCCTTGCCCCTATAAAACTTCCAAAAAGGGGCTCTAAGATCACCTGGATACCACCTAGGTTGTCTTTGGGTTCCGCCCGTCGGTGACTTTGCCCTTGCCTTTCCCTTGCGGCCCTAAAAGTAACAGACAACTTAAAAAGTGAGTTTTACTCGGCACGAGTTCTACCAGATTTAAAATAAATATGCAGAAAGTAAGACTTTGATTTCATTACCTCTAGGCGTGCGGCTCCATTTAATAGTTAATTCAAATAAAAATTGAAAGAAAAGAGTTCAATAAGTCAACTTACAAGGACTCCAATTTTTGGTAATTTCCTGATTTCATGTCACAAATATCGACTTAACAGGGTAACCGATCACAGGGTGGTTAGACATCTTTCCTACTGGCCAGATTTTCCTGGTGTGCATCTAAGGCACAAAATAAATTCTCATGAGGTGCTCAAGGCACGTGAACATGGTGTGTATTTAACACTATTTCCTTGGTGTGCTTTTACGCACATAAATCATGTGCGGGGCTTTATTACTTAAGACAACTTCTAATTCCTTGGAAAGATTTAACCGGCAAGATAACCTTTAACTAAAACCCGACATCAAGCATGGAAAGAACTTTTCTTCAAGTAAACTTAGCTTATAAAAAGGCTTCTTAAAAGGTAACCCTTGATTTTTGTACTCGACTAAAACTAGATGCTTACAATATAAGGGGGATTTTCCTCTTTAATTTCATCAACCAACACTATGTCTTAAAGCATGAAGTTCACTTCTAAAATCCAAAATTTTACTTATAAAAGAGCATCTTTCTCGTAGACATGTTTAGTAGTAAAATTTCAGCCTGAAAGCATATGTAGGAATGATTTTGGCGCACAGTTAACATAATACAAGAATAAATAATTTGAGTACATGTATAGCATAAAGGCTAAGTAGTACACGCACCTGAAAACGGAAACCACCAACAAGCAAGGACTTGAACAGTGCACAAGCAACGATCACTTGAGCGAAAGCTTAGAGAGAGAGGAAGGAATTTAGAGTTAGACTTTCTCATCTAGTTAGGAGAAGGGGGAGGAATTCATAAAGAACAATTCCGGTTCGTAACCTAGAAGAATTTCCCTACATTTACAAAGAGGAAGGTAACTATTGCTAGAGATATCGGATTGCCACATAAGAGTACTTTTCGGAAAGCTTAGGACGTGCCCCACAACTTTACAGTTAACCCCGGAGGCTAAAAACATGATTATAAGGGTCAAAATACTTAATTACGCAATCTTCCCGGAATTTGTACAAGCCGGTAACGTTTTTCGGAACGCGATATCTTGAGTCATACTACTCGGTTTTGGGCCTATAAGCTGTCTACGGAAAGCTCAAGAATCAAGCTTTAATTATCTTTTTATCACCCAATGATTTAATCTTGGGAAAAGGCCTAATTTTAACCCAACATAGGAGCAGCCCCTAACTTCTAATTCTGGAAAAATTCCAGAATTTCTGCCCTTCAAACAAACACTTATAATTTGCTCATCCGACGTCACATGAACGCATACCATACCATTCCGGAAAGCTTAAACAGTTCCTAAAACTTTCAAGTTCAGACCCGACGCTATATCAAACTCTAACTGGACGAAAAATAGCCATTTTCATTCTGTCGTGCCTAAATTTCCATATTCGTACGGTTTTACGGTTTTGGTCATAATTTCTAAAATACACAACGAAAATCGTAAAAACCGGGTGTTAGCTTACACTTTTGACTACCTAATTAAATCCTAATATTACCAAAAATCCTTTCCTTCATTTCCTGGAAAACACAAATCCAACCAGAATGAAACTTTAAGTTCAAAACTCACATGCAAGCCTAAGTCTTTGTGATTTAGCTAAGGATTCTTCATAAAACATCATGTTATCCTCATGTACACAAAAACTCAGCCTTAAGTAGTCAAGGGAACATCAAATTCATCTCTTTTAAACTCATGCATCCTCGAATTCACATTCACATTCACCATCTAGCATCCATTTCCACATGCAACAACACAACACTCTTGCTAATCTCTATTTATACATAATCTATAAACATGCACCTTGAATATACTAACTTTTCATACTACCACAGAGAATTCAACTTCTACAACTACATGCATGTTCATTTTCATAAGAAGATTGCTTGCAACAATCAAGATAACAAGGGTTTAGCCAAAACTCACCCACTCCCTTCCTTCAACTTGAGACCCTTCCCTTTTTCCTTGAAGAAAACAAGAGTACCACTCTAATTTCTGGAAAAACATCATTTAGAAAGAAAAAAAAATCAGATTATAACTTAGATGTGACTAGAAAAATGGAAGGAGGAAGCCAAGAGGAAGAAGATTACACTTGAAAGTGGAAGAGGAGAGAGAAGATGAAGATGATGGGGGGCCGTGGCCGGCAGTGGCAACGTGATCGTACAGTGCAAGCAGATTTGGCGAGAGGGAGAGGGGGAGACAAAGGGTCACACCCACAAGAGCTTGAATGATAATCTAGTTTGAAATTTCCCTCACTTGATACCCCCTTCTACATATATATAATACTTAATAGAAAAAAAAAAAAAAAAAAAACCCTTTCCCGTAACATAACGCAAATTATCATTACTTTTTAACTATTTCCAACGCAACTAAACGTAACGCAACGCAATGCAACGTAAACACAATGCACAAAAGAACGGGGTTAAAATTAAATACATAACCGAAAACATAAAGAATATAAAGCTCATATATGGGGCGGCTCAGCTGCTAATCTAGATATTTTATGGATGGAATATAGTCGTCATATTTACTGGAAGCATTTTAATTAGTCATTGTTTCAACAACATGGTACTCCGTACTACACTACTATGATCTCCGAAGAATCTCAACCTTGAGGACCTCATCACAATAAGCCCCGAGGACCTTTCTGCAGCACACTCCGAGGACCTCCAGCGACAGCATTACGATTTTGTTTGAAAGACAGAAATTTAGGGAAGTATTCCACAAACCCTAAAATATACTTTCTATTATTCTGCATGATTTGATACAATAACCGCTACCTTCCTTATTTCCAGATATCATCCGAATGGAAAGCAAATCAAGGAAATCAAGAAGATTTTGAAGAGAGCTCAAGAATGGAAATTATCCCTTGGAGAATCAAGAAGTTGTTGCTGCCTCCAACTCCCAAATATATATACGGCTGCATACCTACATTGTTATTGATCGATTTCCAAGCAAGTAAATCAGTTGTAGGAGTTTTGTGAAAGAAAACTCTGAGTGTAGGAATATTGAGTGAATATTCTGAGTGTAACCACATTTGTGTTGTGGTGAGTTTTGTAACCAGTGGTCTAACTGGTGAGGACCTCCTGAGGTCGTAAGTTTGGCTGAGTCCAGTGAACCTCTACTGAGTGAGGTCACTGTTTGTAATCGCCTCTTCAGTGAGGCCTCAAGAACAGAAGACGTCTGCAAGGTCTTCTGTCCTAGTAAGCTGCTTTGAGGACCTCACAGTCTTCTTATCAGCTGAGTTATTATTTACATAACCCTAATCATCCCCCCTCTAGGGTTAAAATTTGAATAAAAAAGGACCTTAAAGTTTGTAGTTTAAAAAAAGGCTTGTGTACTGCTTTTTCAAAATCTTTTTCTTCCCATAGTTGAATTTATCACCCGATTAGCATCAAACTTCAGGTTAAAATTTGTATTGAAGCTATAATACACCTCTCTAGCTTATTCATGTCGGAACTAATTAGACCCTGAAGTACCCAGGATCTAAGTAATTCCGGTAAGAATAAGAGAGGTGTATTAGAGCTTTAATGTTAGTTTTAACCTTAATTCCGGCAAGAATAAGAGTGGTCTTTGAAATTGGTATCCTTTTTGGTGTATGTTGATGAAGTAGTATAATGTATAACTCGTTATATTACATGGATTAATCATTGCTTGGGCACTAGAAGCATTATGTCTTTCAATACGTTCCAAGTGCTTTTAACCTTTCAAATGTTCTCTCAATTGTTATTCTAAGTGAAAAATGATACAGATAGAGGATCTCTTCATCACATGTTTCTCTTTTTGAAATCTTGAATATGGAAACAGACTCATATATTCGTATATATATGGAGTTAAATATATAAGAGTGTTTGCATAAGCAGAACCACCTAATTAAATAATATGTTCCTAATCATATGAAGTGGATTTTTATATTTGAAATAGAAATGTGAGAAATCAAATTTTTGCTTAATTAAGCTATATTTGAGAACTTTCTAGCACAAATTTATCATGGCATTAATGTATATTAATATATATATTAATTTATTTTGTAAGAATAGTTTAATTTTGTAAAGTATTATGATTAAAATTATAAAACTTATAAATATTAATAGGTATAGATGCAGGTAAATATAAGTAAATATAAATAAATATAGATACACGTCGACAAATAATCTAAAAAAGGCGACCCTAAATGCGCAACATGAATCCAACAACTATGGAACTATCTAACATGAATCCAATAACTGACAAGAGACGGGATGATAACGGAATAAGGTCGTGTGGGACATTTCAGTTGTGATCGAGAATGAGACCCATCTCAAGAGACTCTCGTCAGCAGTCTCACGAGATGAGTTTGAAAATGAATTTAACACACTAATATTTTAATCATATTTTTCTCTCTCTCCTTCTGCACGTCATTTGTTATCAGTATAACCAAATTAATTATATTATTAAGAATGAGCTATTTATTTTTTTTAATTAATATGAGTCAAATTCATATTCACCATTGAAAAACTAATTAAAGCTAATTAAATATTCGTTGGATTTTAAGTCTCAAAGTTAAGTTTTGTTGGGAACAAGTTGGTGTCCCACATTGGTAGAAAAGTGAGAATTGTTCTACTTTAAATAGTAGAGTTCTCCAAAGCTATTTGAACTAAGTGAGATAAGGGTGGACTTGGTGGTCCACACATGCGCGCGCGCCGCCGCCGCCGCCGTCCGTCCGGTCGGGCCGGGCTCGGGTTGGTTTGGTCACTTTTTAAACAGTTTTAATTTTATGTCTCGGTTTTTGACGGGTTAATTTATTGCGCGTGTTTTCGAGGGCTTTGGAGCTTGGGACTGATTGTTGGGGTCTCAATGCTTGATTTTGCAGTCTTCAACACTGCAGTTTCCAAGGCTTGCTCTCTTGTTTTCTTCCCTTCTTCTATTTAAACCTTCTCTTCCTTTCTTGTTCAACACACAAAAAATTCTATCAGATTTTATTCATCTCTTCTCTGCTTCTCTTAAAAATTTTGGGCAATTACTCGTTCACTCCAACTGGTTAATGGAGAATGCTCAAAATTAACCAGACCGTGTAATCCTAGGGAGTGGCCGCTATTGGAGAGTTTGCATCTGTGCTCAGGCGAAATCACTTTCAGGACAGTGGGTTTACCACGCCACGGTGTCCTTTTCTCTCGTTCATCCTTTTCAAGTAAGATCTTTCCTGCTGTGATTATTGCTAGTTTTACAACAATCTGAAAGTGATTATGGCTTTAGTCATGGCAACCAACAAGTTTACTGTTCCTGACATGTCTAAATTGGAACCTTTGGATGGAAAGAATTACAAGCGTTGGTCTGTTAGGATTAAGTTTTATCTCGAACAAATTGATGTTGCCCATACCCTAGAAGAGAAGAAAAAATTGCCTCCTGCTACTGATGCTCAAGTTGTGTCTGATTATGATGACAAGTATGCTAGAGATGATCGAACTTGTAAAGGAATGTTGCTTCATTACATGAATAATGCTTTGCTTGATATTTACATGAAGTTTGATTCTGCTTATGAGATTTGGTCTGCACTCAAAAGAAATATGGGAATGATGATCTGTGTCTAAGAGATATGCTGTGAGTAAATGGTTAAATTTCCAAGTTGGTGATGATAAGCCTATTATAGATCAGATTCATGAGTATGAAAATTTATGTTCTGCAATTGCTTCTGAAGGTCTGAAAATCTGTGATGTTACCCTTGCTATTGTTCTGATTGAAAAGTTGCCTTCCTCCTGGAAAGAGTACCGAAACCAGTTAATGCACAAGGAAACTGATCTGACCCTAGAAGACCTGGTTGGGCATTTGAAAATTGAGGAAGAAAATCGTATCAAGGACAAGGGGCTACAAATTTATTCTAACTCTACTGGTGCTAATCTGGTTGAACCAAAATCTTATAATGACAGGTTCAAAAATAAAGGGAAGAGTCCTCAAGCAAGCAACTTCAAGTCTCCGGGCAAAAAGTATAAATTTCAAGGGAAATGTCACGAGTGCGGCAAACCGGGACACAAGGCCAAGGACTGTAGAAGCAAAAACAAAAAGAATCAAGCCAACCTTGCTGAGACACTTGAGACTATCATTGCCATGGTCTCGGAAGTGAACCTTGCTTACAACAATGTCGAGTGGGTGGTCGACACTGGAGCCACCAAACACATATGCACAGACAGAAGCCTCTTCCAAACCTTTGAAAGCGGATGGCGAACCGTTTACATGGGAAATGCCACTTGCCTCCGTTCAAGGAAAGGGAAGATTTCTTTAAAACTAACTTCCGCAAAGTTTTATCTCTCATCGATGTGTTGTGCGACTGAAATGCGTAGAAACCTCATTTCGAAACTTGCTTCTTAAATTTGGTCTCAAATTGACCCTTGAGGGAAATCGCATTATCCTTACCAAGAATGGGAGTTTGTGGGAAGGGCTTTTGTAACCATCTTGGACTTGTGATTCGGATCTTTGTATGTGTGAAAATGAATGAGAATGTTGGAACTTCTTCTGCTTATATTTTTGAGTCTCTTGATTTATGGCATGCTAGATTATGACATGTGAATGTTGCCTCCATTAAAAGGCTAAAACACTTGGCCTTAATTCCTAATCTGTTAACAATGAGTTCTCTAAATGTGAAGTATGTGTTGAGGCTAAGTTTCATAGCAAACCTCATAAATCAATAGACAGACAATCTGAGCTCCTTGAACTAGCTCATAGTGACTTAGGGGACTTCAAAAACCATATGTCTAGAGGTGGCAAAAGATACTACATTACCTTTGTGGATAACTACTCTAGATTCACTATGGTTTATCTCCTAAATTCTAAGGATGAGGCAGAAGAGATGTTCTTAAAGTATAAAGCTGAAGTTGAGAATCAGCTCAATAGAAAGATTAAGAGACTAAGGAGTGATAGAGGAGGAGAGTATGACTCCACCTCACTTAAAAAGTTCTGTGAGGAAAATGGGATAATCCATGAACGAACTGCTCCTTATGAACCCCAGCAAAATGGCATAGCTGAAAGAAAAAACAGGTCCTTAAAGAACATGATGAATGCCATGTTGATTAGTTCAGTCCACTGATAATATGTGGGGAAGCTATTCTTCTGCTTGTCATGTGCTTAACCGTGTACCTCATAAGAAGTTAGATAAGACTCCTTATGAGCTCTGGAAGGGTTACCCACCCAACCTGAGATTCTTGAAAGTGTGGGGGTGTCTTGCTAAAGTTGGGTTACCTGATTTCAAGAGAAATAAGATAGGACCAAAAACTGTTGATGCTGTATTTATTGGATATGCCTATCAAAGTGCTGCTTATAGATTTATTACTAAAAGTGTGAATGGCTCTTACATGCATGGCAATATTATAGAAGCCAGAGATGCTGAATTCTTTGAGCATATTTTTCCAATGAAATGTGCACAACATGTTCAATCTGTTTCTTCTACTTGTACTGCATCTCAACCTGTTGAGCATGAGACTGAACCTAGAAGGAGTAAAAGACCTAGAAAGGAACTATCCTTTGGACCTGAATTTATTACCTCTTTCTTGACCGAGCATGACTTCTTATGTGATGAAATTATTTCTGTATATATCATTGAGGAAGACCCCAAAACTTATGACGAAGCAATGAAATCCATCAATTCTGTCTTTTGGAAAGAAGCCATTAGTAGTGAACTTGAGTCCATTTTGAGTAATAGAACATGGATTCTGACTGACCTTCCTAGAGGTTGTAAACCATAGGGTGTAAATGGGTGTTTTAAAGGAAATTGAAAGCTGATGGATCAATCGATAAATACAAAGCTCGAGTTGTGGTAAAAGGGTACAATCAGAGAAAGGAGATTGATTATTTCGATACTTATTCTCCTGTTACTAAAATTGCCACTATTAGAGTCTTGCTTGCTATTGCTTCTATTCATGACTTATATGTGCATCAAATGGATGTGAAAACTGCTTTTCTGAATGGGGACTTAGATGAAGAGATATACATGGAGCAACCTGAAGGGTTGATTGTGCCTGGACAAGAAAACAAGGTATGCAGGCTTGTTAAATCTCTGTATGGGTTAAAACAGGCTCCCAAACAATGGTATGAGAAATTTGACAGCACTATCACTGGCTTTGGATTTATTGCAAATGAAGCTGATGCATGTGTTTATTCTAAGCATGACTCCAATGGATGCGTTATTATATGCTTATATGTGGATGACATGCTTATTTTTGGCACAAACATGAATGTTATAAATGAGGTGAAAACTTTCTTGAGTTCTAAATTTGAAATGAAAGATATGGGTGAGGCTGATGTGATTTTAGGAGTTAAGATTAAGAGAACTCCTAAAGGAATGTCCTTGAACCAATCTCACTATATCGAAAAGATTCTCAGAAAGTTCAACTCCTTTGATGTGGAACCTGTAAGAACTCCTTATGATGCTAGCATTCATTTGAGGAAGCATAAAGGAGATCCTGTGTGTCAATCTGAATATGCCAAGGTTATTGGTAGCGTTATGTTTCTCATGAACTATACTAGACCTGATATTGCATATGCTGTAAGTAGACTTAGCAGGTATACCCACAATCCTAATAATGATCATTGGAATGCTTTGAGAAGATTGCTTAGATATTTGAGAGGTACCATGGATTTATGTTTACAATTCGGTAGAAACCCTGCTGTACTAGAGGGATATACTGATGCGAACTGGGTATCGATAATGTGAAATTAATTCAACTAGTGGATATGTGTTTACATTAGTGGTTGTGCTATATCCTCGAAATCTTCTAAACAATCTTGTCGCCATGTCTACTATGGAATCGAGTTTATTGCTCTTGAATTGGCGGTAGTGAGGCCGATTGGCTCAGAAATCTATTGGCAGACATTCCACTGTGGGGGAAGCCAACTCCTTCTATTGCTCTGCATTGTGACAACCAAGCAGCCATTGCAGTGGCTCGGAATAAAGCCTTCAATGGGAAGAGAAGGCATATTCGCATAAGACATAGGTTGTCAAGGAGCTTCTGGAAACTGGAGTGATATCACTGGACTATGTGAAGTCCGAGAAAAATCTCGCGGATCCGTTAACAAAAGGCCTTTGTAGGAAAATGGTCATGGACACATCGAGGGGGATGGGATTGAGACCCATTACGTGAATTGTGGTGATTGATCCCCACTTAGCTGTAAAAGGCAAGTTCCAGGGGTACTAACGAAGTCATCAACAATTCAGGAGCACCATTTAGTTTCCCTCCCTATGGTGTGTATACGGTGCTTACTACTGTTTGATTGAGGTTGAGCTTTAGCTCTTAATGAGTTCATATCCATTAAATTGGAGGTGTGAAGTAGTACACACTTGATGAACTCACCTACGTGAGATGTGGAAGTTTAGCCGCTTCCTTTGGAGATTGGTGGGCCTATCTCCTAAAAGCATCCATGAGAACCAGGTTGGACGTATGGCTAGTATAAGGCGTCAATCGCGGAGTACAAAACGAGTGTGAGATTACTATGTACTCAAGTGACAGATTTACAACTCCCTATCAAGTTCCAGACTTTGTTCACTAGATAGGATGTTTATCTTAAGCTTGATGTTACTAACTGTTAATTCAAATCGCAAGATATTAACTCTTATGCAGTGATCTCTTTTATTGCCCAAATTTTCTTCTCTTTTTCTTGTTTGTTTGGAAAACTTTGATCCTTGTGGGGGATTGTTGGATTTTAAGTCTCAAAGTTAAGTTTTGTTGGGAACAAGTTGGTGTCCCACATTGGTAGAAAAGTGAGAATTGTTCTACTTTAAATAGTAGAGTTCTCCAAAGCTATTTGAACTAAGTGAGATAAGGGTGGACTTGGTGGTCCACACGCGCGCGCGCGCCGCCGCCGCCGTCCGTCCGGTCGGGCCGGGCTCGGGTTGGTTTGGTCACTTTTTAAACAGTTTTAATTTTCTGTCTCGGTTTTTGACGGGTTAATTTATTGCGCGTGTTTTCGAGGGCTTTGGAGCTTGGGACTGATTGTTGGGGTCTCAATGCTTGATTTTGCAGTCTTCAACACTGCATTTTCCAAGGCTTGCTCTCTTGTTTTCCTCCCTTCTTCTATTTAAACCTTCTCTTCCTTTCTTGTTCAACACAGAAAAAATTCTATCAGATTTTATTCATCTCTTCTCTGCTTCTCTTAAAAATTTTGGGCAATTACTCGTTCACTCCAACTGGTTAATGGAGAATGCACAAAATTAACCAGACCGTGTAATCCTGGGGAGTGGCCGCTATTGGAGAGTTTGCATATGTGCTCAGGCGAAATCACTTTCAGGACAGTGGGTTTACCACGCCACAGTGTCCTTTTCTCTCGTTCATCCTTTTCAAGTAAGATCTTTCCTGCTGTGATTATTGCTAGTTTTACAACAATATTGACTTTATTGACATCACTTGCATACTTTTTGGACCCACCCTCGATCACCATCTGTGTTGTTCATTGAATTAAACCCTCGTTTTCTCTCTCCTCTCTTCTATATATACCCCTCTCTTTGCTCACTCTATCCTCACATTTGCAAACTCTCCTATTAGTGAGAAAGTGAAGAACAAGTTGCATTGTTATCATCTAATTCTCTCTTTCTCACATACACAAAACACATTCTAAGCCTCCAAACTTGTCTTGATTTGCATTGGGTATAGGCACCGTTCTTTTGTGCGTTGCGTTTACATTGCATTGCGGTTAGTTGCGGTAGACTGCGGTAAGTTATGGTGGAAATAGTAAAAAGGTAATGGTAATTTGCGGTATGATGTGGTAGGTTGCGTTGCGGTTAGTTGCGTTAACGCACAAAAGAACGATGCCATAAGCATATACATAAAATTGTTGATTTGCTTGTTTTATCAACAACAATGGCTTGCTTGAATATCTGTCAAAAGGTATGTTTCAATTGTAGTATCGAGCACCTGGAAAATTTGCATATAGCCCCCTTCAAATTTATGATTTTTATGAATTCAACTCTGACAATATTGAGTTAATATATATCCACCCTAAACTTTTGAATCATTTGATTTAGCTATTTTTCAAGTAAATTGAGCAACTTTTTTGATGAATATGTGGTATGAGATAAAATTTGCTTGTTAAGATTATGGTCATTTTTGCTAGCAAATTTCATCACAATTCACATATTGATAGAAAAAGTTGCTATATTCACTGAAAAATAGTTAAATGGCATTGGTTCAAAAGTTCAGAGTGGGTAAATATTAACTTAAAAAAACGTTATGATTGGATGTATAAATGTCATAAATTTGAAAGGATATATACAACTTAACCCTAGTTATCTAATTATTCAGCTAGAAAATTGACAAAGAATTATTGTTCAAAGATCTAGACTCAAATGTTGCCTACTAAGATTATACTAGAAGCAACAACAACACTAAAAGCGTGTCAAGTTTGTATAGATTATAACATCGATACATCTGGCTAGCTACTAATTAGTACATGATAATAAGTCCTAGCTAGTTAATTATTTGTTTTATTATTTTGATTTGCAATTTACGTTGGAAATTGGTTAGGTTCTTGGCCTCTGTTTCACTTTTAATAATTGCTGGTGCATTGATCAACTGAGGTTGAGGCTTGAGGGTACGTCCTCCTTGCAAGATCAAACACACACTTGCATCATATTTGTTACAGTAGTGTTATGTAACACGATGCAACAAGACACAACTATACAATATATATAGCAAAATAATAATTTGTGGACCGTCTTTTTCCTCTGCTAAATATTAAAAGCTCGAAAAATTCATGATGGATCTGTTTTTACCCCAACTATTTTACTTTTTTGGTACTCCTACATATTAATGTTTAATTAATATGATAAAACCATAACCCAGGTAAATTCTCAATCTCAGGAAAAGATCAGAGATGAAGAAGTGCAAGACATAGTAGAGTACACTTCTGATGGATCTATTGATCGATATGGCGAACCAGCAATACGTAGCAAAACTGGAAGATGGATCTAGGAGTGAACTTGGTGTTGTTCCTTACAAGGGTTGTAGGGCAAAGCAATGCTGATGCTGCGAATAATGTTAGCAAATGGACTGGAACTGTTTATCTCTTCTCCCTTGTTGGTGCTTTCCTTAGTGATTCCTACTGGGGTAGATACAAGACTTGTGCCATTTTCCAAGCCATCTTTGTCGTTGTAAGTTTTCTCATCCCTCTAGCTAGTTTTGAATTTCTTCGCGCATATATATATGTATTGACATTGTTTTTGTTCCATGTTTAAATTTGATTTCTAGGGTTTGGCTTTGTTATCGCTCTCATCCTACCTATTCTTGCTAAAGCCAAGAGGTTGTGGTGATGGGCAAACACCCTGTGACTCCAACTCAACCTTACATGTAGCATTCTTCTACATTTCACTATACATGGTAGCCCTTGGCAATGTAGGGTACCAACCAAACATTGCGACATTTGGGGCGAACCAGTTCGATGCTGAGGACCCTAAAGAAAGGAGCTCAAAGATCTCCTTCTTTAGCTACTTTTACTTGGCACTCAACCTTGGATCTCTCTTTTCAAACACCATATTGGGTTACTTTGAATTTGACACTGTTTGTTGTCCTGGTGTGATGATGAGATTTTTGGGCAAGGGAGCCGTGGGTGATCAGACCGAATGCGGGGACCAAATGAAGCATCTCTACGAGCCATGGGGCCTAATGCAGCGTCACCCAAGTGGAAGAAGTGAAATGCATATTGAGACTCCGATCATGTACTCTGTAGTCTTCACACAAATGGCTTCCCTGTTTGTGGAGCAAGGCGCTGCCATGAAAGCCAACATCAGAAACTTGGCCATCCCGCCTGCCAGCATGTCCAGTTTTGACATCCTCAGCGTTGCGTCCTTCATCTTCATCTACCCTCATGTTTTGAACCCTGTAGCCACCCGTGTCAGGGGCAAGGGACTAACCGAGTTGGAGAGAATGGGGATAGGGCTTGTAATCTCGATCCTGGCAATGATTGCTGCTGGGACGTACGGTGGAGATCTATAGGTTAAGATACGCGTTGCATTGTGACAACTCTAAGGAGTCGAGCTCATTGAGCATATTTTGGCAGGTGCCTCAGTACATGCTTGTTGGGGCGTCAGAGGTTTTCAGTTGAAATTCGGAACTGCGCTTTGTATGACTTCGATGTCACTTGGGAATTGTGTTAGTAGCATTATTGTGACCATTGTAATGAAGAATGAAGATAACTGCTAGAGGGGGTAAGGGCCGGTATGCCTGGATGGATCCCTGAGGACCTTAACAAGGGTCATTTAGGCCGGTTTTTCTTCCTACTCGCGGGTCTAACTAACCATGATCGATTTTATGGTCTACCTATTCTTTGCAAATTCCTACAAGTATGTCAAACCGGAGGGGCTAAAGGAAGATGAAAAATGAAGGCAATGACAGGGAACTTGTCATTGTGTGAGCTGAAGCTTAAGTGGCAAGTGTCCCGTTTGGCAATGCGCGAATGTCTCTGATGCTGAAAATGATGTTTTGCGATGCTGAGACTACGCGTTTCGCAAATCAAGCACGCGTTTTCTTCATTTTGAGGGGAAGAAAACGATCCGGAATATCTACAATGTGGAACCCTAGTAAGAAGGAACCTTCAATGATCATGGAGAAGGATCAATGAAGGAAGAAGCATGCAAGAGGTGGCTCGGGTAGCTGCTGACTGCTATTAATATGCACAGTTTGTAGTTCTCTAAACTAAACCTACTGTAACTGTCTACTGTTTGTACACAAGGAAACATGAGATATTGCGATAAAAAAAGTTGATAATTGCTTCGTTGGTTTTCATACATCTCAATCTTTTTAATTTGTTTATTTTGGTGTGTTCTTTGATTGGGAGAAAGCATGATAATTCACTCCTTTTTTCGATCAGGAAATGAAATTGTATTAAATAAACATAATCATCCAATTACAGAACAAAATTCCATACATAAACTATTGCTAGCGCAAAAATCCCCGTCCGGGTAATTTTGGGTTCGGACAAACCGGATATTAAACGAAAACTTGATGTCTGATACACACATTTTTCATGTATTTTCCGGGTCGGACAGATCGAACAAGCATAAATTCAGATCTAAATTGGTTTCAAGCAATAGAAATTTGAAAAAAAAATTATGTTTGAATTTTCAGTCAAATCAGTCAATATTGAAATTTGGACGAATATTTTATGACTATACCCACGGGTTGAACAAATTTGTGCTATCGGGTCACACAGGTTTTTGCCAGTCCTAAGCGAGAACAACGAGCCGGTGCCATCCCGCCAAAGACCCACTAGAGATGTAAGGGAAACACAAAAACCCGAAAAAGACCCAAGGAAAGGGAAACAAGCCCATTTACTATGGAGAAAGATGTAAGCCCCAAAAGTATATATCATATGGATAAGAAACTGGGAAGATCAACACACCAGCATTACTCAGCATCAGCAGAACCTTGTTGCTCCGATATGAGCTTCATCTCATGCATCATATAAGTTTGTTCATCCAATTCCAGCGCCATGATGATAGCACTGGGAGGTTCTTTACTTCTTTGTAGATGATGAGCTCTTGTAATTGGTTTTCCGCAAATTGCCAGATTAATTGAAGTAGACCAATCCTGAAGCAAGAAACCTCTAATTCCAGCAATACCTCCTTCAAATCATCAGTAACATCAGCAGTTCCCGTTGGACGATGTTGATTACTCCTTGCTCTAGATCCAAGTCCAGACAGTTCACCTTCTTTTCCTATGCCACATTCAGAACAGCTTTAAGAGACGAAAGCATGGCTGATGATATCAGTGGTTTGAATCTTGCTATTGGGCTGTCGGAAATGATAGCACCCCTCTAGAAATGACTGGTCTTTCCTGCGATATACATATATGTTGACCTGAGGTTTCCAACCGACAATTGCTCTTCAGCCCCATACTTGTAAAGATAGTTGTGTATGCTCTTGATACCCCGAAGATCACTCAAAATGTTTGCCACTCATAAAAAGAAAGAACCTGATCTCTTTTTCTTTTGTTTTATCGTTGGAAGCCAAACAAGTTATAAAGCATCAAAGATGCCACAAAATATCTGTCAAAACAGCAAAAGCAAACCACCAAAACAAACAGCAAAAGCAGAAACTACAGCCGGGAGAACATGATGTATCATTGAAAAGCATATTATTGATACATAAACATAAATTAGCAGCAAGTTATCAATGTGGAGCCTTAAAATTGGCTCTATTTCTCAAGAACATCCTGGAAAAGCAACAATCTTTAACAAATACCAGCATTCACTAGAAAAAGATCCTTGAGATGGACACACAAAAAGATGTCTCTGGCGACCTGGCCCTCCACTGTGTAACAAGAAAAGATTCTACTATCCATACAAAAGAACACCTGGATAAACACTGGTTCCCAGCCGTCCATTCCAAGTTTAATAACGCAGCTTGCAGGGCTGTAATCAACCAAGTGCTGCAATCAACGTTCAATGAACGATACAATCCAACGAAAGCTAATAACATTGAACAAAATTTTGCAATATATAATCCTTGATCTATGATGTCACTGTCAAAGCTTCAAAATAACTAAGCTAACTTCAATACACAACACCATAAGAATGGCATGACACAGATTTTACACATGCGAGACGACGGGATGAACATTACAGGGTCATTGCCAAACATTAAATGCCAAAACTGTGAGATTTGCCCCCTACTCATCACAAACAGCTTCACTCTTCACTCTTGCTCTTCTTTTTCTTCTTCTCTTTCTTCTCACTCACAGGTTCTGCTACCTCATCTGCTTCGGCATGCTTTCTCTTCTTTTTCTTTTCCTTTCCTGCGGTTTCGGCAGCATCATCCTCACTCTCAACTTCCCTTTTCTTCTTTTTCTTTTCCTTCTTCGATTTCTCCTCACCATTTACTTCTGCTTCAACTTTCTCGCCATTCTCAGCCTGCTTCTTCTTTTTCTTCTTTTCTTTCTTGGACGTCTCATCCCTGTTCGCTTCTACACCATCGTCCTCATTCTCAACTTCCTTTTTCTTCTTTTCCTTCTTCTCTTTCTTTGATTCATTAGGTACAACATCAACCTCCTCGTCCATTGGAGCCACACTATCATCTTTCTTTCCAATGGTTGAATCAGCCGCGGGATTATAAGTCTGCATGATACAGAAAGGAGCTTCAACAACAAGCACAGTAGGAATCCCACAAAAGATGGTCGACGGTAAACCAGGTGCGCACAGAAAATACTCAAAACACAGCATAAAAGCAAGTGTATAAAAATCAAGGAAACATGAGGGCACCTTAGCCGGAGTAATAAGAGCTGCTGCTCCCTTTTTACGATCTTTGTCATAGGCTTCTATCTTTGGTTTTCCCTTGGCTGATCCGGCAGACCGACCCAACTCTTTGCCCTCAAGGTTTCTTAGACGTGCTTCAAGCTACACTCAGTAACAATTTATATATATTAACATCTTCAAGAAAGAGCTTAGCATTTATTGAATGTACACAACAAATTTTGAGAGTTATTACCTTGGCTCTGTTTTCAAGACCCATAGAGTTATCAGGGCTGTCTCCAAGTGCATCATAACGAATTGCCAAAGCAGCTTTTGCAGCAAGAGAACGAGATATTTTGCCTTTATGTTTAGGGGCAGCCTGACCAATCAAGGAGGCATGATAAATCAACCCATATTTAGGGGTTGCATGTTTAGTTTTCAGGGCTCTGAAAAGAGCTTTTTCTGCTCCGAGGATTTGAACGGTGCTGCCAGGCTGCTTTGCAAGGTTTATCAAGCTTCCACCATGAGCAATAAGACGCGCACCAACTAGCTCGCCAACAAGAGCTGTCAAATTTGGCGCAATTGTGTTCATTCTGCTCTTAAGATAATCATAGAGCTGAGCTCTGTATTCTGCTAGCGACAAAACTTGGTCACAGAGTTCCTTGATGTTAATAAGATCAAGATCACTAACTTCAGTTCCCATGGAAATCATTGCAGCCTCTTTAAGTTCTGCCTCAACCTCCTCAGGTAATATCTGCAATAACAAAAATGGGGCATAAACTTCAAAAAAGTTGCATAAGCATGGAGTAAAATATTAGTCACTTGTATCAAAGTTTTAACATTTCAGGCCAACAAGACTTTTTGAACCACACCTCTTAGCATCTAAAACCTGAACTCCACAATAAAACAATTCAGTACAAGAGCTGTACCTCAGAGAAATCCAACTTAGCAGCATTAACACGATTCCCCATTAACTTCACTGCTTTAGCATAGAGAATGTTGTCTTGTACAATTTTTGCTAGCTCTGGAAAATGCCATCCGTACCATTCTCGAACCCTCATTGCATATGTGTTAAGCTCTTTGTCAAGATCATCTAACAGTCCAATAGCTTGAATAATCATGGTATCTACCTGTACAAATGGGGACAGTATCAGATCAAAGATCGTTTCATGGCTGTGTAACAAACACAGATAATTTCAACAAAATCCTCAAGTAAGAAACAAACAAGAGTGAAGAATGGACGTTTGTTATTTATAATGACAAAGAACAGCAGTTGCCAAGACAATAAAACTAACCTTTTCAGGACTAAATTTTAACTTATATCTGGACAAGCTGTGTGACAATCCCAAGCTCATAGGAGCCAGATCCTGAGTGCCTAGGCCAGAAATGAGCTCAGTCAACTGACTTCTTACCCCTCTCATGAGCTCCACAACAGCATTGTTGTGAACACAATCAATTTGCTGCATTAAGCAGACAACAAAACAAATATTAGACCACCGTATTTGTAATTGAACTGTAAGGATTCAAGAAAACATTCACTAGAACCTACCAGTTTTTCCTTTATTGCATTCCCTAGCTTAGTATCGGCAACAGCCAAAGTTTCGCCCTGACAATGTGCTTTCAGAAATTTTCGCAATCCTTTGCTAGGTTTGCTATCAATCAACAAAGTAGCCGCTGACAAAGCCTCAGCAGTGTTTTCAAATTTGTCAAAAGCCTTCAGTTTTACTATCTGGAGAATTTTCAATGACAAAAGAATAACTAATCAGTATTTGGAGGAACTTAACCATCACAGACAGCCAACAACTAACTTAGATGCAGGACTGGCATTAATGAGCAGTGCACTTTTGCAGGCTCCATCACCACTATCACTACTATTCCAAAAATCCCAAGACAAAGTAGATAGAACACTAGCATAAGAGGCAACATATGCAACGAATAGCATAATCGTCAATCAGGAAAGCCACTCCGAATAATGCAGATAAGTAAACCACATAAGCATGTCTTTCCCATCAGGTTATCATTGAACCAAATGGAATAGAAAAGCAACATGAAAGCCAACAACTATTACACTAACAGCATCAGGCACAGCTTACCCAGATGCCTAGAGACCGACATGAGCATTCTCTCCTTCAAGCAAATATGTTCTATATAGCTTACACAATGAGCATTTATTGCCAAGTTAAATTTGTTTGACAATCGGGGTGCCATAAATTCAGACAAGCAGGTCTGCGGCTCAACAGTTAACATTAACAACTTTGTCTAATTTACTTCTTTCAAACATGCCTTGACTCTAATTATCTCATTTTTCAGGCAGCAAAATATTTGCCAAAAACTTTCAGCCGTCACTTTGATTTTCTGAACCAGCCATAAACAGAGCTTAAATAACAGCGCTAGGGAATCATAAGCTCCTCATCTATAACTTAACCCAAAACTGTCATCTCCATGAACTTCAAAAAAAATATGCCATCAAAATTCATAACTCAGTTCCAATATAAGTGCAAAACCGTAACTCTAAATTCATATGTGCCCAAATACATGCAGAGCCCATATCCCAAATTACAATGTTACAACCAAACTCAAACACAAGCATGCAAGCAGACAAAGCGATCATGAACTATCACCTTTCTTGCTGAATCAGCAGTAGTGAACTCCTGCCATAAATCCTGCAAACCAAGATAAAAATCGCAACTTTAAGCTAAGTCACTACAAAGTCCAAAAACAGAAAAGAAAAGGGAGAAGGAGAAAGATGGCATACATCTACTTTCGAAAGCTTCCCTTCATCTAAAACTTTGAATAGGGCGAAACCTGCTGGTGTTTCGAAAAGTACCAGCATTTTTTAACCCTCAAATTTCGCCCTAGTACCTGTAAACCAAAACAAGGAGATTAGGAATTCATGAAACTGTACAAAGATTACATGACGAGACTGCGGAGATCATGAACTAATCGATTGAGCAAGAAAGGCTACCAGAAGAAGGGAAGAACAATGGCGAGGAAATAGAGGAAGAGGCTAGGGTTTTAGAAGTGAATCCGCAAAACCCTAGAAGTTACAAATGTTGATGCTCCCAAACCGCAAATTATAGTAAGCACACCGCAGAAAAACCCCTTCGCGTTAGTTTATTAACATGCTGGAATAACGGGACATGTTTAGGGTTATAAGTCCATTGGGCCTGATAAAGTCCAGTCCATTAGATCCACCAAACGGTCAGCAGTGGGCATAATATGCGGTTAACCGCTTTTGAAGATTTTGGATTTTGAAAACCTAAATCGCAACCGCAATATGCGGTTAACTGCTTTTGAAATCTGGAAACCTAAACCAAACCTCGAAACCGCAATTTAGAAGCTGCGCCGGTTAACGGTTTTTAAAATCTGAAAATTTACCCTGTTAACATACACGGTTTATGATTAACCGATTTCCTGAAAATTTACAATAACATTTATACAAATAAATGCAATCATATTACTAATAAATTCGTATTCCGATATATGATACGTGGTTAAATTAAATTCATATTACTAATAAATTCATTTTTTTTTCAACTTGATTGAGAGCGGTTAACCGCGGTTAACTGTTTTATGAAAATTCAAAACCAAAACCTAAACCGCTTATCGCGGTTTGGTTAACGTAAACCGCTTTTATGCAAAAATCAATTCGGTTAACCGCATTTTGCGGTTTGGTTTATGCGGTTTTGCGGTTCAATTTGCGGTTTAGGTTTATGGTGCCCACCCCTAGTCAGCATTGTCTTAAATTATAGAGTTATTGACCGCTAAGCAAGCATATTCCCTAAAATTTTTAGGGAATATGCTTGCTTAGCGGTCAATAACCCTACAATTTAAGACAGTGCTGAGAAACTTTAATTTTACTTAAAAACTTAAGTCTCTACCCCGTTAATCCTCATTGCCACAAACCTTCTTCTCCTTCAAACCTGTCCGGGAAGTTGGAAGTAATAACTGAGTGGATCAATGTCATTGATATCTCCAAATTGTAGTTGGCGGCAAAAGTATAAAAATTTGGATAGTGATTTCCAATCCGAGTACCCGGACCCAAATCCATTCCTGGTGGATCTCGGACTGGATCCTGATTTTAGGATCCAGTTTGAAATAGATCTGGGATTGAATCTTAAAATCATGATCCATCACTAAATGAATTCGGGATTGGATCTTTTAAATTTTAAGCAAGTACCTAGTATTGCTCATCCTTATGGTTGATGGTAGAAGTAAAAATCTTATTCAACTATTCAATTCAATCAAAAATTTCACTGATCTTTAAAGGTAATCATTAATGATACGAAACTTTTTAAAAAAAAAAGTAAAAAATGTCACTAAATTTTCCAAAAAGTCGAAAGTGTCACCCAACTTTTCAAAAAAGTAAAAACATGTCATTGTTACTTCTATAACAATTTTTACTTTTTGACTTTTTTGGAAAGTTGAGTGATATTTTTTAATTTTTTTGAAAAATTGAGTGACATTGATGACAGTTTTTAAAATCGGTAGCATTTTATACTAAAATGGAAAGTTGAATGACATCCTTATATAAGCACTCGGTAGAACTAGGAAAGTAAAAGTAGTGCATGCAAAAATTCGGTTTGATCAAATTGGTCAACAAACGAACTTATATTTAGGTTAAAATAGAGTTTGAACAATTAAAAGGACAGAAATATAATGTCCAAATGTTCAAGCAAATTACTCAATGTCAAGATTCAGACGAAAAATCTATGAGGATGTTTGGTAAGTTGCCCATTGAATGGCTTATTGCTCAAATATGGTCTTTTGAGGTGGTTTGGCTATTTGACCAAGCAAAAACAGTTGTTTATGTTGTTTGGTAAATGACCTTTTTAAACAGTCTTTTCATCCCCTCCCAAAAAAAGTCATTTTCCAATAGATTGAGATGTTATAGCATATTCCATTTGTATCCTGTTTATTATATAATAAGAACGAGAATGAGAATTTATAATGAGAATTCACAAGGGGAGAAAGGAATGCGAATTCACAATGTAAATGTAAATGAGAATATATTTATAATTTATAATTTATAAATTTACAACTTTCTTATTTGTCATGTGGTAATTCAAAATGGAAATAAATGAAAGTAGGGTTGGTAATGAGTACACATTTACTCAAATACTCTTGACAAATTTAAATAAGTGAAGTAGTAATGGAACATTAATTCAATATAGGGATAATATTGATGTTTGACATTCACTTATGAATTTTCAATGTCAATTACTGCCCCCTCCCCCCTTCTAGTAATATATTAATGGGAGTTGTGGGTTTCTATTATCATCATCGTTCGCTCATTTTTTTGTACAACTCCCACATACCAAGCGTGGAAATTGTGTTACTCTCTCTGTTCCCCGTTCCATATTAATTGTCGTCTTTGAAAAGCATGCAGTCGAAATTAAAAAAATTTTGACTATAAATTTCTCTATATACACAATGAGTTGTTATATAAAATTACCACTATTTGATTCGGAACAAAAAAATATTATCATAAAATTGTAATATTGCAATTGTTAATAACATATTATACAAGAAATCATCAATCAAAGAGTGACATTGAAGACCATGACAGTTAATACTTAATAATATGACAATTAATATGGAACAAAGGAAGTACCAATTTATCAATTTTCATTCCCAATCTCCAACTCCCTCGTACCAAATACCTTGTTGGTTTATCACATTTTGATTGTAAAAGACTGTCATTGATTACACATAGCATTTTACTCTCTCTATCCTAAGTTATAGCCAAAACTTACCGCGAATTTGAATTAAATAATGCACTAATAAATAATTCTTATTATTAGTTAAGTTATTTAATTGTATCAAAAAATTAGTTTAATAGAAGATCAAATTATCATAAGTTTATATGATAATACTTTTTTTTTAAACAATTGAGTAATATTTCAAAACGCGGCAATTGAGCCGAAAGAATACAAACCTAGTTGCATAGTATATCTATACACTGATCAATCTTATTAGTGTTTCTAGCAAGAAAGATAGTTGATGCATAATGAGACCAAAGGTTGATCACATTACACAATATCTAAGGATCTTTAAAAACGAAGATAGGAATCTCCTTTCTCAAAGTTCTAAAGAACCAAAAATGGAATAGAAAAGGATGGAAAGGATGGAAAGAACTATGAAAGATGATTACCAAATGGATGGAAGTGATGAACGAATGGACAAACGAATGAAGAATGATGATGACGAATGAAGCTTGGACGTATTTGATGAAGAACAAACGATTCTTGTTGAAGGCTTGATGAATTCTTGTTGAATTCTTGATGAAGATCACGAATTGGATGATAAATGGGTGAATGATCGTTGGATATTTGATGGCTTTTGAAGACTCTTTGAAGGATACAGCCACACCACGTTCAAGAGACCTTCAATTCCTTCCTTTCACCACTAAGGATGCCAACCTTAGCTAGAAGAAGGGGATGATTCGATTCCCACAAGAGAGAAACGAAAAACACCTAGCATGAAAGCTAGAAAGAACACATCATGTGTTTGTAATCTAAAAATTCAATGTGAATGAATTGATTTACAAAGCACCTAGGGGGGGTATTTATAGCTACAACCCTTCCCTTATGGCGTGTACAACATCAAGAAACTAGCCCATATTGGCTTACATCATTCATCCTAATGCTTACATCATAAAGAAAACAATGTACTAAACTATATTACAAATATGAATAACTCCTTGAATTCTCATCCAAACTTAAAGATTCTTGAACCATATGAAAGCTCTTGGAATGTAGATTAATCCTCTCTAGGATGACTTCTATGATAGCTTCATGGTCCTTGAATTAAGGAGCAAAAGTATATAACCACATGAGTTGATCCCTTCCAAGTAGAGAGATAAATGAGAAACTTGAACTCTTCTACCTTCTAGGTGAGTATTAGATGCCTCCATGGTTGACCTTGATGCATAAGGCCATCAATTATGCATCAATAGTCCTATCTCTGAGATGGTATTTGATGTTGTGGTACACGGTAGAAGGGTCGTTTTTTATGTTCTTGAAACTACATCTATTATGAGCGAGCCATATATTGTAGATGTATGAAACAAAGCCAACATATATGATCTGCTTGTGATGCTTGTTGGTCTTCATGTTTTGAATTCACTTACACCAGGTCGTCCATGTGGAGGCAGTTGGGAGCTTGATCTAGTTAGCCTGTTGGAGTCTCACATTGTTGCCATAGTTGCAGTCATAGAGAAGATGATCAATTGTTTCATTTTGTTGTTGACATAGAGGACAAGTCATAGGGGTAGAGGTGAGGTGTAGTCTCGTGTTGACTTGGAGTGTCCCATGCATAGCCAGCCAAGTGTTTGGGCATGTTAAATCTGTTCCAAACTTCTCTTGCCCCGGGCCATTTGGTGGCATCTCCAACAAGCCAATCATAGCCTCTTTTCGATGTGTATTGCCCTTTTAGAGCATCTGCATTTTTTTTTTTGCTTTATGGTACACAACTTCTTGAAGTACCAACAGGCATCATCCCTTGGTTGGTATTCCCACCAATCGCCACCCTTGATGTATCTCTCATGGATCCATTTCACCCAATGATTCTCTTTGTGATCCTCTATAGCCATCACCTGCTTACCAACCAAAATTATGTTCCAATTCTTCAGATCCTTGATCCCTAGCCCCCCCCCCCCCCCCCGGGCCACACACATACGATTTTTGTTTGCAGATAGTGCTTTAGCTAATAGGGGGCACTTTTGTATATGTTTCATCAGCCCCCTAGAGGAAATTCTTACAAATGCCCGTGATTTGGTCGATCTATGACCTGTTGTGGTATGATCATCATTGATGCCTAGTATGAGAATGCATGAGTAAGGATGGCAATGAGGCGGGTCTAGCTGGACCCGGACTCGCCATGTTTTTTGGACATGAACCCGCCCTAGGACCCGATGGGTTCCAAAATTAAGACCTTGACCCTGACTCAGCGGGTCCTTAATGTGCCCAACCCTATTATGCATTTTTTACTAGATTTATCAATTTGTTGGGTTAATTTTATACTTGTACACATGTATAATAATAATAATAACTATTATGTTTAAATACACTTATTTTTAACACAATAAACACATTTCAAAGGAAAAAATAGTATACTAGGATTTTATAAAATAGAAGCCAACACTTCAATAGGCCCAATACTCCCAGGAGTCCCGGCAAGCGCCATGCAGTAGATGAGTAGTAGTGTAGAACTTGAGTTATTATTTTGTCAAAGGAAAAAATTATATATGTTTATATTTTAATGGGTCCACGGGTCGGGTTCACGGGTTCGTGCTTGGACCCGAACCTGGACCCACTATTTTTTTCCAGACCCGGAGCCGCCTTAGACCCACTGGATCCAAAATCTTTGGACCCAGACCCGTCTTAATGGGCAGGGTCTAACAGGGTCAGGGTCGAGTCCAGGACCCAGTGCCATCCCTACTCAGGAGGACAGTATTAATAAGGACCATGCGACTCGCATATGAGATGTTGCTTGTTCTCCAGCTCCTAATCCTTGAAGTGATTTTGTCAACAAGTTTCTTGCAATCAAGCTTGCTCATACGCCCGTCTGTGATAGGTATACCAAGATAGTGGAAAGGTGAACTCCTTTCTTCAAAGTTTGTTGTCTGTAGGATCAGCTCTTTAGCGTGTCTTGGGACGCCATTGATTAGAACGGTCAACCTGGTTACATTGGCAGTAAGACTCGACGTCTGCTTGAGATGCTCTAGGGTATCCATGAGTTTTTGGACAATATAGGGATATGCTGCACTAAAGAGCATTAGATCATTCGCGAAGACAAGATGTGTGAGATTAAAAACCTTACATCACGGGAAAATTTTGAAATTTCTATCCTTTGACGTATCTGCCAAGCTTCTTGATAGGTATTCCATAGAGAGTACAAACAAAAGGGGAGAGATACGTATACCAATAACACTTGGGTAGAATACCTCCGCCATTCATGGCACCACCTAGAGAACTTGAACACCCGAGAAACCAAGGAATTCATATGTGTCATGAAAGTGTATCTTGACTTGAACTTTCTCTTAATGTACATAAATACAATTAACACACATACAACCTAACCCTTTTCCAATTAAATGACACTATTTATAACTAGACCTGTTCAGTGGGCCGGGGACCCGCCCGGCCCGACCTGACCCAGCCCGAAAAAGTGCGGGTCAAGGCCACATTTTTAGACGGTGACCCGGCCCGGCCCGAAAAAGTCGGGGGCCCGAAGCATGGTCGGGCTGGGTTCGGGCCAAGGGTATGTGACCCGACCTGGCCCGATAACCCGACTAAATGCATAAACTTTTTTTAAAAAAAATCCTAGATTAGGTTTTATTTTTTGTGACCCGACCCGGCCCCGCTAAACACATTAACTTTTTAAAAAAAATTCCTAGTTTAGGTTCTACTTTTTGTGACCCGGCCCGGCCCGGCCCGATGACCCGACTAAATACATAAATTAAATGCGTAAAATTTTAGGTTCTTTGTATATTAAAAAATTCATATTATATAATTATTGACCCGTTGACCTGGCCCGTGGCCCCTAGGGTCAGGGCTCGGGCCGAGCGTACTTGGCCCGAAGGTCGGGCCGGGTCGGGCTCGGGTTGGCGGATCAGAAACTTCCGACCCGACTGACCCGACCCGGCCTGATTGTTGAACAGGTCTATTTATAACCGACCATGTATCCATACCCTCCACAAGAACAATCAAGCTCAGCCTAGGTTATCTAAAGCGACCACACTCACATTCTTGCGTAAGCAGATTTTTATGTTCCCATAATAGAGCTCCTCATTTAAAAAATTGTAAAGTCTGTTAATGAATCATAGATCCAAACCTCATAAACATTACGGTCTTTGAGTATCATTGACCTTTGGAGGAATCACAGGATCGATGCTCCAATCGTCCAACAATGTTATCCGCCATTGAACTCAAGACTTGACCAAGGTTGTCAAGTGTGAGTTGGAGTTTCGTTGTTGACAAATTGGTCAGTGGGCTTTACTCCCATTCCGGTCACCAAGGATCACTAGATGACCTTGTAACTATTGATTTTAATGTAGTCGGGGTTGTATTGTTGTATCCATAGGGAGCAATGGCCTTTTAGACTGAATATTTGTTTCTAAACCCTAATCTAAGGATGGAAAACAAAGAATTTGAAGAGATTAAGGAAACTACAACTAAAGAGCAAATTAAGGAAACAAGTTGAACTAAAGGAAAAGGATTCAAGCAATGACAAAAGAGGGCTCAGGGATTCTTCGAACCACCTAACGGACGGCTAACTTCGGGACTCACCAAATACAGATAGTTTATCCTAGGTAATGGACTGGGTCATTTACTAGAATATGGCCACTCTAGGCCTTATCTCGAGGTTGTCCTAGATTAACCTCTAAAACTTATCATTATTCTCATAATGATAAGATTTAGAGGTATAAAGTGCAAATCATCCTAGTTAGGTACCTTAACACAATCAAAATACCTATCGTAAATAGTAATATATAATTTATGTTGGATCTTCAATAGTAAGTTAAATACAAGGGTGAGAGGAGGATATAGCCCCACCTTTCAAAGGGATACATCCATCGATATTGAATTGGACCTCCGTAGAACGCCTCGATCAAATGTATGGGCAAGTGCTCCATTATATTGAAGTAGCATGAAGGAAAATGGTCTCTAATTTGCATATGATTACACGAATTTCTTTGTCAAACTACTGTAAATCATTGTGCTTCAATGTTGTGGCACACAAACTTTTGAACCATTAACTTAGCTGAACAAAGGGTTCCATCATCAAGAAGTCCCCGAAATGCAACTGGAAGTAGTATTTGTTTGAACACATGACAATCATGGCTCTTAATAATCTGGAATTTTTTTTCGTTTGCATCCACACAATTTGCAAAGTTTGAGGCATACACATCTGGTAACCTGAGCTGTTGTGCCCAATCACAAACGACCCATCTCTTCTCTGAAGGCATAGAAAACTTGGCTCCTGGTTTTAGCGACTTCCCGTTCAGACCCAGCAATAGATGGAGCTTTTGCCTGTCACATATGTCTGTTGTGTCCTCTCTTGCATTTGTATCGTCTTTAGTTTTCTCTTTTATTTCCATCACAGTATTTATGATGTTCTCAAAAAAAGTTTTTTTCAATGTGCATCACATCTAGATTATGTGAAAGCATGTAATCCTTCCAATAAGACAACTCCCAAAAAATACTTTACTTGTTCTAGTTGTGAGCTTTTTCTTTGAAAACGGGGACTCCAAAGTAGCCATTGGTCGTTACCTTGGGGAAATGCTCCACCCACTCATAGATCTCATGACTATTTTTCCGGTTAGGGGATATAATTTTATTTGGACAAGTGTGCCCCTTACAAAATGCTTTTCTGTTTTTCCTCAATGAATGACCATTTTCAAGAAACTGTGGATAACAAACAAACTTTAGCTAATTATAACTTTGAATAATCTGTTGGTTTTCAGTATCTAATTTAATATACACAATCTAGACTGTCTTGATACATTCGATTGCAATCTTCTTCCTGTTGTACCATCAATCATGGCCCGCGAGGTACGATACCCGACAATTTGGCGGGGATCTTCACTCTATACCGGTGAATTTGGCCTGTCGTTTGCACCCGATAGTCAGGTTTTTTTACATCACTTGTGCCAGTGAAGAGGCACATCCTACGAAACCCGACAACTAAGAGTTGTAGTTTCGTTTCGGGTCGCAGACATTGTCTTGGACGAAATAAAGGATCTTGTAGTGACTAGTGATGCGATGAAATATGAGCACGTCAATTGACTATAACTGCAAAAAACCGTGAAGGCCTCTCAATTTACTGCGAATGCGATTACCAAATTTTGAATTACGTTGGTGAGGATGCGATGTTATGCGGGCTTCTCAATTAACCGAAACAACAATAAGCTATGAAGTCGTCTCAATTTACTACAAGAGCCAAAAGCTCTTAATTATGTTGATGAGGATTCGATGTTATGCGAGCATCTCTAACAAACTGTACAATGAAAATACATCTCAATTCACTAGCATAGGCTCTTGTGCACACTAAAACAAACTCCTTTGTACACTAGTTTTTCATGGAATACTTCTAAGCATTACCTATATCTAAAAGTGGGTTTTCACTTTTCACACTAAGGTTTTGCACAATATCGTAATATTATTTTCTACATACTATTATATAATCAATCGCACACTGGTATAGACTCATTTTCATTTGCACACTAGCATAGACTTTTTTGCTCAATAGCATACACTCCTTTGCACACTAGCACATACTCATTTGCACTCTGATTTTTGGCGGGATACTCATGGGCATTACCTATATTTAAAATCGGGTTTACACTTTGCACACCATAGGTTTATAGCAATATCTTTTCCGCATACTATTAGGTAATCAATCACATACTAGCATAGGTCCTTTTGCACACTAATACAAATTTCTTTGTATACGTATCTTTCGTAAAATACTTGTTGGCATGACTATATCTAAAAGTGGGTTTGCACTTTGCCCACTATGGTTTTGCACAATACAGTAATATTATTTTCCCCACACTATTATGTAGTCAATTGCACAGTAGCATAGACTTATTTGCGCACTAACATAGACTCCCTTCGATACTAGCACAAACCTTTTTGCACATTAGCACATACCTCTTTACACACTAATTTTCTTGAGATACTTAAACGCTACTTATATCTAAAACTAAGTCTGCCCACTACAATTTTGCACACTATAACAAAATATTTTCCCGCTTGCTTTACGTCGCCCCCCTTTTTACTATTGTCGCCCACCTTTCGCATAATATTTCCAACACTTGCCCTTGAACTTCATAACCTTCACTCTCCACCTTCTCTCTAGTTTATCTCTCTAGAAAACGCTCTCAACCAACGACCACCACAAACCACCGTCATACCGGGATTTCGAACGCTACGAATCGAAGAAGTTGAGGTATGTTTCGAATTAGTTGATTTGAATTTGTGTTTTAAATTTGAAATTTGATGAAAAATCAAAAAATAATTGCAGCGAGGATCGGCTGCCGTGCAAAATGCACGGCAACCGGCGGCCGGTGTCGCGCGCCGATCTTGGTATTTTTTTTTATTATTAATAATATTAATAAATTAATATTAATATTGTTATTATTAATATTATTGTTATTAGTTTATAATGATAATTATTATATGTATATTATTGTTAATATTAAAAATGTGATTAATTAATATTATTGTTAAGCATGTGTTAATAATAGTAATTATTATGTGTATATTTTGATTATATTATTGGAGTTAATTATATTTACCCTACTTGACTTATGTGGTAATAATTTTTGCACACCCGACATTTGAGAAATAATTTTCACCCTACCTGACATTTGAGTGGTCACAAATTTAAAGCCCCTCATGTGTGTTATAATTGATTTTTTATTGACTTTTCTGGTGAACTGTAAAAAAATAAATATGAAGTGACCTTTATACCCTAGTTATTATTTCCTTTGACTTGCAATTAAATGTGAAATGACTTTTGTACCCTTAGTATTAACTGTTATGGCATTTTAAAATCCAACCACTCCACTGATTCCTCTGATTCCTCTCCCTGGCCCCCCTCCCATACAGAAAATGAAAACCTAACCCCTCCCAAACCACCATGTCTGTCTTCTACTCTCCAACATAGTCTTTTCCTTCTCAAATTAAAGGGCAGCATCGTAATTTCACATAGTGATATAGGGTATTATAGTAATTTTCCATTTCCGATGACAAGTTACCGGATTCTAACACTAAAAATCACTTTCACTAAATGTCAAGTAGGGCGAAAATTATTTCCCAAATGTCGGGTGTGTAAAAATTATTACCGCATATGTCAGGTAGGGTAAATGTAATTAACTCTATATTATTGTAAGTGTGCTATTTGTACATTAATTATGTGTCTATTTATATGATTAATTGTTTATAAAATATTGTAATTATTATTGTCAATAATATTAATATTAATAATTAAATATATCATTGTAGATTTGTTGTTTTTTATTAGTAATAAATAATAGGATTGTTAATAACATTAGTAGAATTTGTATGATTTAGTGTTTGAAAATTTGTTTGTTTATTATGAGTATGCATAGATAAGTATGAGTTAGGGTAATTTATGTGAAAAAATTGTTTAGTGAACGTACGTAATTAATTAGGAACAGTTTACTTAGGGTTAGGGTAATTAGTATTAGGGTTTAGGTTAATGTAACCAAGTACATTTTCCATAAAATTCATTGTTCAATTTGAAAAGTTGTGGAATATCATCCTCAACTTTAGAATTGTTGGTTAGCATACTTCAAAAGTATTTGAAACTACATCATGGAACAAGTAAATTGGTTAATTGTGATGTTAGTTTAGATGATTAAGTTTAGGGTTTAGGGTATTCCGAGTAGTTTATATGTAGTTGTGTTAAAAGGAGGTTGAGTTTGGATGATTTTGGTTGTTATTAGTAAGTGAGTTGGCTTTTAAAGTTGGTCGGGGTAATTTGTTCCAAATCCAATTTAATTGCTAACTTAACTACTCATGACTTCAAATGAAGACATAAATTATATAAATAGTTATGTCACATCCATTTAATAACTTAAGTACTCAACAACCAGTTGCTACAAAAGTAAATAGGTTATTTGTGATGGTAGTTTAGGGTAGTAAGTATATTAAGTTATAGTTGTAGTATCTTAGTTGTATATGTCATAAAAAGAGGTTGAGTTTTGGGTCCTGTTAGTGTTCAAGGAGAGTGTGTGTTGTTACCTGATAATCTATGGTTGAAAAAGACTTTCATGAGTCGTATCGACTCTCCTTTATTTGTCTGGTTCCCAAAAAGTAGCGCAATGTCAGCAGTGAAATTGCGCGGGTTCTATAGTACTCTGGGAGTTAGAAGCGTCTCAGATTCGGTACAACGCAGTGTTTCTATTGTGCAGCCTAGCGGGCAGCAAGACAAGGTGGGTCTGAAAGAGATGCTTGTAGTAAAAGGTCTAATAGAAATCGTGTTGGGTTTTATTGCATGTACGATTCATAGGTCCATCAAAGTAAGGCACGATGCCGCTAATTCAATGCTTTGATGGACCTATGAATCCTACATGCAAGAAAGCCCAACATGATTTCTATTAGACCCTTTACTATAAGCTTCTTTCTTTCAAACCCACCTTGTCTTGCTGCCCACCAGGCTGCGTAATGGAAACACTCCATTGTACCGAATCTGAGACGCTTCTAACTCCCAGAGCACTATAGACCTCGCGCAATTTCACTGCTGACATTGCGCTACTTTTTGGGAACCAGGCAAATAAAGGAGAAGTGGGTACGACTCATAAAAGTCTTTTTCAGCCATAGATTAACAGTTAACAAACACACTCTCCTTGGACAATAATAGGATCCTCTTGCCTCGTGACATGGCTTAGTTATAGATGTCATAACACAGTGTTGAGTTTGGATGATTTCGATAATATGATTATTATGTTTTAGGGTATAGGGTTCATAATGTATGGTTTCTATATGTCAAAGTCCATTTTATATGTTTTCATTTTGCAGGTGATCTAAAATGGTAGGCAAGAGCAAAGGTAGAGGGTTTCTGAAACAGTCGAATCAGCTTTCGACTGGTTGGATGGGGGATGATTCTGGGGACCCCCACAGACGTAATGTGACTACGTCAGCACGCCGTGCCGGTCGAGGTATGGGTGCCGGTGTAGGTAGGGGTGCACATGATGATGCGGGCGGCCAGCCCAAGGACACAGGGAGTCAGACCACCCGAGATTTCGCTGACCATCTCAACGAAGTCATGGATGAGTCAACCGACACAGAGACATCTGGGGACGATGGGACCGGAGAGCCCGACACACAGATGATCCCTACTTCAGTCACGCCACCTCGTGGGCCAGTTTGTAGGCCAACGAGTTTCACGCCGATGAGGGATGCATCGGGGAAGTTTGCCCCAATTCGACAGTGGGGACAGGGAAGCAGTTCTTCTACTGGTGATGTTGGGACCAGCAGCAGACATAGTAAGAGGAGCCGGAGCGGTGACAATGACTGGAAGATTGATGGTAACGTGCCCGGAGGACCTGCAATTAGGTCCGTTATACCGAGCTTTGGAGGTCACATTGCTCAGGTAATATGGGAGGGTCGCGAGCGTTCGCCCCATGTTGTTCTTGAGTGCATGACGAAGAAGAACGCGTTGAGGGAATTGAGGTCAATGAGGTCCACGATGGATCCCGCATGCCAGGTTGGACTGGAAAGGATCCAAATCACCCATTTGGTGGACTTGATGTATGACCACATCGATATGACGTTGATCCCGGCGTTCGTTGAGAGGTGGCAACCCGACACAAACACATTTCACCTTCCCTTCGGTGAAATGACAATCATGTTGCATAATGTGCAACATATATTGGGTCTTGTAGTTGATGGCCTTATGCCTGAAGGTCTTGATCGAGAAGTGGTTAACCAGTACGTGCCCGAAATGTTTGATAAACGAATGGAGGAGCTGAAGACCTTGTATATTTATGATAAGGGTGCCATACTTGACGTCGATTTGAGGTTGATTTGTACATCGACCCGTTATCCCATTCCCCATAGGATAAGGGCGTGGTTGTCGAGTATGCTGGGAAACACTATCCTCCTGGACAAATCGAGGGATAGAGTTCGGCCGCATCTGTGGCCTAGCACTGACGTTATCGTTGATCGCATTGCTTGGGGTATGGTGACATTGGCGTTCCTTTATCGGCAGTTAGGGGCGGCGAGCAGGGCCGGGACAACCAAGATGGCCGGGTGTTTGACCCTGTTGCAAGCCTGGATTTATGAGTACTTTCCTGATTTTAAGCCACCCGGGGAGCAGTCGGTTACTGGGCCTCGCGCGAGCAGGTGGTTCCCCAACCGCCTACCGAGATCGGAATAGCGCCTCCGAGCGTTGAGGGCCTCCCTGGATGCGTTGACGCCGGATCGTGTGAGTTGGGCCCCATATAGACCTGCCCCATACAAGTCATGCAAAAGGACGTTGTACGCGGGCGCCATTCGTGCATACAACTTCACCGAGTTGTACATGCCCGATCGCGTTGTCCGTCAGTTAGGGCACCTACGGCATATCCCCCGTAGATTGGTCGTACCGAAGAGCGCTGAACGACTGTCGAAGAGGCTGTACAAAGTGGAATTTGTGGATGCTAGCGTCAGCGCTGACTGGGCGGGGTTTCCGATTAACAACAAAATGTCAGTGAATGATGTGCCCCGCACAAAACATGTGCCGTGGTTGTTGAGTATGCTGGGAAACACTATCCTCCTGGACAAATCGAGGGATAGAGTTCGGCCGCATCTGTGGCCTAGCATTGACGTTATCGTTGATCGCATTGCTTGGGGTACGGTGACATTGGCGTTCCTTTATCGACAGTTAGGGGCGGCGAGCAGGGCCGGGACAACCAAGATGGTCGGGTGTTTAACCCTGTTGCAAGCCTGGATTTATGAGTACTTTCCTGATTTTAGGCCACACGGGGAGCGGTCGGTTATTGGGCCTCGCGCAAGCAGGTGGTTCCCCAGCCGCCTACCGAGATCGGAATAGCGCCTCCGAGCGTTGAGGGCCTCCCTGGATGCGTTGACGCCGGATCGTGTGAGTTGAGCCCCATATAGACCTGCCCCATACAAGTCATGCAAAAGGACGTTGTATGCGGGCGCCATTCGTGCATACGACTTCACCGAGTTGTACATGCCCGATCGCGTTGTCCGTCAGTTAGGGCACCTACAACATATCCCCCGTAGATTGGTCGTACCGAAGAGCGCTGAACGACCGTCGAAGAGGCTGTACAAAGTGGAATTTGTGGATGCTAACGTCAGCACTGACTGGGCGGGGTTTCCGATTAACAACAAAATGTCAGTGAGTGATGTGCCCCGCACAAAACATGTGCCATGGGAAGCGGATGTTGCTTACAACGATTGGTTTGCGGCACATTCACCCAAATATTTGATAAACAACGCCTCTGCCAGCCAATCAACAGTCGATGATCTTCCATCACTCGAACAAGTACCCTAAACCCCTAAGCATAATTTAATATTTTGTTTAATTGATTTGTTAACTGATTGGTCTAACTGCTTTATTTTGTGTTTTATTTTTATGAAAATGGGCCTATGACATGGCCGGACTATTGGAGGGAGGGAGGCATCCACCCAACCGGACGAAGAGACAGTATCAGTGAGCCGTGGGTGGTATAATGAAATGGTTGACATGCATGGGCGTTGGTGCCGTCAGATGCAAATCGAGGTCCCCGAGCAGCAAGATGACGAGCAGGAGGAGTAGATTATATTTTTCAATTTAATTGTTGTGCATCTACCCTAAACTTAGTGTTGTCGTATTTTATAATTGAACTGATTTTGTATTGCCCTTGACATTACGTTTCCATTAAAATTTGTGTTGTGTTTTTCAATTTCCAATTAACTGCATAAGTTTCCATATAAATTTAATTAGACATTCATAAATACATAAGCGTACAACTACAACCATTGTTCGGTCTCGCTCCGAGCCGAATTAATATCATTTTATAAGGTGTTTTGCTTATTTTAGCCCTTTAATTATATATTAGATATGATGATTTTGTGTTTTGTAGGAAAATAAGGAGTTAGAAGGAAATTGAGCTTAATCGAAGGTTTTTAGGGAATCCCGAGCGATCACACGAGTCAACCCGAGCTGACCCGAGTCGAGAACCGAAACAAAACAAGGGAAAAAGGCAGAAGAAAGTCGCGCCCGAGTCAAGATGTGTCATGACCGAGACTGCTCACTGCCGCACCAAAACAGCAAATCAAGCAGCGGAAACAGTCGGAGGTCGCGCCCGCGACCCCAAACGTCGCGCCCGCGACGCTCTACTGGAAGGAGACGAAACCTGTGGATAGATGAACTACTCGCCCGCGATAAGCAAAGGTCGCGTCCGCGACCTATCATGTAACATCCGCGACGTATGCTGATAAACAACGGAAACGACTGAAACAGATGAACGACTCACCCGAGTCATCTTTGTGTCTCTCCCGCGACAACCATCTGAAGCTAAGACTGGCGATGGACCATAACGGGGTCGCGCCCGCGACCAGTCGGCCAAGTTCCGGAATTTTGCGGCGGCTGCTAGGGTTTTGGGGGGGGGGGATTTGTATTATTTCTTTTCCCTAATTATTTTTTTATATAAACTAGATTATATCATCTTAGCTGAAGATAGTTTTTACTTAGTCTTATTTTAAGGGAGCATTAGTTCTTAGTTTACCTAGTTTTTAGAATGAATTTTCTTAAGTTTTCTTTCGTTCTCAATTGTAATTGCACCTTTCTAGATTAATGAAATTCTCTTCTTCAAGGTTCTTGTGTTCTTCGGTTATTTTTCCGTTTTTCTAGTATTAGTCCCACAAAAATCCAATTTTTAGTGAAGGGGAGGATTAAGGTTCCTCGAATTCTCCCTTCAGGTGAGGATTCGAGCAGTCTTAGTAATCCAAATCACGTCTTTTTTGTTTGTTCGGGAGAAAGATTGATGATTCAAGATTTCAAGATTCAAGATTAGTATCATGAATGCTAGGTATAATTTCAATAATTAGTTTAGTATTTACATTCATTGTTCTTGATTGCTTTAAATTGCTTTCCTAGTTAGAAATTTACTTTCTTGTTAAATTAGGTTTAGTTAATCTTTGAATTCTTGTTTTCCTTAGTTTTATTGCTTTCAATCTTGATTAGTTTAGTTAGTTTAATTATTTACTGCTTTCAGCAATTGAAACCTTACTGAACCAATTCCCTAGTAACCTAACACACCATCCCTATGGATTCGACAACCCTACTTTTAGGAAACCCAAATTACCACAACCGAACAATGGCGCCGTTGCCAGGGATGACGTCATTTGGTAGATTAGGTTATTGGTTTGTTATGAATTATTTAACTGCTTTCTTAGATTAGTTTTCAAAATCAAAAACCCAAAAAAATCTATAAAACTGAAAAAAAAAATAAAAATTGAGACTTCAAGGAAAAAACGGAAAGTACATCAACTTGAGGTTTGGGTTCGTAGTCCTGGTAGTCAAAGATTGGTTAGGAAGGAGGAACCCTCGGTAGAATCACCAAAGATGTCTGAAGAAGTACCACCACCACCTCCACCTCCACCTAGGGTAACCCTTTATAACCAGTTATACCCATCTTATGACCCACCACCATCATGTTTTGTACTTCCCAACCTACCTGCATGAGTGACCTTTGACCCTAGGCAGCACTACACCCAGAACCTACCACTTTTCACGGGTACTAGGTTAGCACTCATATGGACCGCATAGTACAAAGAATACATTAGCATGATAACTCCACCAGGAGTCCCATTAGATTATGTGCTTTTAAAATACCTACCTTTTGCTCTGAGGGACACCACTAAGCGGTGGATGTATAGAATCAAACCTCGGTCCGTTAATTCTTGGGACAATTTTCTAAAAATTTTCATGAAAAGGTTTTTTCCAACCTCCTTAGCTACTCAATTGAGGAATTCAATTTTAAAATTTAAATAGGACATAGGAGAGCCTTACTGGAAAGCTTTCGAACGTTTCAAAAACTTGTTGTCCCAATTTCCCCATCATGGTCTTGACTGGGTACGACTGTGTCCGATTGTGTACGAGGGTGTTAACCATGAAACCAGAGTTACACTAGAGTCGATGTGTCAGGGGGGTTTCATGGACAAAACTGCTGATGAGGCCTGGGATTTCTTAGAGAGCATGTCCGAAAGGGCAATGCAATGGGGAACCACTAGAGATGAATCCTTAGGTGCTCAATTGTCTAATGCTAGAGGGGGTGTACATGTTGTGAGAGTACAGGGTACGAGGCTAGGTTCGCTTCTCTTGAAAATATGATTAAAACCTTAGCCCAACAGCAATTAGCTGCTTCACAATCTAAAACCTGTGCTCAGGTTAACTCTTATGACCAAACTGCTGCTTTTGTTTCCCCACCACCTGTGTCATGTGCCGTATGCCAAAGTGTTGACCATGTTTATTCTACATGTCCTATTTATATTCAACAATTGGCTGCTAGTACTGAAAATTTGAATGCTATGCATCATAACTATAGGCCTGACCAGTACAACCCAACCAGCACCAGGGGATACGCAAGCACCCCTTACTCTCCTATGGCCTCGAGAATTAGAATGTGTTGAGACCACCTAGTAAGGGAGGGGGTTTCCAAGGAAATCCTCCTCCTCAGAATCGACCACCACCCCAGGCAGCTTATCAAGCTCCTAGAGAGCCACCTATCCAACCCCAGATTGCCCAAACCCGATCTCCACCAGGGTACACTAATGAGGATAGGAATGAGAGAGAAATTAGGGAATTAAAGAATGGCCTGAGAGAAGTTAAGGAATCCATGAAGAGTGATATTGAGAAAGTGTAAAACAAATGAATGATCAATTCTCTCAAATGATGCTAGCTAATAGAGATAGAGGATCTTTTCCTGCGCAGCCTGAGGCAAACCCCAATGGGCAAGCTTCAGGTTCGTCATCTTGTGACCCTAGTTAGGTTAGAGGTCTGAATGCTGTTATTACTCTTCGTTCTGGGAAAAAGATAGATAATAAAGTACAACTGAAACCTTCTGATGTGTGTAATGAAAAGACTGTGACTGATGAATCTGTTGATGAGCCTGCTGATGATGAGTCAGATGGAGCGAGGCCAACTGTTACAGTTGAACCTCCTCACACCAAAACCTTGCCCAAAACTAACCCTTTGATTAGTCCACAATCTCAAGGGGCTTACAAACCCCCTCCACCTTACCCTCAGAGGTTAAAGGGGAGCAAAGACCAAAAATTTCTGGACAAAATTAGAGAGACTTTTTCTAAGGTTAAGGTGAACATACCTCTTTCAGATGCTATTCAACAGATCCCTCCATATGCCCACTTCCTTAAGGAGCTTTGTACTACCAAGAGGGCCACCCAGGTGCCCAAGAAGGCTTTCCTAGCCACGAATGTGAGTTCTATTCTATCGAACCAAATGCCTATTAAGTACAAAGACCCTGGATGCCCCACTATCTCTATTACCATAGGTGATAGTTTGATAGAAAGGGCATTTCTTGACCTAGGAGCTAGTGTGAATCTGTTGCCTTTACATGTGTATGAGATGCTGGGATTAGGTGAACTAAAGCCTACTAGGATGGTATTGCAATTGGCTGACAGGCTCACTAGAGTACCTAAGGGGGTAGTGGAGGATGTTCTGATTAAGGTTGGGGATTTTGTGTTTCCTGTTGACTTTGTAGTACTAGAAACTGCTAGAGTTCAGAGTACTAGAGATGAGATTCCTATTATTCTAGGCCGCCCTTTCCTTGCTACTTCTAATGCCTGGATTAACTGTAAGGATAGTAGGATGAAATTGACTTTTGGAAATTTGACTATGGAATTGAATATTTTTAACCTGCAAAAGTCACCCTTAGGTTTTGATGAGCATGAGCAGAGTACCCTTAATTGGGTGAGTGATTTTGTTAATGATAGTGATAAATCTGACCGTGTTGATGTGTCTTTTGCTGATGAGTTGACTGCATTAGGAATCAATCCTGATAATTTGAATTCTTTGTGTGATTCTGATGTGTTTGATGGTGATGTGCTATATGAATCTTTATTTGCATCTCAAACCACACATGAGATATTTGAGCCTAAACCATCTTCATCCACCACACTTGAGATGAAACCCTTCCCTTCTGAGTTGAAATATGCTTTTCTTGGCCCTAGTGAGACCTACCCAGTAATCATTGCTTCTGACTTAGGTAGGGACCAGGAAAACCAAGTAATTGAGGTTCTTAGATAGAACAAGGGAGCCTTAGGGTGGACATTAGGAGACATTAAGGGGATTAGCCCTTCCATTGTTCAACATCGAATCTTCCTAGACGATGAGAATGCTACCCATAGAGATCCCCTTAGGAGACTAAACCCACAGATGAAGGAGGTAGTCAAGAAAGAAATCCTTAAGTGGTTAGATCATGACATTATTTACCTAATCTCTGATAGCAAGTGGGTAAGTCCAATCCATGTAGTCCCTAAGAAGGCTGGTTTGACTGTTGTTGAGAATGAACAGGGAGAGTTAGTTCCTACTCGTGTCCCATCTGGTTGGCGAGTCTGCATTGATTATAGAAAACTGAACAAAGCCACTAGGAAGGACCACTTTCCCCTCCCTTTCATGGATCAGATGCTTGAAAAACTTGCTGAGCATGAGTATTACTGTTATCTAGATGGTTATTCTGGTTATACCCAAGTTTCTATTGCCCCCCGTAACCAGTTAAAGACCACGTTCACTTGTCCTTTTGACACCTTTACTTTTCGAAGGATGCCTTTTGGCTTGTGTAATGCCCCTGCAACCTTCCAGAGGTGCATGATTTCGATATTTTCTGACTTAGTGGAGGAATGTGTGGAAATTTTTATGGATGATTTTTCTGTGTTTGGTACCTCTTTTGATGCTTGCTTAGCTAACTTTGAATCGCGTCTTTGAGTCGATGCGGGAAAGAATTTGATCCAATCGGGAAAAGGTCACTTTATGGTGAAAAAGGGTATAGTTTTAGGGCATGTGATTTCTAAGGATAGGATTGAGGTAGATAAAGCCAAGATTGACTTAGTTAAGAATTTATCCCCTCTAACCTCTGTAAAGGAAGTCCGTTCATTCTTAGGACACGCCGGTTTTTACCGGCGACTCATAAAAGACTTCAGTAAAATTGCTAAGCCCTTGTCTTCATTGTTAGCTAAGGAGGTACCTTTTTCACTTTTCTGATGATTGTATGAGGGCCTTTAATCAACTTAAAGATGCCCTTATTTCCCTTCCTGTTCTCAAACATCCCATCTGGGGAGAACCTTTTGAGATTATGTGTGATGCATCAGATTATGCTGTAGGTGTTGTGCTAGGACAGAGAAATGATAAGAAGCCTGTTGTTCTTCATTATGCTAGCCACACCTTGAATGATGCTCAATTAAATTACACTGTGACTGAAAAAGAATTTCTAGCTGTTGTGTATGCCTTTAAGAAATTCAGACCTTACTTGCTTGGTGCTAAGGTCATAGTTTATACTGATCATTCAGCTATTAGGTATCTGATGGAAAAGAAAGATTCCAAACCTAGGCTAGTTAGGTGGGTCTTATTGTTGCAAGAATTTGACTGTGAGATTAGGGATAGGAAAGGAGCTGAGAATCCTGTGGCTGACCACCTTTCTAGAATTGTGCCTGATACTGTGAAAACCACCCCTATTACTGCTCAGTTTCCTGATGAGCAACTCTTTAGTGTGGGAGTGGAACCTTGGTTTGCTGATATTGTGAACTTTAAGGTAACTGGAGAGATGCATAGTGATTGGAATAAGCATGACAGGGACAGGTTTCTTCACATTGTGAAGAATTTTGTATAGGATGACCCTTATTTGTTTAAGTATTTCCCTGACCAGATACTTAGGAGATGTGTTCCTGATGAATCCATTATGGATGTCCTCTCTTTTTGTCATGACCAACCTTGTGGGGGACATTATAGTGGAAAGAAAACAGCTTACAAAGTCTTACAGAGTGGGTTTTACTGGCCCACTATCTTTAGAGATGCTCATGACTATGCCCAAAGGTGCCCTAGGTGCCAAAGTTTGGGAAAGATTACTAGGAGAGATATGATGCCCTTACAACCTGAGATTTTTGTTGATGTGTTTGATGTATGGGGTATTGATTTCATGGGACCATTCCGTAATTCTTTTGGGAATGAATATATTCTCTTGGCTATTGATTATGTGTCTAAGTGGGTGGAGGCTATCCCTACTAGAAAAAATGATGCTCAGGTAGTGACCAAGTTCCTTAGGGAATACATCTTTTCTAGATTTAGAATGCCTAGAGCCATTATCAGTGACCATGGAACCCACTTCAACAATAGATCCTTTGAGGCCTTACTGAAGAGGTACTCAGTTCAGCATAGGCTCACCACTGCTTACCATCCACAGTCTAATGGTCAAGCAGAAGTTTCCAATAGGCGGATTAAACAGATCTTAGAGAAAACTGTGTCTAGGAATAAGAAGGACTGGTCTGTTAAGCTGATTGATGCCTTGTGGGCCTACCGAACGACCTATAAAACCCCCATTGGAATGTCACCCTATAGAGCTGTTTTTGGGAAGCCTTGTCACTTACCGGTTGAGCTTGAACGTAGAGCCTGGTGGGCTTTAAAAACCCTTAACCTTGATTTGTCACCAGCTGGTGAGGTGAGGAGACTTACACTTTGTGAGCTTGAGGAGTTAAGGAGAGAAGCCTATGAAAATGGGCGATTGAGCAAGGAGAGGTCTAAAATCTTACACGATAAGATCATTCATAGAAAGACTTTCTTCCCAGGACAAAAGGTAATCCTTTATGATTCCCGATTACACTTGTTTGCTGGAAAGTTGAGATCTAGGTGGACTGGACCCTTTATTGTGACTCAGGTATATCCTTCAGGAGTGGTTGAGATCAAAGACCCATCTAACAATTCTGTGTGGAAAGTGAATGGGCACAGGTTGAAGCCCTTCTTAGAGTTTCTTGATACTGCTGACGTGGAATGTGTCACATTCCACGACCCACCTAGTGTTTGAAGGACGGGAAGTTGAGATTCTTGTATATATTGTATATCTGACCCTTCTTTTCTTGATTTTTCTTGAGTGCTTCTCCTAACTTTGCTTTATCAAGAGAGAAGGATTGAAACTTTTGACAAGAAACCATCCAGGTAATATCTTTCCTTGTCTTCTTATTACAGTTAGTGAGTTGACTTTCTTTTCCCTCTTTTCTTTTTCTTTTCTTTTGGGTGCTTGCTTATCTCTATTTCTAATTACAATGAGGACATTGTAGCCTTTTTGTGTGGGAATGGGGGAGGCATGCATGCCAGCTTGAGTTTCTTTTCCTTTTCTTTTGTTTGCTTTTTTTTTTTTTTTTGGTGTGGTGTCGCCTTATTTACAATGAGGACATTGTAGAGTTTTTGTGTGGGAGTGGAGTGGCACAAATGCCTTACTAGTTTTTGGCAAAATTTTTAAAATTTTTAGGTTTAGTCTGTCCAGAACACTTTCAATGATGATTTGTAAACCAATTAGACTTTCAGTTGTCTTGCTTCACCTGGAAAAATTTGGTTGAGAACTTAAAAGCTTTCGAAACTGAATTTGCAAATCTTCTAATTTTGAGTCAAGTAATGAATAGTGTGTTTAACTGCTTTGACTATCTTAGTAAGTGTAAATATGCGTGCCGCAAATCTTTGGGCTATGTTTAGTTGAATGAGCCCTATCCCGTGAGTCCACATAGCCTAAAAGTATGAATTGATCATTGTTATCAATTTCTTTATTTCCTGAGTGACTCCACCACTAGTTGCACCTCTAGAACTTGTTTTGCATCTTGTTTGAAATTGCATCTTTGCATTGCATATTGTGACAATATGATTGAGGCATTCTTTTTCTATATTAATTGAATTACACAGCCAAACAGCCTCCCTAATAATATTATTACCGTTCTTTAGCCCCATCTAGCCTTTGATTACCTTTCTTTTTGTGATGAAACCCTGACAATATAAGCCATGACCTTTATTAATTCCTACCCTTTGCCTTGCTTGGATATGTAAGAATTCATTATTTCGTGAGGGAAAATTGGTTCGGTGTTGCTATGAATGGAATTGAGGTATTGGGGGTGTAGTTTTGATTTTAATTGAATTGGGACACATTACATATCCCAATTATTATGAGTTAGTTATGATGTTCTCCTCCCTTGATCACCCAGCAAAAATAGAAGCAAAAAAGTTAAAAAAAATAAAGTTTCGAAAAGAAAAGGGTGATTAGGGAGATTCAATTGAAGATTGTGAAAGCTTTTTATGAGGTAACTGGAGAGATGTTCGACATTGATGAGGGAGAATTGAGTCCCTTGCTAAAATTAAGCAAGAAGTTGAGTTGAGAGTAATATATTGATTGAAAATCAATCCAAGCATGGCTCTTTAAACTCCTCAGATCCAAATATTACCACTCCTTTCCCCTAACCTAAGCCTCATTACAACCCTAAAAAGTCCTCTTGATTGTCACTTGTGTATTTGCATATTAGTAGTGGAGAGCGAGATTCTTACCAAGCCTATGGTAGGTTGTTCCTTTTGGTCTGAGTATGAGAAAAACCCACATACACATTCACATTTGAGTGTTTGAGCATTCAATTTTTATCCTAAAGTGAGGTTTGCTCTTTTGACTGGCCTACGTCCATAACCAACCGCGCATATTTGCATTCATCTTAAGACTGTTGGCGTTTTTTCACATCTAAAGTACTTGTTCTCTCTACTTAATTTCGAAAACTTCATTCTATCTATTTTACACTGATTTTGTTCTCTTCCAGGTTGATCTTGGTATTTGCTTGATGGATTGATGTGTTTGATTGGTTAGCCTGAGGGGGTGTTTCGTTGTAATTGTAACCCTTTTCCTTTTCTTTTGCTTTTTCTTTCTAAAGCCTTTTCCTTTTTAATCTGAGTCTACTTTTTCCTTTCTTTTTCTTTGGCTTTTGTGGGTATAGTTGCTATAAACCCTCACGAGACCTTCCTTGTCTACTTGGGCTGCCAAGTGGTTTAAAGGGCTTGTTGCATACGCTAAATGCAACAGTGAGTTAGGATAGTTTAATTTTATTTTCTTTCTTTGTTTTAGTTTGCTCGGGGCGAGCAAACCTTTGTGTGGGAGTGTTGTTCGGTCTCGCTCCGAGCCGAATTAATATCATTTTATAAGGTGTTTTGCTTATTTTAGCCCTTTAATTATATATTAGATATGATGATTTTGTGTTTTGTAGGAAAATAAGGAGTTAGAAGGAAATTGAGCTTAATTGAAGTTTTTAAGGGAATCCCGAGCGATCACCCGAGTCAACCCGAGTCGACCCGAGTCGAGAACCAAAGCAAAACAAGGGAAAAAGGCAGAAGAAAGTCGAGCCCGAGTCAAGATGTGTCATGACCGAGACTGTTCACTGCTGCACCAAAACAACAAATCAAGTAGCGGAAACAGTCGGAGGTCGCGCCCGCGACGCTCTACTGGAAGGAGACAAAGCCTGCGGACAGATGAACTACACGCCCGAGAAAGACACTGACTCGCCCGCGACAAGTAAAGGTCGCGCCCGCAACCTATCATGTAACACCCGCAACGTATGCTGATGAACAACGGAAACGACTGAAACAGATGAACGACTCGCCCAGTCATCTTTATGTCTCGCCCCCGACAACCATCTGAAGCTAAGACTGGCGATGGGCCAGAAAGGGGTCGCGCCCGCGACCAGTCAGCCCAGTTCCAGAATTTTGCGGCGGCTGCTAGGGTTTTGTGGGGGGGAGGGGGGGTTCGTATTATTTCTTTTCCCTAGTTATTTTCTATATAAACTAGATTATATCATCTTAGCTGAAGATAGTTTTTACTTAGTCTTATTTTAAGGGAGCATTAGTTCTTAGTTTATTTAGTTTTTAGAATGAATTTTCTTAAGTTTTCTTTCGTTCTCAATTGTAATTGCACCTTTCTAGATTAACGATGTAACAGCCCGCTCCCTAATAGGGGCTGTTAAGGTCAATCTCAACCTAATTAAGGTTGAGAAAGGTAAAAAGGAGAATTTATTTTCTAAGGAAAAACGGGCAGAGTTCCCTCTGTAATATGGACGTTTCCCAGGCTTAAAGCCTTACAACCCTGAAACAAACAAACTAAACCAAAATAGAACTCAACGGCCACACGCCGGAGCATATCACGAGCCACACGCTCGGATTACAATCTAAGTGCATCAAACAACCCAAGCATTCCAAACACGTTTACAATAGAATTTGAATTACAAAATAGTTACTCTCTAAATACATGAACATTTAGAAATACTTCAATCTCCAAATAACCGGTCAGCTTCTCATCTTCATGACGACCTGTAAGGGGGAGGGAGAAGGGGGTATGAGCAAACCATAGCTCAGTGGGTAACTTGTACCCTGGAATAACCATTGAGATTCAAGCAACCTAAAAATAGGAGTCACCCTAGTTCTGCATTCACAAAAGTACAATTAAAACATATAAGTGCATCTCTTAGTCACTTTATAGCTCATTAAGAAGGGAACTAGGTATAAGGTTTCCAGTCAAGCATCTACATGTCTCGTGTGAGGTAGTGAAACAATCTCATATCTCCCAAATCTATTACAGGGGAATGGGGTAACCTTAAATAGTCAGGAAGCCATCAGAGGGGCATCATAAGTACTCTTAGTATTCTACTATAGGTCGCAACCAACTCAATACACATCATCATTCTAACTTAGTTATCCATCAAGTAACTCATACCTCCCACTTAGCCTCTAAGGTCAACAATCAAGGTAAGATTCACATGCAATGCATCAGTCTAATTAAAAGACACACGTAAGGAGTTCGAAAATCACAAATAATCATTAATAACAAAGTAAGCTCTTATTCAAATCACAGGATTCCTTTTTGAAACTTAGTTTGAATACAAGTGAATACATTTCGTAAACTTAGTAATTATCACGTAAAATACCATTCATACTTCCAGACCTTTCAAAACCATTCTAAATAGGAAACATAACACCTTCAATGTTTAGAGAGTACTCACACATTCAAAACACGTAACAAAGTTAATCAAATTCCAATTTCCATCCATTCATAACCATAATATACTCATTTCAAATAAACCAACGGTTTCATATAATCATTCCTTCTTTCCATTGTACGAAAATATTACTACCATGGGCGTAGGGTACTTTCAGCACTTTTCCAGTCGGGGCCGATTCCCCCTTAAGACAGTTAGTTTAACTTCCCGGGAGTTCTAATGTCAATGGACTTTATATACCATGCTGATACTGGTGTAACCTCGGGTTTCCAATTAGTCCACAATACCTAGTGCAATACACCTAGCCCGAAAACCATTTCAAACTCGTAAATCGCATAACAATTCCATACCATACACTTCTCATCTAAATAGCTTTCCAAATCGTACATAAATATATATAAAGTAGGAATATACCTTTTATTTAAATTAAAATAGCTCAACTGGCCAATTTTCCCACCTTTTTCCATTTAAGGAATCTAAAAGCTCGAATAACACAAATGAGCCTTCTTTAATTACGCTAAATCCATTTAATAAGAATCAACGACTTGGAAATGAAAATGGTTTTCAACACACCCTTAAAAACTTATTTGAAATACCTCTTTTTGAATTAAGAACATAAAACACCTTTCGAGTTCACATAAACTACGAATAATCAGGAAAAGTATGCACGGGGGAACTTAAATTCACATATAGCGACTAACCAGTAATCCAATTTCCCTTCACAGTAGATTAGGGCATAACTACAACATACTAAATACCCAACCATCTAATATAAGCTCAAACACTCATTCTTTAAGTATATATAACTCATCCATGATTCATATATGCATACTATACTTATAAATAACTAAATTAAACACATATAACCCACAAGACATTCCTTTATGCATATTATACTTAGAATCAACCCGAATCAATATTAATTCTAAAACTTAAACCGAACGTTTGAGCATACTTAACATATTTCCACACATATAATGCTCCTTTAAACACATAATTTAGCTCAGCTTCCACAAAAACAATCATAACAAGGACAATGTTTAATATAATAGGTCGGTAATCCATTCTTGTCATCAATCAACCCAAAATAATCTGTTTTCACAAGTTACTCCGATCTCCCTCCTCACTTACACCATCCCAAACACCTCGACACTCAATGTTCAACCCAAATACCATCCAACTTCCAACTTAGTTACATATATCAATCCAACCATTCCAATACCATTAATAATTCCAGGCATATATTCAATATTCAAAATCTATTAACTAAACCTGAAACCTAACAGTTATTAAGAGGGGACAGAGATTACCCACATCGATTCAAGTAATGGAAAACTTAGGGTTTTTGAATTGGGCCTGAACTGAGTCTAACCAACACCTTTCGCTGTCCTGGTTTCTCCAAAACGCACTGCCACTGCCTCCCCTTCATACTCATAGCCACCAAACCACCACCTGCAACCACTACCGCTGCCCTGCCACCCTTTACCGACTCCCTCTGTGTTCTATTCGTGCCAGCCAACAGAAGACGTCCCGATTCCCCCCTCCTTTTTTTTTCGGTCCACCGAGCAGGAAGGGAGGAGCGAAGACAGACCCAAACAAACCCTCATCGTGCTTATCAGCACTGTCGGCAACCACCATCATCCCCCCTCCTCGCGCGCGAACGACCGCCGACCTAGCCACCATCTCCGTTCTCTCTCTCCTTCGCGTCGACGGACCGCGAACAGGCGGTGTCACCGCTGCCACCACCACCGCTTCCTTCCTCTCTCTCTCTCTCTCTCTCTCTCTCTCTCTCTCTCTCTTTTTCTCTGCGTCGTGGTCCAAGGGCCAAAATAGCCAGGCACCCCCCCTCTTTTTGTTTCTCCTTTTTTGATTTCAATACTCCCTCATTACACAAATAATAAACCTCCACACAATTAATAAAGTTCCTCTCTTCCACTTATTTCCTTCCTTTCTAAAATCTATACCCTAATTACCAAATAGTATAGCAAGTCCACCATTAATAAGTCAACTCCTCCAATAAAATTCTAATTCGAATAAATAAATAAATAACTATAAGTATAATCACATAAAACAAATAAGTAATCAATTAATAATCCTATAAATAAATAACTAATCCCAAATTAGACCCTTAACTAAGGTAATTACTCTTAATAAAACTCTCGGATCTTACACTCGTCCCCTCTAAAAAAAAAGTTTCGTCCTCGAAACTTCAAGGTCGAAAGATCTAACACAATAAGGTCCAGATCACATTGGTAATCATATAGCATACATCATGCACCAATAGAGAAAGGGGTATTGACTCGAGTTTCTAATCCTTTTCATGGCATGTAGCCTCCATCTCGCCAACTTCTTTTAAATGTCTACTCACTCCATTTTAGGCGCTGAGGAGCAAACCATTCAAAAAAGGGAACATAAGTCGGCATTACACAACCATTCAAATGTTTGAAACTAGGAAACTCTCAAGCATAGGAGAATCACTGGTGCTCACCTGACAAAAGCAAAGCAGTCTAGCTGGTCTTATATGATTCTCACATAATTCACGAATACAAAGTCTGCTAACAATCCAACTAAAGCCAGAGCACATCCAACTTGACAATGACCTTTATCACATATTGGATGCGAACTACTTACTGAATTCTAATCTCTTTCCACCAATGTTGGATTATTACTCGTCTCCAATTCATGTATATAGTCATTCAAAGCTTTAGTAGTAAGTACCTGATTCGAGACAACAATGAAGAAAAGATGGTGGAAAGAAAGCACTTGATGGAAGAGGCATTTCAAAAGATCGATGTTGAAAAATTCTAACTTGCATCGTTGGCAACCAAAATTAAGGAACAATTGGGAATCATCAATAGGAACTCTAGACTTTAAAGAATTAGAGTCACCGCAGGGAAGGGAATAACTAAAATCGGAAGTATAAAGATAAGGTATACCATGGAATGGAAGAAAAGCTCTTTGAAATTATGGATGATCCAAAAGAAACATTGCTGCTCATCTTCTCTTTGTCACTCCCTCCGGCCTCAAACACGAACGTTCTAACTTCCAAGCTTGGCAACTACGGGGTGCTTACATAATCAATATGTATGTCTGACGATAGGGCGTCTCAATGTCGATTAGCGCGTCAATTTGGGAAGGACTAAACCTTGCACCCTAATCACGATTCCAACTACTACTAATTAAGCAAGATCCTTATGCACTGCTGGGGCTGAAGGGTGTCTAAGGATTACTTCAAAACGCCATCTATCTTGCATGATTCATCATTGAAGGGTAGGCATCTCCAATAGGATGTTCAACTGCTATCTTATGTATTGCTATAGTATACTTAGAGGCATTGCAACACCAAAATTTACATTGACATGATAGCCTAGTGCTTCTTCCAGTAACATAGACCTAGGGTCCTAGTTTTCAAGAATACTTCTCAAGTTAGTCAAGTGATGCGATCTAAAACATGCCTCACACTACTACTCGTTTCTATCTTCAACTTAGCTACCCAAGATATTAACCTTAAATAGTCTAACTTAACGCAACACTACACTATATTAAAGTGTCCATCTTCCTTTATCACTCCAACCCATGAGTGGAAGGTTTCATCTCCTTTTTGGGGCATATAAACCTTATTGCAAACATCCTGTTTTAGGCTTTAGACAAGATGGGTTTGTATCAAATTCCGAATTGAGGAAATAACCCAAAGTCTCAATCGCAATATAGTGTAGTAGCTTATACTTCAAACTTAAAGACTAAGATCATGCCATCAAAACCAAGTGGAGGAGTCTATACTTCCTGAAATCTAATTTACGAAACCAAATAATCAGCCAAAGATCTAGCTAGAGAAAAGTAGGGAAGCTTGGGTACTTCCTAGCAGAACATTAGCAGATCTACGAAGCTACACCTAAATTAAGGGCTTTAAGAACTTATAACTCACATAACACACACTTTTGATTCTAGTTCCCCAAACACTTCTTAAATTTACTCAAGTGATATGGACCATATCATATCACACATGCCCATTCGATCTAGGCCCCAAATTAACCACCGAAGATATGGATTTAAGCCGTGAGAACTCTAGGCTACTACTATAAACAAACATATTGTATGAAATAGTACTCCTTTAACTCAAATATCCCCAAATGTTGTAGATTCTCATAATACTTTACTTTAAAGTGTCCTTGTCTCCAACCTCTTCAACACATAAATAGAGGCGCTCATCCCCTTTCTAATAATACGTCAACCGAGGGAAAAACAAGGACAATGTAACTATTTCCCACTAATACTGGACATTAAGCAAAACAAACTCTTATTTCACCTTCCTAATTGAAAGGCTAGCCCAACGACCTCAAGAGCAATGTCATACTATAATTTATGCTAATTGCTTATGGGATAAGAAACTTACATCACCCAAGTAAAAACCAAGGTACACTTTCTAAACTCCAACTTGCTTATCCGAGCAACTAACACAAGATGTAATGAGAGAAAAAGAAGCGAAAATTAGGCACTTCGAACACAAATACAGTTGCAGACTTGCAATTCTATCTAGCTTTACCACATTGAGAACATAAGACACGTAAAGTTAACATAAATCACAAATCCAAGCAAGCAAGCATGCAATGAATAAATGCACCACCTAAGGTCACAGAATCCTTGTTCTGATACCATCTGTAACAGCCCGCTCCCTAATAGGGGCTGTTAAGGTCAATCTCAACCTAATTAAGGTTGAGAAAGGTAAAACGGAGAATTTAAAAACTAATTTCCAAAATTTTCTAAGGAAAAATGGACAGAGTTCCCTCTGTAATATGGACGTTTCCCAGGCTTAAAGCCTTACAACCCTGAAACAAACAAACAAAACCAAAATAGAACTCAACGGCCAAACGCCGGAGCATATTACGAGCCACACGCTCGGATTACAATCTAAATGCATCAAACAACCCAAGCATTCCGAACACGTTTACAGTAGAATTTGAATTACAAAACAGTTACTCTCTAAATACATGAACATTAAGAAATACTTCAATCTGCAAATAACCGGTCAGCTTCTCATCTTCATGACGACCTATAAGGGGGAGGGAAAAGGGGGTATGAGCAAACCACAACTCAGTGGGTAACTTGTACCCTGGAATAACCATTGAGATTCAAACAACCTAAGAATAGGAGTCACCCTAGTTCTGCATTCACAAAAGTACAATTAAAACATATAAATGCATCTCTTAGTCGCTTTATAGCTCATCAAGTAGGGAACTAGGTATAAGGTTTCCAGTCAAGCATCTACATGTCTCGTGTGAGGTAGTGAAACAATCTCATATCTCCCAAATCCATTACAGGGGAATGGGGTAACCTTAAATAGTCAGGAAGCCATCAGAGGGGCATCATAAGTACTCTTAGTATTCTACAATAGGCCGCAACCAACTCAATACACATCATCATTCTAACTTAGTTATCCATCAAGTAACTCATACCTCCCACTTAGCCTCCAAGGTCAACAATCAAGGCAAGATTCACATGCAATGCATGAGTCTAATTAAAAGACACACGTAAGGAGTTCGAAAATCACAAATAACTATTATTAACAAAGTAAGCTCTTATTCAAATCACAGGATTCCTTTTTGAAACTTAGTTTGAATACAAGTGAATACATTTCATAAACTTAGTAATTATCACGTAGAATACCATTCATACTTCCATACCTTTCAAAACCATTCTAAATAGGAAACATAACACCTTCAATGTTTAGAGAGTACTCACACATTCAAAACACATAACAAAGTTAATAAAATTCCAATTTCCATCCATTCATAACCATAATATACTCATTTCCAATAAACCAACGGTTTCATATAATCATTCCTTCTTTCCATTGTACGAAAATATTACTACCATGGGCGTAGGGTACTTTCAGCACTTTTTCAGTCGGGGCCGATTCCCCCTTAAGACAGTTAGTTTAACTTCCCGGGAGTTCTAACATCAATGGACTTTATATACCATGCCGATACAGGTGTAACCTCGGCTTTCCAATTAGTCCACAATACCTAGTGCAATACACCTAGCCCGAAAACCATTTCAAACTCGTAAATCGCATAACAATTCCATACCATACACTTCTCATCCAAATAACTTTCCAAATCGTACATAAATATATATAAAGTAGGAATATACCTTTCATTTAAATTAAAATAGCTCAACTGGCCAATTGTCCCACCTTTTTCCATTTAAGGAATCTAAAAGCTCGAATAACTCAAATGAGCCTTCTTTAATTACGCTAAATCCATTTAATAAGAATCAAAGACTTGGAAATGGAAATGCTTTTCAACACACCCTTAAAAACTCATTTGAAATACCTCTTTTTGAATTAAGAACATAAAACACCTTTCGAGTTCACATAAACTACGAATAATCAGGAAAAGTATGCACGGGGGAACTTAAATTCACATATAGCGACTAACCAGTAATCCAATTTCCCTTCACAGTAGATTAGGGCATAACTACAACATACTAAATACCCAACCATCTAATATAAGCTCAAACACTCATTCTTTAAGTATATATAACTAATCCATGATTCATATGTGCATACTATATTTATAAATAACTAAATTAAACACATATAACCCGCAAGACATTCCTTTATGCATATTATACTTAGAATCAACCCGAAACAATATTAATTTTAAAACTTAAACCAAACCTTTGAGCATACTTAACATATTTCCACACATATAATGCTCCTTTAAACACATAATTTAGCTCAACTTCCACAAAAACAATCATAACAAGGACAATGTTTAACATAATCGGTCGGTAATCCATTCTTGTCATCAATCAACCCACTGTTTTCACAAATTACCCGATCTCCCTCCTCATTTACACCGTCCCAAACACCTCGACACTCAATGTTCAACCCAAATACCATCCAACTTCCAACTCAGTTACATATATCAATCCAACCATTCCAATACTGATGTATAATGTGATCAAAAGAGATCACACTACACACGAACTTAGGATCTTTAAGAACCAAGATAAGAATCTTCATTCTCTAAGTTCTTATGGATCAAGCGAACGAATGAAAGAAGATAGAAATCAAAAAGATTCAAAGGAATTGATGTATGATAAGATAAAAAATGATCAAATCACACAACAAGACTAGGATCTTTATGTGGTTCTTTATGAATGAATGAATGAACGAATGAATGAATGAATGAATGGAACGTAAGTTTCTTGGATGTTTAGGAAATGATTCGAATGATATTGTGATTGAAACAATGTAGATATAAAAAGAAAGATCAAACGAAACAAGATTGAAACTCACTAAGATAGAATGATTGATAATGGCTTTGGATTCTTCAATGGAGATATAGGCACACCACTCCAACGATTCCTCCAATTCTACCTTTCACCATCTAAGGATGCCAACCCTAGAATAGAAGTAGAGATGTGCGTATTCCTCCCTCAAGAGAACTACAATTCTAGTTTTGAAACTAGAGAGAAAACAACATATGTGTTTTGATTTGTATTTGATTGATATTGAATGATGAATGAATGATTACAAGGCCTCCCAAAGGGTCTATTTATAGTATTCCTAGGCCCCTTGGTCGTGCACTGCATCAAGAATATAATGGTTTTCTAGCTTACATCATCTATTACAAATATGACGTCATAAAGAATCAAAATGTACATAGCTAGAAAGAAACATTGATATCTTGCTCAATTCTTCTCCAATCTTCAAGATTCAAAAACCATTAGAAAGCTCTTTGAATGATCTATATTTGGCTCCAAGATGACTTTCCCAATAGCTTCATGGATCTTGAGGTATAGAGCAAAATATCGAATTGCACTTGATGAAGTCATCCATAATTGAGAGTGATTGAAGCTCTTCTTCCATATAAGCTTGTATTTGGTTCCCATGATGTGTATTTGGAACCAAATATACATCAATGACTTACTTTTCTCCATGTAAGCTTAAGTAAGCTTAAGTAAGCAACAAGTAACTTCCCATGATTAGGCTTTTGATGTCTTCCTTGATGACCTTGATGTATATGGCTATCAAATATACATCATACTCCCCCGGTTGAAAAAGTTTGTCCTTAAACTTTGAGCATTTCTTCTCCATGAATATGGCTTCAAATCACTTGTAAGTGTTCATATGGCCCTTCTCTTCTAAACTTCACTTTCTTCTTGTAAGAGACCTTTCCATAAGTGTTGTGAGCATCAACTCTCTTGTTCGCCTTGCTTCTTCGCAAGAGATTACAAGCTCTCTTCTTAAAGGCTTTGAAGTCATCATAGTCTCCTTTACTAAACTTCATCAACTTCTTCCAAAATTACCCATTGACAATATAGGACTTTGATTCTCGATTATTCACCATGGATGTAGAAATCCCATATAACTTCACAACTTCAAAGTATAGTTTCACAACTTTGCCTTCATCATAAGGAATATGACATAGTATGAAACGATCCATCTTTGAATGATCATCAACGATTATAGCCTCTTGACTTCTTTGAATCCTTGGCACTTCAACCATGAGATTCAAGTTGATATCTTCATGAGCTTTAGAAAGACCACAAGCATTGCAACGTTTGATTACATACTCAATATCCTTGATCATACTAGGCCAAAAATAATACTCTTTCATCTTAAAATACGTCGTCTTAATACCCAAATGATCAAATAGACATCCTCCATGTACTTCCAAGATCAAGACTTCACGAGTACTACCCTTTGGAATACATAGTTGATTTCCCTTGAAAAGAAATCCATGACTAATATGAAAGAGTTGTTGATGATGCTTCTTACATACCTCATATATTTCTTTAAAATCATCATCTTCTTCATACAACGCTTGGATATACTCAAACCCAAGTACTCTTGATTCAAGCATGTTAACTAGCATATTCCTTCTTATTAAAGCATCTTCTTTAAGCAAATGACTTGCTTCATTCAAGTGACTCTCATGAATAGATGCACGTATGAGCCATTCTCGGTTTGCTTTCACCTTCTCTTTATTCACTTGGATTCCTTCTCTTGATAAGTCATACCCAATGAATATAACTTTGAACGTGAGGAATTGATTCTTCTCCAAGTCTCCATATAGCTTCTCATGCTCCATCATGATCATGACTAACTCCAAGTGATTCATTCCATAGGCCGAATTGTGATGTAGCATAGATCCTTTAACAAGATCTACTTGGTGTTGAAACTCTTGATTTGGTGGTAGCCTTTGATGACACTCTTATATGATGATATCTTTAGGGAACATATGAGAGAAATGTTCCACAAGAGATTTCAAGAGTGAACGAACATTTGATGAGGCCGTTTTGCTTCCGTCCAACTGTACAAGAATAAGGCTCTTTTGCTTTCCAAATTCATGATACTCATTCTCCATAAGTGTCACAATGTTGCTCTTATTCTCCTTTGGCCGTGTGGTATAAGATGGAAGTAGAGATGTCTCTTGATGCATGATATTCCTATCAAGCAACTTTGGTCTTTCCAACAAAGTATGACAAGTATCCATAAAAGTAATATCACACCATAATGAATCTCTACAATTCTTGTAATTGGAAATACTTACTAAACTTCTTGGATCATCATGAATGTATTTGTCATGGCTTAGCCATTGTGTAGGACGTGAATAGCTCTCCAAGTTTAACGTGTGGATCATTGTTGTAGAGGCGTCAATGTAACCATAGGAGGCACAACTTTCTCCTTCTTTGATCAATGAACTTACTTCTCCTTTGTTGGTACAATGAGAGATCTTGCACTCTCTTTGTTGATGTTCATTCGGCACACATACTTCTTTCAAGGCTCTCCTTGCCACAAGCAATTCTTCTATATACTCCTCTTCTACTACATTTTCCTCTTCAAATAATTCATTATCATACGTTTGGTACCCAACCAAAGACACTTCTTTCTTGTTAGGACACTCCAAATCAATGTGACCTAAACTTTGGCAATGACAACATCTCCTTTGGAAAAGGGTTTTTGGTTCTTGGATAGTAGATTTGGGGAGGGTTTGGGGCTGTTTTATGGTGCCTTTGGCGTGGAACTGTGTGGGAAACATGGGTGGTCTTGGTTGTGTAGGGAATGGGTGTGTAAGAGGGGATGAATTTTGTGGAGTTTGGTTTATGTCCAAAGGTTCTTTACTCTTAATTCTCCTTTGTCTTTCAACATTAAGAGCTAAAGAACTTAATTCATCCAAAGTTTTATATGGTTGCCATTCAACAATATGTCTAATATAATCATCAAGACCAATTAGATAACATACCAAAGTTTGTGGATCCTCCTCCTTAAGATCACATTTCCGAAGTAGACGTTTGAACTCCCTTGTATATTCCTTCACACTTTTGCTCCCTTGGGCCAATCTTTGCAACTTGTAATAGTTATCATAGAGATAACTTGATGGTAGAAACTTTCGTTGCAACTTGCTTTTCATCTTACTCCATGTACGAATCTTGTCCTTGCCCTTAGCTTGCCTCTTCTTTTGTAGATTTGTCCACCAAATGGATGCGTGCTTGCGCAACTTTAGGGCCACATTCTTCACTTTCTTTTCATCGTGTAGTTCTTTAAGATCAAAAACTCTTTCAATAGTTTGCATCCAATCTAAAAAGTTTTCCGGATCAAGATTACCATCAAACTCCAGTATTTCCACCTTGAAATCGAACCTTTCCTCCCTTCTTAGACGTCCACTCCTTTCTCTTTGTGTGTCCTCTTCGTCACCTTGGGGGGTTTCCCAACATAAGAATCATCTCGCATCTCTCTATGTTGAAGATGCATATACTTCTTTAATTGGTCGGTGAGATAAATGATCTTTTGCTTCATCAATTCTATATCCTCTTGGGAAGTCGTGGGCTGATTTGTTGGAGTACTTCCACTATCCATCAATCTTGATACAAAAAGATCAAAAGAAACTCACGGTTTTGGGGCTAGGGTGTAGGGACGAGAGATGGCATGTGTTTAGGCTAGATTGTGTTTGGGTTTAGGGGGTTCTTTGTGTAGTTTATGGGGGACGTGTAATGGAGAATTGTAGGGGATGGATTTGTGATGGAAAGATTGTAAAAAGATGGTGCAAGAACCAAGAGAATCAATCTCCTAAGCTCTGATACCAATTTTGATGTGTAATGGGATCAAAAGAGATCACACTACACACGAACTCAGGATCTTTAAGAACCAAGATAAGAATCTTCCTTCTCTAAGTTCTTATGGATCAAGCGAACGAATGAAAGAAGATAGAAATCAAAAAGATTCAAAGGAATTGATGTATGATAAGATAAAAAATGATCAAATCACACAACAAGACTAGGATCTTTATGTGGTTCTTTATGAATGAATGAATGAACGAATGAATGAATGAATGGAACGTAAGTTTCTTGGATGTTTAGGAAATGATTCGAATGATATTGTGATTGAAACAATGTAGATATAAAAAGAAAGATCAAACGAAACAAGATTGAAACTCACTAAGATAGAATGATTGATAATGGCTTTGGATTCTTCAATGGAGATATAGGCACACCACTCCAACGATTCCTCCAATTCTACCTTTCACCATCTAAGGATGCCAACCCTAGAATAGAAGTAGAGATGTGCGTATTCCTCCCTCAAGAGAACTACAATTCTAGTTTTGAAACTAGAGAGAAAACAACATATGTGTTTTGATTTGTATTTGATTGATATTGAATGATGAATGAATGATTACAAGGCCTCCCAAAGGGTCTATTTATAGTATTCCTAGGCCCCTTGGTCGTGCACTGCATCAAGAATATAATGGTTTTCTAGCTTACATCATCTATTACAAATATGACGTCATAAAGAATCAAAATGTACATAGCTAGAAAGAAACATTGATATCTTGCTCAATTCTTCTCCAATCTTCAAGATTCAAAAACCATTAGAAAGCTCTTTGAATGATCTATATTTGGCTCCAAGATGACTTTCCCAATAGCTTCATGGATCTTGAGGTATAGAGCAAAATATCGAATTGCACTTGATGAAGTCATCCATAATTGAGAGTGATTGAAGCTCTTCTTCCATATAAGCTTGTATTTGGTTCCCATGATGTGTATTTGGAACCAAATATACATCAATGACTTACTTTTCTCCATGTAAGCTTAAGTAAGCTTAAGTAAGCAACAAGTAACTTCCCATGATTAGGCTTTTGATGTCTTCCTTGATGACCTTGATGTATATGGCTATCAAATATACATCAAATACCATTAATAATTCCAGGCATATATTCAGTATTCAAAATCTATTAACTAAACCTGAAACTTAACAGTTATTAAGAGGGGATAGAGATTACCCACATCGATTCAAGTAATGGAAAACTTAGGGTTTCTGAATTGGGCCTAAACTGAGTCTAACCAACACCTTTCGCTGTCCCGGTTTCTCCAAAACGCACAGCCACTGCCTCCCCTTCATACTCATAGCCACCAAACCACCACCTGCCGTCACCGCCACCGCCCTGCCACCCTTTGCCGACTCCCTCTGTGTTCTATTCGTACCAGCCAACAGAAGACGTCCCGATTCCCCCCCTTTTTTCGGTCCACCGAGCAGGAAGGGAGGAGTGAAGACAGACCCAAACAGACCCTCCTCGTGCTTATCAGCACCGCCGGCAACCACCATCATCCCCCCTCCTCATGCGCGGATGACCGCCGACCCAGCCACCATCTTCGTTCTTTCTCTCCTGCGCGTTGACGGACCGCGAACAGGCGGTGTCACCGCCGCCACCGCCACCGCTTCCTTCCTCTCTCTCTCTCTCTCTCTCTCTCTCTCTCTCTCTTTTTCTCTCTCTCTCTTTTTCTCTGCGTCGGGGTCCAGGGGCCAAAATAGCCAGGCACCCCCCCTCTTTTTGTTTCTCCTTTTTTTGATTTCAATACTCCCTCATTACACAAATAATAAACCTCCACACAATTAATAAAGTTCCTCTCTTCCACTTATTTCCTTCTTTTCCAAAATCTATACCCTAATTACCAAATAGTATAGCAAGTCCACCATTAATAAGTCAACTCCTCCAATAAAATTCTAATTCGAATAAATAAATAAATAACTATAAGTATAATCACATAAAACAAATAAGTAATCAATAATCCTATAAATAAATAACTAATCCCAAATTGGACCCTTAACTAAGGTAATTACTCTTAATAAAACTCCCGGATCTTACAAATGAAATTCTCTTCTTCAAGGTTCTTGTGTTCTTCGGTTATTTTTCTGTTTTTCTAGTATTAGTCCCACAAAAATCCAAATTTTAGTGAAGAGGAGGATTAAGGTTCCTCGAATTCTCCCTTCAAGGGACGATTCGAGCAGTCTTAGTAATCCAAATCACGCCTTTCTTGTTTGTTCGGGAGAAAGATTGATGATTCAAGATTTCAAGATTCAAGATTACTATCATGAATGCTAGGTATAATTTCGTTTCTTTAATTTCAATAATTAGTTTAGTATTTACATTCATTGTTCTTGATTGCTTTAAATTGCTTTCCTAGTTAGAAATTTACTTTGTTGTTAAATTAGGTTTTGTTAATCGTTGAATTCTTGTTTTCCTTAGTTTTTATTGCTTTCAATCTTGATTAGTTTAGTTAGTTTAATTATTTACTGCTTTCAGCAATTGAAACCTTACTGAACCAATTCCCTAGTAACCTAACACACCATCCCTGTGGATTCGACAACCCTACTTTTAGGAAACCCAAATTACCACAACCGAACAACCATCACTTACGCTGGGTTCGACAACCCTGCCATCTATCAATACGAGCCCTGAACTGCTCATCCCAACCTTCAACACTTACGTCTTTAGCTGCTCCCCATCCAACATGAACTGGCGGTAGAGGGCAGTCATCCTGTAAATGAATAAGCATGAAGTGGTTGTTTGTTCGCACTATTCCTTGAACTTTTGCAGGTGCCGTAAGTCTAGGTCCTCCTCGTATGGGTAATACTTATATGCATAGCTCAGTTGTCTGCTCTCGTAGACCAGGAGGTGTTGAAAAGTTGATCCACATAATGTTCATCAGTGTCGCAGCTGGAAATAAATTTGTTGGAGCCGACATCCAATGCTCGTACGGGGCTGCTCCAACCAAGTGACCACCTATCCGGTGGAAGGATTCAAGGAACATCTCCTTGCTATTAAAAAACGCCTTCAAATATTCATTTTTCACTCCCCTTCAATTCAATGCTCATTGACCTCCTAGCAGTTGGCCACAAATTTTCGTCCCCGTAACTTGCCTCGGCTATGCATCTGAACCCGCAGTTGCCATCAGCGCCAACATCCGTCCAGCCAATGATGTATGGTATAATGGAATGTGGCAAAGCATTCCCGAACGGGAACGGATCTTTACACATCCGAGGGATACCTGCGCATGAGATTAACTATAGTTATAAGTAACAATGTATAGTCATTTTCAAAACCCTAAATAATTCAATGTCTTAACATGAGATTAACATCAGTTATATAGATAAAGAAATCCACACCTATTGAACCCATCCTGACTGATGAAGAACTGGTTCCCTTTCTCCTCGAGGAGTTCGTCGTAGTCTTGCTACTCCGACCCGCTGTTCGATCGTACTCAAACGCACTGGGGTTGCGTCGCGTGGATCTTGATGTCCTTGGTCTCCCGGGGCGTGGGGGGCTTGTCTGCGGATCAGGAACATCGTGACTGTCGGGACTCAACTCTCCATGGAGGACATGGGTTACGTGTTGTATAACTGCTGGATCACTCTCCCGAACCAGTTTAACGAGGTGCTCAAATTCTTCCATGTCCGTACCTGATGGAACATCATTTTAGCCAGGAGTTTCACCATCGCCAATAACTATGAGTTGTCTCCAAAACTTGTTTATCCGTGTAAGCTGAATTGGCTCTCTCGTTTCGTAAATTTCCACCATAGAGCACGCACACGGGAGGAGGTGGGTTCTCGACACCTTGTGATCGCACAAGTCGCAGCCTCCGCCATACCTCATCGACAGCATTCTATTGAGCTCCAACGACAATAGGTCCAAGGCGTGATGACATACATGCCCGTGCAAATTCTTAAAGAAATGACAATTATCAAAATTCCTGTGCGTGCTCATAGACTATTCAAGCTCCCTCTTAATCTCCATATGTTGATTCACCAAGTGTTGGTGAATCTTCGCAAACACACGATCGAAGGTGCCTCTAGAGCTGCCAATATAATATTTCAGTGAAGAATGCTGGCTCTCCACTCTAGAAGTCGTCATGTTCCCCAGATGAGGGACATTGTCGGTAAAAGCAGAAACAAATTTTTCCTTATGATTCAGCCACGTCCCAGTAAGATACGCAACTATTGGTTTGTTTTGCCCAATCCACGCGCTAACGACGTCGTTCCACTTCCCGTTGAACTCTCCAACAGTCTTCGCATGTACAATGTCGTTCCAGAAATGATGTCTGAAATGAAGCCCGAGTCCAAGCTTCTTGCCCCCAGTAAGGTTGTTTACTTTGTTCTCCACATCATTCCCAATATGCCACACGTACAACAATTGGTGCACATTTGGGTAAACCTTGTCAATAGCACCCAACAAAGCATCCTACTTGTCTGTCACAAACACAGATGGAATAACATCAGGACCCAACAATTCATGCACCCTCCACATCAACCACTCATATGAGTGCATCTATTCGTTCCGCATGAACGAGTAAGCAATCTGGAAGTTGCGGTTAGTGGGTGCTACGCCTACCAGCTCACATAAAGGCCACTTTGCCTTGTTTATCTTGTACGTAGTGTCAATGAGAATGACATTCGGGTACGTACGTAGCAACTTCAACGAGTAAGGGTGACATAAAAAAAACCTGAAGAAGCTCTCCATCATCATCATAATCAACAAATGAGATGTACCCGTCGACTTTCTCCATGTACAGACAATATTGGGCATGTGTCCTACCATCCGTTTCCTCGGTTCGCATCTTTGCCCGCTCGTTGTATACTTGTTTCACGTTTATCTTAGAAGCAGGGAACTTAATCTTCAGCGATATTTGTATCGTGGCCGGCGTGCACCCCGTGTTGGTCATTTCATGGACATGATGTTTCATGTCAGAACTCAATGGGTGTCGGTGACGATGTCCTTCCTCGTACACGATGAAGCCATGATTGTGCTTCCCCCGGTCTCGATCGCAAACACGAACTCTCCATTTCGTTTCATTGCGAGTCCACGGTACAATGACAAATTTACATTGGCACGCCTACGTCGACGTACTCCGACGAGTCGCATCATCGAGATCATTCAGTTTCCCACGATATTTACCGTACCTCCAACACTTCAAGTAACACTTTTTCGGACTCTCTGCATCTTTTCTCTTGTACGAAGACCGTACAAACCTAAATCTGATTCCCCCAGCTATTCCATTGGCCCAATCTTGCACTACTTCTATAGTCTCAAAGATATCTTGCGTCGTAAAATACTGTGAATAATCAACGCCGTCTCCGCCAAAGTCCTCCAAATGAACCTGCAAACAATACCACATTCATTAATTTCCCCAAACCTTACCAAAGCAATACTAAAATAACAACAAAAAAATAAACTTAATTACGAAAACTGGACCCAACACGGATCGTGTCTGGCGTCACACGACCCGTGTTGGTGTCCAGAATGTCATTATTTTTGGAACTAGTTCAACACGGACCATGTTGGACCAACACAAACCGTGTTGGACCAGTTCCAAAAAAATTTCCTGCACGGCTGCCGCGCGATTTTTTTGCTAGCGGCGGCGGTGGTGCCGTACGCCAATCGCTGCAGCTCCGCCGCGACTGCCGTATGAACTGTGCGGCGGCACCACCGTAAGTGCCGCACAGTCCATGCGGAAGCTGCCGCGGTGCTGCCGCGATCGGCGTATGGCACCGCGCGGTAGCCGTGCTCGACTGTTTTTTCGGAAAATTTTTAATTTTAACAATTATTAATCCAAATACGAAATTTATAAACTAACCTCATTTTCTTCACTTGATTTATCATCTTCCATTGATATTTTAGGTTTAATTTCTAAAATCTAAAACAATTTTAGAGAGAATTTTAGAGAGAGTTTGAGAGGATGAGGGAGGAGTGAGAGAGGAGTTAAAAAGGATAAGGGTAAAATAGTCTTTTGGGGGGGCGACATTAGTAAAAGGGGGAGTGTGACATAAAGCTATGCTGAGTCAGCATACGGGTCTCATTTATAATTGTAAAGATTGACTTAATTGTCCAGTCAGAACTTTTTTGGAAATTTGCTTCCTGGGCTGTTCTTTGTGGTCATTTACCCAATATATAAAGGGTTATTATAAAAGCAAATGTTGGATCGAAGGCCCATTTTCTTTCAATTGGTTGAGTTGCACATAGAGCTACCAGAAATTGACTTGACCTAAAAACCGATCCAAACCCGCCTGAAAGTTTAAGGTTAGTCTCGAAATTTCCAAACCTAAAACATAAATAAACCCGAAACCAATCCATACCGAACCGACCCACCCGAATTGGTAGGTCTAGTTGTACTTGCACATTATTTTGGGCAAGAGTCTAGGGAACCAGAATGAAACGTGTAGTTCTATGGGACTACCGTCTAAGATAGCTCCGAAAAAATCATTATAATAACATGAAAACTCCAAAAAATTCATAATACAAAAAATAAATAAATAAATCAAGGGCTCATGGGCCGTGGCCAGGTCATGTCCACTCATTCATTCGTTGCTGCTCACAATTTCACATATCGATGAAGGTTGCAACTTGCAACAGCAACCTTATGATATCCTATCCAACCACAGAGACATAGCATAAGCCAACCAACTACCTTGAGGCTCTATTCTTTCCATTAGTTTGTAAGTCGAGTATATAGAGATAGATTCTTTCCAACTTGGTTGAGTACAGTAGGTAATGGATTCTTTTAAAAGTGTAAAATGAGGAAGATTTAAGTAAAAATAAGTAAAACTTAGATAAAATTAGGTAAATTGAATATAATAGAAAACAAGGGTAATTATCCTGTGATGAGCCAAAGACTGTGTAAGCCTACCATCCACTCAGCAAAAACAATGACTCGAACATAACCTGTACAAACCTGCCCAAAAGGCCAAAGCTGAGCCCAATGATTTCAGTATTCGGTCTTGTTGCCTCATTAGAACTTTCGGAATCCAGCATGCACTTCTAGTTCTACGTAGCCCAATAATTATATGGTTATACGAGCTCTGACGCAGAAAATGAGAAATCAAAGCAACGTATAACCATTTCAACTACCTGACTGGACTTGCAAAATATCATAACGAATAGCATTTGCAAAACATCAGAACGAAGACAAACAAAGGATCAGCAAGGGTGACTGCGGCTAAATTCTTCATTCATAAAGCCAAGGTTTGTGTGTAATAATACAAATCAAACCCATCCTCAACAATCAATAACTAAAAATCAAACCATCGAATGATTAAAAGCACGGTTTGAACGAGTACTAATTACATAGCACACTGGATCTATCTATACGATACATTCTAGGGATTACAAAACTCAGTGGATAATCAAATCAATGCCTAGCCCAGGAAAGTTCTTGTAATTCGCTCAAAAAAGGTGAACATAGAGCGTAGAAAATTCATAAATACCAACTAGGTTGCTACCGAAAATATGCTCCTATGAACAAAAAAGGTAGCAGGCCTTAGCCGAACATATCTACATTGTAGCGATAATTTCGAGCAGCCTTCACACTGGACTTCACCTTAACAGTGCCTTCAAAAAGGGATTCATTACATGTGCACAAAGCACTGGTAACTTGTCATCATAGTTGCAGCTAACAAACCTTTCCATTGTGAAAATATACAAGCTCTAAATCAAAATTTCCGATACTCTGTCCTGAGCGTCAGGAGGTATCTCCCTTCCAGGGACTTCAACTTTCAAGAGATTACCGTATCTGTCAAACAATTATTTTGGTTAACTGCACTGGATATGTTTCGATTTGTAGGAGTGACATGATAAACTCAGGTCAACTTACTCTTCAGGAGTAAACAAGTCCTCATGCTCAGTTATAAAAGCGAGTAATGCCTGCATAGAGCCAGAAAACGATCAGCAATGAAAAAAAGCACTGCAACACAATACTATTGGTATTACCAAAGATAATCACCTCAAATGGCATGTTTAGAAGCTCATAGTAAGTCCGCACACGATCTAATCTCAGCTGTATGGCTTCATTGTCTATTGAAGGTATGGCTGCTAGTGCCTGTAACAACACCAAGTGTTATGACTTATGATCCTCCAATGGAGTATAATAGAAATATAAAAATCAAGTGTGAAAACAATCTTCTTTAGTGGCCATTAACAGGATTTCCCGAAGCAGGTCGAATGTACAGAGGCAGATGAGGATTAAATTCAGAGGGAAGTCGGAAGTACAGAGGGCAGATGAGGATTAAATTCTGAGGGAAGTTGGTCAAGCAAGTAGCTCATCATTATGTAGTATACTGATAAAGTATGTCAACCAAGGCTATTAGGGCACACACAGACCACAAAGAACTGACATACTGAAAAATGAATCTAACAAAAGCAAGGAAACGTGATGGGAGCATGGAAGAAGAAGAAGAAGAAGAAGAAGAAGAAGAAAAGACAAGGTGATGTAATTTTATAAAGCTAATAATACGTAAGATCGAAATTGCTAAAGCCAGCACCAGCAGTACCCACCTGTTCCAAGGCAATGGAATTACGGCATATCTGTTGGACTCTGAAAAGGTTTATTGATCGTATATCAGCCAAAGCCTGGAATAACAAAAGCTCCTCAACTATAAGAAAACAAATGCATGCCAGGTTCTTGAAAGCTAATTCTGTCAATGTAGAACGAGGGATAGGGGGAGACTGTACAAACCTTGATTGAAGCATTTGCTGCAACACCACATATTCCACCAAATATGTAATTCTGCCTTATCCCAGAAACAAAAGGAGCAATTGCTTCATCCCTTCGTGTGATCTGTCATGCATTCAACAAAGAAATACCGGAATATTTAGTCGAGATTATAAAAAGCCAAGCCATGTTCTAACAATATAATTCAGAAAGGAAAGGATCAACTATTAATTACATAATTCCAGTTAACCCAATGCTGACAATACTGCCCACCCTCCAGCAGCCCTCATCATTGCATCACTTTGAAAATGCACTGAGAGGTTAAAACCATCGATCTAATTTGAGTATCGTTTAGTCAAATTATGGACAAAGTAGGAACCATTTTCTCAATGACCACACAAATGTGAATCTCAAGGAACCCCTCTGCCAAACTTTTTGACCAAGCAAAATCATGCTCCAGAGGACTCTTGAGCGCAATCTTATCAGTACATGCTGATAATCATAACATACTCGCTAGTCAAGGTGTTAGAATCAGGATCCTAACTCGGATCCATGAGATAGGATTGAAATTAATCCACGTAGGATCGTGGATCGGAGTGTAGATAGTAGAATCACATTGAGGATTTTGAATCATAAACTACTAAGATCGTAGATTAAGATCGGGATTTTAATAACTATGCTCGCTAGTACATACACAAGGAAACATACCTGTGCAGCGAGGGAAATAATAAAATCATCTGGTTCTTCTGCATCTTGGTCATCTAAATACTCTTTACTTGTCATTTCCTGCTCAGAGTAGAGTTAACGGAAAGGTCTGAGTATATTCAGTCTATACCAATCACCAAGTTATGCAGAAAAGTTAAACTAGTGACTACCCACCTGCATGTGGAAGACCGTCTCCAGTTGCATTTCTATACGCAAGACTTTAAGGCAATCGATAGCCAGCTTGCGGTAATCATCAGCAAAAGATGCTAGATCCTTTGAAGATGTATTACTAACTTCGTTACGGCGTGGTGTTTTCTGTTTCGTGCTCTTCTCTTCCACTTCATTACATGCAATGGAGAATGTTTTCCCTAGCCTATACGTCATTTAACAATGCACAATACATGAGATTCTCTCTCTTTCTTTCTATCAAAAATATTTTGAACAGCTACAACAATTACTGTACTCCACATTTTCCATGAACAGTAATCTAGCATAATGGCAACTAAAATGAAGGTAGTCAGTCACATGGTAGAACAGTAACTTTAACCAGTATGCAAAAAGATTCTAAAAACTCATCATATTGTGCATCAACACGAGAAAAGATTTTAAGGGAAATTATATCATTTATTGGCAACCATACAAGATATATATGAACCCATTGCATAAAATCACTTCACAAACAAGTTTGATCTCTCAAACAAATAGCCCAACCCTGGAAAAGGAATCAAGATTATAACAGCAATCCATGCCACAGAAAGAACAGAGCAATACCTTTCAATAGAATCTGCAAGATACTCAAGTGAATCACTCAAAGATGCCAAAAGTATAAGTTTGTTATCATCACGAATTAGATTTTCCTACATTGTAGAACACACAAGTAGCATTGTCAGTCAAATCTTAACAGAAACTTTGTCCTTCAATTGTAAGCGTTAATCATGCAAAGATCAATACCATGCTTTCCCAAACACCCCCCCCCCCCAAAAAAAAAAAAGAAGAAGAAGAAGAAGAGGGGGGACCTTTGAGCACGGGAGGTTAGCATATCTTTCAGAAGAAAAAAAGTGAAGTACTTTTGATTAAAATGCCGAAAACAAGGAGTAAGAATTAACTAAAACAGACTTTAATAACAAAATCAAAAATAAAATTCTAACTCACAAGTACAATATACCTGCTTAATTGGTCTCAAAGCAGCAGGTCGCTCATTTGATTCTCAACCTCAATGCCATATGCATCAGAAGCATTGTCCTTGACATTGCTATACAAACATGAATTAGCAGGATCGAGTCGCATCAAATTATCAATGTCATGCCTCCCAATCAGAATGTAACTTTGTTTCTCGAGAACAGCCTGAAAAGGCAACGACAAATTTAACAAGTACTAGGACTCATTGAAAAAAGGGAAAGAATCTTGAGCTGGACACAAAAAGCAGCCTCTGGGCTCTGGCCCTCGACTGTGTAACAAGAAAGATTTTATTAGTCGTACCACGCAGCAATGTGACATACTTTATGGTCATAGACCCAAAGTAGCAGCAAAGGAATGAAACTTTATAATCAGTAAAATTTTTCTTTTTCTTGAGAGAAATCAGCAAGAATTGATGATGAGGTACTTCTTTTCTTCCTTTTCCACTCACCATTTATTTACTTCTCAATAGTTGAAAAAAGTTATTTTTTTCCAACTTAGATTGAGATGGACTAAAGAAAAATGCATCATTAAACCTCATCTACTTCTTTTTCATGGAGTAGCAGGCAACAAACATTTTTTTAAATCATGGATCAATTGGAACCAGTCTCTCTAAATTGCAAAATTTAGGGGTGAAGCCGCTACATCCGATCCCTCCATACCTCGCCTTGGTAAGATTTTGGAGTATTGATTTTGGTAATTATTTACTTCTGAAACCAGCTACCTAATCCTAGTATACAGACAAGGCCTAGAATCTCACAACCGTTGAAAACTGGAATTCGTCGTGTATTGGACACAAGCAATTCCGTCACTTCTGTGGCTATTCATGCTTCACACAATAACTTCCTCGTTAGTTACCCATGGACATGCCCATGAAAATTTAATAGACTTAAATGTCATGTCCACATGAATCAGCTCAACTGCTTCTTGCTCCAGTTTCAAAGGACAGCTGGCAGCAGATTGACATTCTATAGAGGCCTTTCAATTAATAATTTATTAACCAAGGGGGGATGTTTAGAATTCCGATTGCACACACCAGAGAACACTAGCTACCTTTGTTAATATGAAGGGTAAGCACATGCCCACATACAGGGCCTCTAACTCGGGAATAATCATTAGTGAGCTTTACGCCCGAGGTAAGAGGCAAGTACCAAACTTCCCAAGATAAGCATGACCCATCAACCCCATATGTTCCACATGCTGAAATTTTTTTTGCTTCCACCTAGATTTGAACTTTAGTGAGGAGCCTGGAAGATATGGTAACCAACTTGGTTACTTCCTCTTTGGTGTAGAACACTAGCAATTGTAACAAATAGCCAACAATCAATTTCCCAGGTGCACATCCTATTAAAGATAGAAATTAAAGCAACACTTAAGCATCCACGATTCCACGTCATATTTCTCCTGCGTAAATCACATTCACAAACGACCACCAGCAGATGCAAAAAAAGACTGGAAGGTACACTTCATTTTGTGGAAAATATTTTTAGGCCCCCATGTTTCTAGCATACATTTTAAGGTACCCTATAATTTAACAATTGTTAGGTAACAAATTAGGTGATTTAAGCTTGTTTCTGGTGAGGTTACGTGGACTACTTAAATGCCCAACACTTTTTGAGTGTTGACGTTCGTCTACAATAAACATTTTCAAGCAATTTGCCACCAAAACCTCGACAAAAATATGTTCAAATCACCAAATTTGCCACCTGATAATTGTTAACTTAAATATAAGGTACCTTAAAATATATTTTAGAAACATGGGGTCCTAAAAGTAGTATCCACATGATGAGGGGTAACTTAAAGTCATCTTTTGCAGCAAATGTATCCTGCCTGAAAAGGACATGTGCAGATCCCAAATGTGGGCAGTTTAACCTTACAAAAGATTAATTTCAAAATACCTACAGAAATATTTGTGGAAATTTTCTTTCTTCATGGTTCTTTTTAATGAATTAAAACCTTTCAAAAGATATGGAAAAGGAGTGAACACATCAAATAATTGAGTAACACAAAATGCATAAATTGTCACAAAGGATACCAGTTGAGAGAAGTTTTATATTGTCACTATCAAGAAATCAATCAAGGCTGACATGAAGATTAGCTATGCATCACCGTATTGGGGTTTTTCAAAATGGCAACAATCATTTAAGGCACCAACATGCACTTGTTTAAAGGCATCTACTCCACCTTTTGTATCAATATCTATGTATCCATCACAAATGTAATATATACTTTTATAATAGGTAAAAGATATATAATAATAGGATTAAACAAATGGATTCTCAACTAGCATACTTCAGTTATTCATTTATAATATTCCCATTTGTAATTTTACAATTCAAAACCCCCAAACTTATTCATTTATCTATTTAGTTATTCATATATATTCCATGTTTGACTATAATGTATTATGTTATAGTATCATTGTTAAGCCAACACTTTATCAATAACTCTGTAGCATGCTGAGTTGCCATTGCAGTGTGATCAACAACGATAAATACAACCCTTCCGGAGTTTACAGCTATTACAAAAAGTCTGACGACAAGCAACGTTGTTTTTGCCTGGTCATTTGCTCAGCAACAAGCAGGCAATAGATACATATTTATGCTACTTAGTAGACCATATATTATGAACCTAAGTGCCTATTTGGCTAATCGTGGTAACACTTATATACGGAAAAATGCAACCTAAGGGGGAGCACTAAACACAGCCATCTACTTTACTCAGAGGATGGAGCATGATTTATAATGGTTAGTTTCAACAAAGTCTGGCTACAGGAAAGTATTGACAACAAAAAATACAAACAAATTCCAAGAAGTGATTAACTTCAAGATGTAGTTGCCAACCCTGGTAAAGTTAATAATCCCATTTGTGCATTACATCAGGTGATTACACTAACCCCCCATAAATTACATGTCATAAGGACAAATGGATTCACCAAACTTAGCTTGATTAGGGGATGGCACCAACCTGACCCACCTTGATGTCATTCTAGCATTCATTCCATGAGGGGATGTAAATTCTTTAACATAACTATAATAAAGTATGTCCATTGGACAATTTCCCTTCACACTTCTTTCTTTCATGATCTATCAATGATAGATCAAAAGAACCACAGCATAAGAAACCAGAAGAATATAAAGAAAACACAAAGGCAAGAGAGAATTCAGACCTCCATGTATGATGTACGGCATCTTTCATATGCTCGCTCGAGGAACGTCTGCACATATTTCACAAGCTCGGCAGAAAACTTGGGCATTGAATGAGCCCAACAGAGTACCTGATAAAGAAGAAGTTTGAAAAATTACTATTATTCAGTCAGCCAGTAGGCCCAAACAGGACTAGCAGGCGAAATTAGTCCAACAGTGAACCTGCAGCCAGTCTAATCTGGTTGAACTTTTGAAAAGATCTGCAATTGACTGATTGGTCTAGTCAAAATAGCAAGTATTGCCTTACTATCTGGTTAGCTATCTATGTCAGCTATTTGGTAAAGGGGGAGGGCCTATGCCAAGCACCATAAAGAAAATCACTAAAATGAGAACGCAGGGTTGTTGCCCAAGAGCGAAACTCACGTGCACATCAACACAGCAGGAAAAAAAAAATTGCAACCACTCATTTTGTTTTGTTACTTTTTTGGTCTTTCTTTTCAAGAGCATATCTTTCGCATTACCAGCTCACCCTCAACAACTCCAGCCAAATTATCAAACAATCCTTTGACGTCCTGCAGAGAAAGCACCTAAGAACATGCTAAGGCTTTTCACCACATGAGCGCTTTAAAAAATTGTACTTTCAGGCCAATTTGTTTACTTCAAGTATGTATGTAAGGCTTAGCATGGAGCTCATCTTTTCAATCATAAATCTCCAAAGCAACTTACCCAAAAGAGCCATATATCCCCTCATATTTCTTTTGTTGTGGGTGATGGTTCTACCATTTCATTTTGGCATGATCGTTGGTGCAATATAAGGCTTTGTTGAAAGATCTCTTCGCCAGTATTTATGTCCTTGGAGTGGATATGTAATGCTTGCATTACCGACTAAAGGGAGCAACTTTCAAGCTCTAACGTTTCATCTCCTATTTTATTCGATATGGTTTTGCTGATGAAGTGTCTTTGGTTACTTTCTTCAACATCCTTATTGAGGCCTCTTTAGGAGTCTCTTCACAAGACATGGTAAGATGGGATTTGAGTAGAAAGGGATCTTTTTGGTTAGCTCCTATAATTTCGAACTTCTTATTTCGCAATCTTCTTTGTATCTATCAGAGACCGGTGGTTTCCCTTCCACCATTATTTAGAAGGCTTCGGCCCCTCTAAAGATTGCATTCTTTGTTTGGGAAGCGTCGCATGGAAGCTTCCTCGCTTGTGATCATTTACGGAAAAGGGGGAGAATTTTGGTTGATACGTGTTTTATGTGCAAAGGGAGCTTGAATCGCTGGATCATTTACAACTACATTGTTCCTTTGTTAGGTCTCTTTGGGATTTAGCCTTTGAGTGCCTAGGTGTTGCTTGGGTCATTTCCTTCGGTTAAAAGTCATCTTCTTGCTTGGGAGGGCGTCTTTGGTAGGAAACCAAAGAAGAACGCCATGGCTATACCACATGTTACTTTGTGTAGTATTGGAGAGAAAGAAACCAAAAGGTTTTGAGGGAGTTGAAACCTTTCTTTAGCGCTTGAAAGACAATTTTATCTTGTTTTTTTACAAGAAAAGATATAAATATATTAAGAATAGGATAGAATGATAAGATGCTTAACTAGCATCCTACAAAGTTATGTACAACCAAAAAACGAACTATCCATCAAATCTACCACATCAAAAGAGGAAGAGCTAAACTTCCCATTCACCCAAAAGAAGAGACTTGACAAAATTATCTTTCAATCTCTAAAGAGGGATTTTAACCCCCTCGAAAATCGTTCGATTCATTTCTCTCCGGATCATCCAAAAAATCACATTTGGTATAACCAAAGCCTTCTTCTTCTTCGGTTTCCTTACCAAAGAAACCCTCCCAAGATAGGAGATGCATCCTTTTTTTTTTTTTTTGAGGATTCAACCCAACTAACACCAAGACAACCAAAATCTTTGCCAATTTTATCAAGTCTCTCCTCTTTTGGGCTAATAGGAAGTTTAGCTCTTCCTCTTTTGATGTAGTAGAATTTGTGGATGGTCCATATTTTAGTTGTACATAACTTTGTAGAATGCCTCCTAAGCACCTGATCTTTTCTTCCTAATTATTAATAAATCTATGTTTTCCTATCAAACAAAAAAAAAAACATACAGCTCATCTAAAGAATATAAATAAAGGGGAGCAAAATAAATAAATAAATCACATGTACTTGCATGCCTCTTTGTGTACAACCTGAATTGATTGTTTGAACATATAGACAAATTTAAGTGTATAGACCAACTACTTTCAATGTCGCCACAAATATAACCAGCTTGGCAGGAGACCAAAGCCTGATTCATTGAGTCTTCACTAACATAAATCTGAGGCAATCTATAACTAGAAAGAAGAGGACAAAAAATAAATGATAAGTCAAATTACTCAGCTATTTCAAAGAAGCACCCAAAACTAAGAAAGCACAAAAACAAATCAAAATGAAGGAAAAAACAAAACTGGAATTCTTTTTTGTATCAATATAAGTACATCACAAGTGACGCACACACAATAGAGGTTTGAACTATGGACCTCTAACGCAGGTCTCCGATTCAGGTGTTGGACCCAAGGCTTCAATGCTCAAGTACTAGAGTTAAATGGAAAGAATCTTACCTCCTTTGTCAAAAGATCTATGGCAAGGAGTCCTTGTAGGACAGGATGGCCCTTCTCAGCTGATGGAGTATAGGAGGAACCGGCACGTGCCCGGGGTCGGAATGCAGCGGGACCTGCAGCAGGACAAAGTAACAAAGACTTCTGTAATGAGAATTAGCGGGTAGTGAAAACAAATCTTAACACTAAATGAAGTACTATCTACTGCCTCAAGATCTTGTAGGAGCTCACTGAAACATTAAACTGAGATGGCAATCTTGCATTTGTTGCAGCCATCTTTATATTTCAAAAATTGATTTGTCAGCTTTCCCCCGAATTACAACCCCCCATTGTTTGCTTGTAGCGTGGAAGCACAAAGTGAAGTATGAACAATAGTTCTAGATGGTGACGACTGGCAACAGACGCTAACAGCTTAAATACACATGGCAACTGTTCATTTCACTTACTAAAGGTCTTCTCTTTAAGCCTCACGAGATCAAGGCACCATGTTCCTAACCCTCTGTAGCATGTATGTGTATTCATTAACAAGCTCTAAATCTTGAATACTAAAAGTTCATCAGAAGAATAGATATTTAAGGTCACTCAGAATCAACAATCACATTTAACATCTAGGTATCAAGAAAACTATAATGCACCAAGTTTGTATAATTAGGAAACTCCAAATTAGTTCAGAGCTAATAGGTCATAGAACTTGCTTGATATAGCCTGCTGGACGCTTTTTCTGTAATCCACAAACATTGTAGGTAAGAAGTGGTCCTTCACAAAATTCTCCACAAAAGATAACAATCCATCATTCCTGCAAGGAAAGGAAAGTCGTGTAAGAAAAGGCCCCACCAAATATAGCATAGAATACTACAAATCAAATTAACCAATGTAAAGAACCAATCAGGAAAATGAGAAGGCCTTGTAAGGGGACAAACAAATAATAAAATGAAATTATTACAAAGAACTGACACTACTGCAGTCAATTCACAGATCACAAGCAACCTTCAACAAAGACTGTTACTGTGTTAGACAACTTGACAATCTGAAGTATGCCTCAAAAGGAACTCACGCTATTTCACATCTGGCTTCAACTAAATAAGAACAAAGGCGAGGCTTTGAAAATTTCAGAAAATTTTCTCCTTGGACAATGCATATGGAAAAGCAGTAACGTTTGTATTCTTTGACACTCATCAAAAAAAGGGGGATATCAAAGCTAGTGCCAGGCATACCCTTGCTGGGAATACTTTCTAGGCAACATCGTAGCAATCTTATCTGTGAACTGCAAAGAACATCAGATAAGCATGAGAAGCAGCATAGATGAAAGAATTCATTCATAGAAAAATAAAATAAAGCAAAATAAAGAAATAGCCACAAACCTGAAGAACTGGACGATAAACAGCTGCAGCAAGATAAATGCCTTCCTCAGGTAAGACAGCTGCAGAACCATATCCTTCCTGTGATGCACCTTGGCTCTTCTTATTCCAACCTTGGACTCTGAAAAAGGTGACAAAAATGAGCAAAACTCTAGTTCACAGCAACTAACCCAAAAACTCTGATTACATGGAATAAAACAAAATAAAGCTTATGGTCTGAAGGTAAATTTGATAGCTAGATGTTTGTCGCACCCATTCATCACCTTCCTGGGTATTGGATTCAGATCACTTGTGTATTTTTACAAAATGATGCACACAAACACGGGCCCTTCAAAGACAATTACAAGAAGATACTTTCAGCAATTAGCATTATATTGTCCTAGGAGCAAAAAATTACATGTAGCCTAGCATTATATTGTCCTAGGAGCAATTAGCATTATATTGTCCTAGGAGCAAAAAATTACACACACACACACACCAACCCTTCTCCCAAGCAAAGCATATATATTGTGGCTAAAGATTTTGAGGTCCCATTCCTGCAATGTCTAGCGAAAACCTCCACCAAAGAAATCAAAATGTGGTGGAATGACAATTTTACCATTTAGAAGTTCAAGTCATCTTCTTCCTTCTTTCTATCTTCTTCCTAATTTCTATCATCTTCTTCCTTCTTCCATGGACAGTCAAATGGCACCAAATCAAGACCACCTCACTCAATTGATTTCCTTCATCTTTCTTCTTGTACTCCCTTTGTCATTACCGAACCCTTCATACACACACCATCTAGAGACCTAACATGTTTACGTTAGTTAATTGGCCTTCATCCACCTTTTTATTAGTTTAACAAATAAAAAAAACCAGGTTAACATTCATTAGTTTACACCCACATAACTACACTACTCAACTATTGTCTTCCTCTCGCTCTCTCATTGTCTCAATACCCAGAAGAAGTCATTGCCAAAAAAAAGACACCTTGAAGAAGCAAGCAGCGATGACAGCGGCACATGGCGGAAGGGGTTGGCGGAGCAGCGGTTTTTGGGGAAGGATTCGGCGGCGGTGGTCGAATTTCGGGGGTTTCTGGGTTTGGAGGCTGCGACACGGGGGCGAGTTCGGGTGGTTTTGCAGTGGTTTCTGACAGTTCTGACCTGTTCTCTGGCGAGTACTTGGTTATAACTATTAAGCCCAACTTCTAACATTCCATATTTTGATGACTAGAGTGGGTGGCTGATGTAGGGTGTGGTCGGTTCTGGGTTTTGATTTCAAATTGGTGGTGGTTGATTCATGGTTCGGATGGTGGTGAGGGGTGGTCGTATGGTGGCTAACATGGTGATGGCTAGCGGTGGGGTTAGAATGACTAACTGGTTGTTTACAGTATGAGTACGGGCCAGGAAAACAAACTTCTAGGTATTCTACTGGCATAACGGTACTTTCTATATAAAGTATACAAGATACACACAAGATACACAGATGATACAATCAAATAAGAGAAACAGCATCGAAAATAATTAGCCACCAGATAACGAGTGTAGAGTGGCTCAAAACAATTATTAAACATCTTGTGCATGTCAACATGCATCAGCCTTCAATTATGTGATATGTCTCAACAAAAATATTTTTGGGGTCAACTTATAAAAGCTGTTTTGGCTTTGATCCGATTTACTAGTACTCTTGCTATTTGGACAAGCACTGTCTTTAATTCCCTCATCACCAGTAGAACAGTTAGAAGTTTGTCTTTGCTTGAGCACATTTGATGACAGGGTGAACATCTTCCTCAAGTTGCCTTTGTTCTTGTTCTAACCCTTTCATTGATTTGTATGACCCATAAGGAACTTCAACACTGATTTCTTTTATTCCGATACACCTCTTTTAGGAATAATTTTGAGTTTTAACCAAATAGATGGAACCGAAAGAGTTAGCTTTAAACATACCTTGATTATGAATGGAAACCGTGCTATCTGTAAAGTGAAAAGCAAAAGTAAGCCCATCTGCAGTCCCATTCCTGTGATTCAAACAGCAAAGGGGGCCCAAACAATTAGAAGCAGAAGTAGATGCAACAATCATTCAAAATCTAGATCATGCTTCAACAATGAGCATTGGATTAGTTTTCTGTTTATTTGGCTTTTGATTTAGTAGGACACTTGGATGGAGTGGATTTGAAACTACCATTCAAATTTATGCAGAAAATTAATAAATTATTGACTGAAATTATCATTTGAGGGTCTGGGTGGCCAGGTAGGGTCGAGGTTCATGGGTCCCCTACATGGAACCCTCTAGACCTGACCCTCATTTTGACCGGATCTTGGGACAATACGAGCTTGTCGTTTTTAAGCCATATACTTAGAAGCTTAGAGTAAAAAGCGCAAAGAGATCCTATAAACGGCGTACGACTTTGGTACATGAGGAGCACTTCATATATATTTTTTCTTTACATGAAAGTATTCCTACATGGAGAAAAGTTGAAAATTGTGAGTGTTTTCTAGAGGCGTTTTAGGGTTTAAGGGTCGAATTAGAAGGAAACACAATAAAAAGAACCTTTTTTTTCATATTTTCTTTGACCAGGATCCAAAGGCCAATAGAAGGCACCAAAAAGGTGTGCCTTTTATGGGCTGTTTGGATGAGTGTCCCCTCACCTTGTATGAGGCGCTCGGGTATAAGCCTCTCGCCTCACCGCGCCTCAAGTACACCTTTTTAAATGAAGGACATAGAAGCCCTGTTAAAGAGTTCGATGAAGCTCCCGGGAAAAGGGTTAAAAGCATCAATGGTTTAAGGTTAAACAAACGGAAGTATGTCCAAAGTTGTCCTTCCTCGACTTGTTTCGACTTTGACTAATGGGCAAGCAAGAAGTAAGCTAGGTGGTTTGGAAGGGTGTAGTAGGGGACCTTCCACTTCCCTCTTCACATCAAAGTCCCAATAGGGGCAGGGATATCTAAACATTTTATTTTATCATTTTTTTTCTTTTCCCTCCTAGCTACAATATGACTATTAAGGACGATGTGGTGTGGGAACAATTTTTATATCATACACCCTAAGGTACAAGACTAGTTTACACTCTCTTCCCTAAAACTAATCCAATGCTCAAAAAAGAGTTTCCTATGGTTCTAATTGAATTGTCCTCGCCCAATCTCTATCCAATGACTATATTTGATATCCATATGACACTATCCTAACGTTCATAAAAGATTTGCAAATGATTTATACAAATAAACACAAATGTTCATAAAAAGGAGGGACTAAGAAGGAGTACCGTACAATAGGGTGTATAATTACATATCCAAGGGGAGAAAGGTTGGCACTATACAATATAGGCTTTGAAGTTTAATCATCAATCATCTGCTATGCTCAGAGGATAAATTTCGTGTTCTTTACAGACAACCTCTCACTACATAGGAGCCCTTTTAGAATCTAGACGTTCGCCCTTCCAGAAACTTCTTGATGTAAAAATCTCAAAAGACATTAATACAAAATACTTCACTTGAGGGTGGACTCACTTTATTTCAACCATGTTTACTGAGAACCTTTTTATCCAATCTCTTTAAGATTTTAGTCGTCGTGTCAGGAAAAATTAAGTCTTACGAAGGAGAAGGATGTCGCTTCAGCATTTTTTTATCAGTGGCTTCAGTGATTTTACATCATTGATATTACTAACCCAAATACATATTTCGGAGGATAAATGGCTCTAACAATAAACAAATTCTCTGGAACGGACTGATCAAAAACAGATACATCACAAAGGTTTTTCGAAAAAACGGCAGGATCCTTTGAGCGAACTGGATCCTTAGTCTCGCAGGGAAGGTACTATAAGATTGCAATGTCCTTTGTATGATAATGGACTAGAACTCCTTGGCGTGGGATTGGAGTATCATGACAAGATGATAAATGATAAATCAAGAAAAGACAACACTTGAATATCATCACTAAGCGTATCCTTGACAAAGCATAGACAAAGAAAGATAAAACCTTTACCTCAGTAAAAGTTATATAACCTCAAAAATATACAACAAACCTCAACTTATCAAGCTCTAATGATTTAGCTTACCTCTCTCCTTTAGAAAGAACCTTCCCCGTAAGTATAGTCGTCTGTACAGCAGCATCTGCAGAAGCAGCTTCAGGAGTTGCTCGCAGAATCTCACATATAAGTTGTTGGCATTCGCTCTTTCCACCATTAAAAAAAAAAAAAGGTGAATGTGACAAGGAAGTTTCTAGATTTTATCATATGACCAGATGATTGAGCAGTTCTATCTGATTGACAAAATATAGCAGAAAAACGAAATAAGACGTAAAAAACTATCAACCTGTAAAACTATCAGTGAAAATCCAATGGTATAGCCACCAGTCACCTCAGATTCAGCATTCTAGGTTACATCAGTCACCATTGACTTGGGTGTGTTGATGTCAGTATGATGACTAGCTTTTGATTCGAGAAACTCTCCAATAATGACATGATTCTCTAAGCAGTGATGCAGACATTAGTGTTCCAGAAATCACATGTGTAAGCACAGAAAGAGTGAAAATAAAGGACTGGTATTATTTTGGAAGTTTAGTAAGAAAAGTATGTTATTGAACAAAATATACACGGATTGCTTAAAGATTCTCTTACCAAATATTCTAATGATGGCGTCAAGAATTGAATTCCGGAGTTCCCTAGCAGCTCCCATGGGTGCCATCACAGGTGTCACAGGGCTAACAGCCATCAACGTCGCACTAAGTGATATCCCATTTGTATTCTTGTGTTTCGATAGTTGAGATGTTTCTAGTTGCTCCTTTAGGGTTTGCAAAGAAGAAGAATACATGGTCAGGCCAATTCCAGGCCTTGATACACTGACATGCTTTGCATGACTTTTGATCTTTGAAGTAATGACCTTATGAATTGTAGGTCTCAACCTCTGGCTGTTATCATTTCAATTGTAGCCAAAGAAAAGAACAAGTAAATAAAATTGCCAAAAAAAAGGAGACCTTTAGACAATCAGAAACTCTAGCTACCACATTTGGGGAAAAGTAGAAGTCAAACGTGGACCAATCAATTGAAATTAGGGACTTCACTAACTGTACAAACTTTCTCACTCCTCTCAAAAATTACAAAAAAGTAAACGAGACTATGATTTAGAACAATCCTACATCTATCAGAGAATTCTATATTTCAGAAAGATATTAGTCTTTGCATTCTGCATAAACAAGTAAAAAAAAAAAGCATATGATTTTTGTTATCTGTCCTTTTGTCCTGCGTACATAACACAAGTAATTCCCTATATTCAAAACATTCATATTCCATAACACTTTATGTACTTTCAAAGAGGGCTGTAGGATACAAACACTTTAGAGTCTGTCAGAACTTATACAACAGAAATGTTCCAAACACAACCCCCCCTCTTACCAAAAGGGTGATGGTTGTTGTGTGACATGCATTACATAATTCAGGACCTTAACATAGCTGAGGCGGCGTACATCACTATCTTTTTCTTTCTTTACACATGATACAGAAGAGGCACAATTATAAGAGCAGAGACAGGAGGGAGGAGTTAGACAAAGATTAAAAAATTCCCTCCTATCAAGGAAAAAGAAATCTATTCCTTAGTATTTCAGTTGAGGATGTCCCCAACTTCCAATGAGTTGAAGGACTTGTGTATACCATCTAACTTTTTTCTGTGTCAGTTTTACAGTGCCTAACTTCCTTTTCTTATATCAGTGTTACCAGTAATTAACCTACAAACCTATTGAGCAAATCTTTTCTTTAAAAAGTTATTTAATTTTTTTAAGTTAATTCTAGTGGAATTGGGGACAAAATATAAAAACATATAAGAAATAAAATGGAAAGTTATGCTCTCTCCACATTTCATTGCCATGGGAGACAGACAGATAGGTGAGGCAGCAGTCAGAAGGCTGCGAAAAAGTGGCGGCAGCTGGAGGTGGAGGTGGAGGTGATGGTTGTTGGGGTGAAGGCCCAATTGTCGATTGGAAGGTGGGGAGAGGGGAGAGTTGTTCTGAGTCGTTTTTAGAGAGCTGAGCGGTTGCTTCCAGTGCAAGGCGATGGTTTTTGAACCCAATAATGGCTGGTGGTAGAGCGGTGGCGATTGAGGGGCGAAGAATTAAAATGGAGATTTGAAGGAGATTTTGCGAAGCGAGATGTTGAAATTAGGCCATGGTTGGCATTACGGCATCCATAGATATGGTGGTGGAGGATTGCAGCAAGCGGCAGTGATGAAGTAGCTCTGGACGAAAATTGTGAAGCCAAGAAGAGCGGTGTGTGGATGAGTTTTTAATTTGTTTAAAATTGATAATCCAATCAAATTAAGGGTATAGAATTTTCAATCATGGAAGCCAATTTGTGCCACTGCTGCTCTCAATGATCATTTATTCACGACATTCTTTTAAAATACAGATGGAAGGGCCAATTTGTGTCATTATCAAAGATCATGTTGATTAGTTCGATTGAATAGTTGGAATTGATCAGTCATAAGCTGCCCCAACAAAAACCCACCTTCACAATCAGCCCAACTTTTCTGGGTATCATCTCAATTTTTCCAGGCATCAACCAAATATCCACTTGAAGCTTCTCAATGCTCTCAACTAATTCCTTCATCACCTTCTTACCCTTTCAGACACTAATGTCGGATCTATTAAGTTTCTGGGATTTACCATTGGAAGTCCTCTTCTTCATAGGTTTTCAGAAGTTCAAGAAAAAAAAAACACCCTTCATCAATGGACCAGCAGGCATTTTGATTTTACCACTGTCTGACTTTGATGCTTCATCACTATCATTGCCACATTCATCATCATCAACGTCATCAATATCATCATCATCACTGATATCATCTTTTTGGGTAATGGGAGGAAAAAAGTTAATATTGGAGGAACAAGGATGTGGCATCAGAGAAGAGAGAATTGAGGTGGTTTAAGGGTTTTGGGTAGGAAAAGAAGATGAAGAGGACTGGAGGAGGGATGTTCAGAAAAATGGGGTTGAAAAGATAGCAAATATATGAGGAGAGAGAAAGAGAGTTACAGCCATTGAATTCAAGCTCTGAGATTATAGTCAATAGAGAAGAGAAGGTACATGAAATCACCATCCTATAGACTTTGTAACCAGCTCTTCTCTAATAAGTGATAATAACTCTCTTATTATCATTTGGTTGAGTAGCATTTTCTTTTGCATATCAATAGTAGAGTAGCAAATGTATCAGAATAAGGGTTCATCAAGTTAATGCTAAACTAATTAGAGTCAAAACCCAAAAAATAAGATTAAATTGCCTAAACTTGGCGGGCTATAAGGGATAAACATGCATTCCCTATTTTCAATGTATTTTGTTACCAGAGTACATCCTCCCATTTATTATTAAAAAATGGGAAGGGCCCTTAATCACATTTTTAAAAAAGAGATCCCTAATACTAGTTTCCAGAAATACCTCTAACTGGCTCTAAGAAACTTTTGGCTATATGCATGTGTTTTCATAAACATGCACACACACATGCATGCATATATGGGGCGAGAATGAAATGAGAACCCCTTCCGGTAAGTAGTTACTAAACTGAATTTCTTAATCTGTCCAGGGTAAGAATGAAATGGGACCTATAGTATCATCCTTGATGCATAATTGATGGCCTTATGCATCAAGGTCAACCATGGAGACATCTAATACTCACCTAGAAGGAAGAAGAGCTCAAGTCTCTCATATATCTCTCTACTTGGAAGGGATCAACTCATATGGTCGTATACTTTTGCTCCTTAATTCAAGGACCATGAAGCTATCATAGAAGTCATCCTAGAGAGGATTATTCTACATTCCAAGAGCTTTCATATGGTTCAAGAATCTTTAAGTTTGGATGAGAATCCAAGGAGTTATCATCATTTGAAATCTAGTTTAGTTCATTGTTTTCTTTATGATGTAATCATTAGAATAGATGATGTAAGCCTCAAGGGGCCTATTTCTTGATTTGTGCACGTTTAGGGAGGGCTAGGATTACTATAAATACCCCCCTTAGGCCTCTTGTAATCTCATTCATTCAATATATCAAATACAAAGTAAACACATGGTGTTGTTTTCTCTCTAGCTTTTGTGCTAGTTTTCGTTTCTCTTGAGGAGTTTCGAAGTTATCCCCTTCTTCTATTCAAGGGTGGCATCCTTGAAGGTGAAAGGAAGGAATTGAAGGTCTCTTGAAGGTGGTGTGGCTATATCCTTCCAAGAGTCTTCAAAAGCCATCATCTATCCATCGTTCAATCATCCATTTATCATCCATTTCGTGTTATTCATCAAGAATTCAACAAGAATTCATCAAGCATTCAACAAGAAACGTTTGTTCTTCATCAAACACGTCCAAGCTTCATTCGTTCATCATCATTCATCATTCATTTGTCCATTCGTTCATCATTTCCATCCATTTGGTAATCATCTTTCATAGTTCTTTCCATCCTTTTTCATCCATTTCTATTCCATTTTTGGTTCTTCGGAACTTTGAGAAAGGAGATTCCTATCTTCGTTTTTAAAGATCCTTAGATATTGTGTAATGAGATCATCCCTTGGTCTCATTATGCATCAAATTTGGTATCAGAGCTTAGGAGTTTGATTCTCTTAGTTCTTGAACCATCTTTCTACAAAACTTTCCATCAAAAACGCGTTCCTACCATCTCTCCATCACACGCCATCCATTAGTTCTTCCAAGAATTCATCAAGAACCCATCAAGAACTCATAAAGAACCCTAAACTCCACAAAGAACCCGTGAGCCCAAACACAAATCCAACCAATTTCCCCCTCACGTAGCCTTCTATGCTAACCATCCTACCATGAGTTTCTTGTGATCTTTTGAATCAAGATTGGTTCTAATGGATTGCAAAAGGTCCAGCAAGAATTCCCAACATGAGCTACAATGTTTGAAGCAACAAATCGATGATCTTGCCAAGCAAATGGAAGAATGTGGGCTTCTTCCAAAGGGGTCGAAGCACAAAATCACGTGTGGTTCACTCTTCTAAGGTTGAATGTGAAGCACCTTATGCGGAGTAAACATTCCAACGAAAAGAATGGGAAGAAAGTTCAAGAAGATTTCTCGCCATCCGATTACAAAGGTGACTCCATCAACAATCTTGAAGGAATTAAGCAAGGGAGCATGGATGTACTTGAATATACAATAGAGTTCAAGTGGCAACTATGGAAGAATGGTCTTAAGGAGGACGATCCACACATTTTGGTATACTACTTTCTTGGTCTTAATGATTACATTCGTCGTGTTGTTGCAAATCAACTTCTTACAAACTTGGAAGAGTTAAGTTCTTTAGCTCTCGATGTTGAAAGACAAAGGAGATGTTGTCATTGCCAAAGTTTAGGTCACATTGATTTGGAGTGTCCTAACAAAAAGAAAGATGTGTCTTTGGTTGAGTACCAAACACATGATAACAAACCATTTGAGGAGGAAAAGGAAGAAGAAATTGGGATTGACGCATATGAGGAGGAAAATAAAGAGGAAGAAAAGGTAGAAGAGGAGCATATGGAAAAATGGCTTGTGACAAAAGAAGCAAGTGTGGCGTATGAACATCCACAAAGAGAGTGCAAGATCTCTCATTATACCAACAAAGGAGAAGTATGTTCGTTGAACCAAGAAAAGGAAAGTTGTGCCTCCTATGGAAATATTGTTGTCCTTACGCAAGGGTTAAGCCATGACAAGTTCATTCATTTCAATCCAAGAAGTTTAGTAAGTCTTTGCTTTTACAAAATTTGCAAAGATTCATTATATTGCAAAATTACTTCTATGGATTCTTGTCATACTTTGTTGGAAGGACCAAAGTTGCTTGATAGGAATATCATGCCTCTTGATGCATCTCTACTTCCATCTTATACCACACGGCCTAAGAAGGAAGAAAGCCATCTTGTGTCGATCATGAAAAAAGAGTATCGAGGAATAAAGAATATAAGGATCCTATTCTTATACATTTGGAGAAGAATGAAAGCGGATCAAGTATCCATCACATTTTGAATCTTCCTATGAAGCATATCTTCCATGAGCATCCAAGAGCTATCTACTTAGATCACTTGGTTGAAAGGCCAAGAATCGAAAGGATGAAATAGCCCAAGTCATCAAGGTACATTGTTTCATGCTAAATGACAAGGGTAAAGTGGTAAGAATAGACTTGGGAGTGAGAAGCAACGTGAACAACCCACGTCACGGTGAAGAAATGCAAGTCCAAGTCTTATGGTGTTAGAAATCATCGGAAGAAAGTTTAAGAAGTTCATCAAAGGAATCTACGATGACTTCAAAGATTTCAAGAAGAAAGTCTTTGTGAAGAAGGCAAGTGATAGTTGATTTTTACAAAGTTTGATGACAAACTTTTTCAACCGTGGGTGTATGATGCATAATTGATGGCCTTATGCATCAAGGTCAACCATGGAGACATCTAATACTCACCTAGAAGGAAGAAGAGCTCAAGTCTCTCATATATCTCTCTACTTGGAAGGGATCAACTCATATGGTCGTATACTTTTGCTCCTTAATTCAAGGACCATGAAGCTATCATAGAAGTCATCCTAGAGAGGATTATTCTACATTCCAAGAGCTTTCATATGGTTCAAGAATCTTTAAGTTTGGATGAGAATCCAAGGAGTTATCATCATTTGAAATCTAGTTTAGTTCATTGTTTTCTTTATGATGTAATCATTAGAATAGATGATGTAAGCCTCAAGGGGCCTATTTCTTGATTTGTGCACGTTTAGGAGGGCTAGGATTACTATAAATACCCCCTTAGGCCTCTTGTAATCTCATTCATTCAATATATCAAATACAAAGTAAACACATGGTGTTGTTTTCTCTCTAGCTTTTGTGCTAGTTTCGTTTCTCTTGAGGAGTTTGAAGTTATCCTTCTTCTATTCAGGGTGGCATCCTTGAAGGTGAAAGGAAGGAATTGAAGGTCTCTTGAAGGTGGTGTGGCTATATCCTTCCAAGAGTCTTCAAAAGCCATCATCTATCCATCGTTCAATCATCCATTTATCATCCATTTCGTGTTATTCATCAAGAATTCAACAAGAATTCATCAAGCATTCAACAAGAAACGTTTGTTCTTCATCAAACACGTCCAAGCTTCATTCGTTCATCATCATTCATCATTCATTTGTCCATTCGTTCATCATTTCCATCCATTTGGTAATCATCTTTCATAGTTCTTTCCATCCTTTTTCATCCATTTCTATTCCATTTTTGGTTCTTCGGAACTTTGAGAAAGGAGATTCCTATCTTCGTTTTTAAAGATCCTTAGATATTGTGTAATGAGATCATCCCTTGGTCTCATTATGCATCAATCCTTAAGCCCTTACAAATACTCAATCGATCTGAAAGAAGGCTATACTGAAACCACCCAATCCAGGAGCATTCTCTTTGCCTAAATCATTCATTGCCTTTCAAACTTCCTACTAAGATAGCGTCAAATGAGATTCCATCAACAAAAGGCCTCGTATTCATGATAGTGATTTTCATAGAAGTGAATAACAGCCCCCTTTCTCCAGGGCACATCAAAAAGCATGACACCATCCACTTTCATGTTCTAAGTTATATTGACTTTCTTCTAGTTTTGGCCACTCAGTGGAACGTTTTGGTACTATGATCACCATCCACAACCCATTGCTACTTACCTTCTTGACGCCACAAACAAACAAACACTTCACCTTACAACAATGCCATCTTCGAATCAATATGCCCAAAATCCTCTCTATTGTAGACTTTAAGTCAGCTCTCAAGATAACTTAACCTCTTCGCCAGAATAAAACTAGGCTAGGCTTATAAGTAACACTCAAGTCTTCCCACTATGATTTGACGAGATCAAAGAAACCTTCTGCCTCCAACCACATATGTTCAAACCAGAAAGGTCTAAAAGGAGTTTCTCCCATGAGCAGAAAGATAGGAAGGAAAGCGATCTAACGAAGATCTTAAGAAGTGCCACTTGGCGCACACCCTGAAACTTCCTAGTCACAAGAGAAAAAGAAACCAAGAATGCAAGATAAAATGGGTACCTCCCGCGGCTAGACTACGTGGGCACCTTCCAGTGGAGGGCTCATGAGGTCGCAAGAATAAATAAAAGTTCAGAAAACTCCTATTGTCGACTGTAGATCTCTCTAAAGGATATAAAAAAAATTAGAAGCTCCTCCCAAGCACCAAGAAATGTCCCAAAATGACAGAAAATAAGATAGCTCATTGATGATTACATCCCACAAAACATCATCATTTAGACCATAAACCTCAATAAGACCCCACACAAAATTGCCCTCCAAAAGACTTAAACGTACACCAACCAGCAACACCCCAATACGAGAGCCAACAAGCTCCAAAATTTGAGGATTTCAAATAACAATATTTCTCATCAACATCCCACCACCAGGGCAGGAGCAATTGCTAGCGAGAACGTCAACATTGTAAGTTAAAAACACTACCACAAGAAACAACCTCCATCTTAGATTCCAAAAAGACAGAAGCATCACATGAAAACATACATAAAACCCACTTCCCATTCCCTCTCTTAATCGGGCAATTGACCACACCCCAATTAATGACCTGATGTCCATAATCCAGATAATTGAAAAAGATAATCTTTTTCAAATTGGATTGTAATGGGACTAATGTAAAATGCCTCACTAAACCTCCTCTACAACTTTTTCATGGAGTAGTAGGTAGCGAACGATTTCTAAATCCTAGGTCAATTGGAACCAATCTCTCTAAATTGCAAAATATAGGGGTAAAACTGCTACATATTACCCCTCCATGCCTCACTTGGGCAGGATTTCAGAGTATTGGTTTTGGTTTTATTCATTTATTATATTATTATTATTCACCAACATTGTTTTCACTTTTTTATTAAGGCATGAAACTTAATACCTCGGAATGGATACTTGTAGTCCTTGCTCCTTGGTGAATTAGGGCCCTTTAGTATGTGTGTAATAAAGAAGGGGAAGGTGATACGTACATGTATGAAATCCCATACCTCAATGTTCAAACGAGACACCAAGGTTACTTGACACCTTAAGATACACATTTCCATTCTATATTGCCCAGACAAAATAGACGGTATGGCATCCAACATTCAAAGAACTCAAAAAGTGGTGTTCAACCAAGTGCAAATAGCAAATACTCCCTCCGTCCCATAATAGTTGTCGTTTTAGCTAAAATTTTGAAAACCGACAAATTGAGTTAGCTAAGCACTGTGTTGCATGGAAAGTTGTGAAACATTTTTTTATAAGAAAAGATATATATTAATAATAGAAATATAGAATTAATCCTCAACTAGCGCCGTACAAGATTATGTACAACCAAAAGACAAACTGTCTACAAAATCTACCACATTAAAAAAGAAAGAGCTAAACTTCCCATTAACCCAAAAGAAGAGAGCCTTGATAGGAAAGTTGTATTAAATTACTTGTACATCTTTCTCTCTCCTACTTTTTCTATCTTTGTGTTAAAAAAGTTAATGAAAAAAGTAGTTAGTTGAAAAGTTGCATTGCTATTTTTATTTTTTTTATTTTTTTTGATAGGAAAAAGTTTAATATATATTAATAATAAGATCAAAAGAACATATGCTCAGCAAGCATCTACAAAGTTATGTACAACCAAAATATAGACTATCCACAAAATCTACCACATCCAAAGAATAAGAGCAAATCTTCCATTAACCCAAAAGAAGAGATATTTGATGAGGTTGTCTTTCAAAAGCTGAAGAGGAGTTTCAATTCCCTCAAAAACCCTTCGGTTCCTTTCTCTCCAAATACTCCAAAAATTCACATATCACGAGATAAAAAAAGTTAGTTAAAGCCATAACTATTATGGGATAGAGGGAGTATCACCTTTCCTTTTATATTCCTTTCAAAGTGTAGTATAAGGCAAGTTATAAAGAGGTTTACGGATAACAAAACACCCAGACAATCAGAAAGAGACAGGATAGCAGATCCAATCAGGGTCACATCAGTTAAATAACTGCCATGTATGATACAACCGAAAGGATCTTGGCATTGATTCCTACCGATTCTACCCTTATAGCAGACCCCTTCAAGGCAAAATGTGAGGACACTAATACAGATTAAAATCAGAAGCCAGATCTAATTACCAGATTATAACACCTGCGGCAGCAACCTTGCCAAGCTTGAACAAGCATTCAACCATCGACTGTAGATATTTCACATGTACAAGAGAATCACTCTTTTGCATAGCCTCCTGCAAACAGACAAATGGCCTACAACTTAGCATCAAAAGACATGGTGAAAAGTATACAGCAACAGAGATGGGATCTGAAATGGAAATACAAGAAATTCATCAGGTATAGCCAATGAAAGCCATGGTGGAAGTTGGCTTGATAGTACTCTCCCCTTTGTAAGTCCAATAGCCCCACCATTAGCCAGTCCATCTTCCTCATCAAGTCCATCATAAGCGTTACACGATATCAAAAACCAAAAAAAAAAGCGAAAAAAATACATAAGCACAATAAAAAAGGGTAAGATCCTGCTTTCTATCCACTGTAAGCATCCATCCAACTTTAAAACCAAAAAAAAACACTCAAGTTGACAGAATTAAACTGAAATATGAAAAAAAAGAAAAAGTTTGCATATGTATTAAGGAAACTGAAATGTAGGGATCACTATTATCTTGAGGGTTTTATCAGTAACCATCCATGATCATCATACCCATTTTTTACTTCTGAGATGGACCCTTACTGACACTTAACTTACATACAAATTTAATTCATTTTGTTCTTCACCACCAGATTCCTTTTCTAATGAGTAATCACACATGTATTAAAATACACCAAGGGGATGTCACCCATGCACAAAAGGAGACAATATCAATAATCATCAAGCCATTAAGCTCTCTGCAGAAACATAATCAACAACTATGTTACTCAGACCGATATGGGCACGGATACAGGAGTAAGACTCAGCTAATTTTAAGGAAATTTGCATATTTTCATTGTAATTTGAAGTGTCTAAGTGTCGTACCCTTGTCCGGGTGTGGTGGGTTCGACACGGGTACGACAAGGAAAATGAAGAGTCAGAGTAACATAGATCAACAAAATCTAAAAGGTGACCTTTGTACCAAGAACAAGAACTTGACACAACCTACAAAGCTCTCAAAAAATAAAGGCTGAGATCATGAAGGGTTCTAGCCTTACCCCCAAAAATTTGGAAATTTCCTCATCCAATTGGACCACCAAGGCACCGAATTGCCAAAGGTATCAACCTCCACACACTTAAATCCAACTCTTCTTCATTCTTTTTCTCCAAGCCACTAGAACATCTCTTCACTCTCCAGGTTGCAGCTAACTAATCCCCATCAAGGAAAACAACAAATGCCACAAGCCAGAGACCCACCGGCAATGGATAAGAAGCCAATTGATGGACTCTTCGTCTCCCAAAACACATAGAATACCTACTATTACTAGCCAACTTAAAATGTTTCTCTATAAGCATGTTTTTCAGTAGGTATCTTTCCTTTGACGGTCGCTCAAGCAAGAAAGCATGTTTTGCTGAGAGCTGTACATTTCCATATATCTTGATGTGGATCCATAATTTGGTCAACCTCTATAATATCTCATTACAGTAACTATTCACAATAAACTCCTCCATTGTGCAAAAATGGCATAATATTTGAACAAATTCCAACTCAAAGCTGCAACGGATTGGGTATAATCCTAAATGTAGCGACTACTTAGGTTTAATCATCTGAATGCAAATCTATATCCCCTGGCATAAATACTTAAGAAAACCTAATTTTCGGAAAGCAAATTCCCTGTGAAGCAACTTGCCATGACCATACTCAAACAGCATCTATCTTGTAAGATGTACCCTGCCTTAAAAAACACCTCAGAACACTACTTTGCCTTCATAAAAAGGATAATTTTTTTTTAAAAAAAAAACAATATTAGGGTAGTTAACTTTGCTATCATCCAACAGTGCTACTAAAAAAAGGCGGCATTGGAATGTTATTTCACAATAAAATGCATATCCGACAAGAGAGGATGAGCTAGCCAAACGAACTTTTTTTTTTGGGATAGGAAAACATAAAATATATATTAATCATACGGTCAAAAGAACATATGCTTAGCAAGCATCTACCAAGTTATGTACAACCAAAATAAAGACTATCCACAAAATCCATCACATCCAAAGAAGTGCAAGTCTTCCCATTAACAAAATAGAAGAGAGATTTAATGAAGTTGTCCTTCAATCGCTGAAGAGGAGTTTCAAATCCCTCAAAAACCCTTTGGTTCCTCTCTCTCTAAATACTCCAAAAAAATCACATGTGGTATAACCAACGCAATCTTCCTCTTCGGCTTCCTGCCAAAGACACCCTCCCATGCAAGAAGATGATTCCTAGTTGAACAGGAAACAACCCAAGTAACCCTAAGGCAACCAAAAGCCAACTCCCACTGAGATTGAGCAAAGTCACAGTGAAGCTTTAAATGAACTGGCGATTCAAAATCCCTCTTGCACATAAAGCATTTAATTACCAAAATCCTCGCTCTTTTTAGTAAATTATCACAAGTCAAGATGCTACCATGCGTCGCATCCCAAACGAAGAAACCTTCAAAGGGGCCAAAGACTTCCAAATAGTGGTGGAAGGGTCAGAACCATCCTCCCAATGATACAACAAAGAAGGTCGTGACTTAAGAAGCTTTAAGTAAAAGGAACTAACAGAAAATCTCATGTTCTTCCTCAAATTTCATCTCACTATGTCTTGTGAAGAGACTCCTAAAGGGGCCTCATTAAAGATCTTAAAGAAGTTAGCCAACGAATCTTCATCAGCAAGACCGTCCTGCTCAAAAATAGGAGACCAAACAGGTGATCCATGAAGTTGTTCCCTATAATCGGCAATGCAAGCATTTCTATCCAATGCAATACGATAAATACTAGGGAAGAGATCTTTCAAAGAATCCTCACTACACCAACGAGCATGCCAAAAAGAAATGGTAGAACCATCCCCCACCACAAAAGGAACATGAGTGAAGAAATACTCCCACCCCTTAATGATGAACTTCCAAAGACTACAACCATAAGAGCCCCTCAAAGATAAAGGAACCCAACCAAAACCCGCTTACCATATTTGACTGTAACCATCTTCCTCCATAGATTTTCCTTTTCATTCATAAATCTCCATAGCCACTTGCCTAAAAGAACCATATTGCACACTCTTAAATCCCTAACACCAAGACCCCCCCCCCCCCTCAATTGAAATAGGTTGCTTCACAATGTTCCATCTCACCAAGTGATACTCAAACTCATTCCCAAAAGAACCTCACAGAAATTTCCTTTGAATTCCTTCCAACTTTATAGCCACTTAGGAACGTAAAGGGGAAAGAGAAAGGAAATAAGTTGGAATGCTTGAGAGAACACTTTTCACAAGAGTTTCTACCCATCCTGATAGTTTCTCGAACCTTTCAATAACCGGAACCCAAATATCCATCTTCTTGAAACCTGCACCAAGAGGAAGACCAAGGTATGTGGACAAGCGAGGCTGAAACAGGTGCTGTCATACTTAATTGATAATAGTCAGGGGGCCTTTGTTGGATAGAGGTCAATCCTTCACAATATTCTTATTTGTAAGGACAAAGTGAATGGGGTGTGCTATGGTTTTTTTGGTAGTCACGTATGCTGTGAAAGTTTAGATGACACGAGTAGCATATTTTTTTGAATGCTAATGAGATCTGCATGCCCATACATTATAATAGCGAAATGCGATGTAATCCAGGGCCATCTATGTGCCCATTTAGCGGTAAAATGGATAAAGTTGCATCATGATAGTGAACAACATGCATAGTAACACACTTACAGAGATACAGAATGTCCTAGAAACTTGAAGCAAAGGCACAAAAAACAAAAAAAAAGGGGGGGGTCAAAACAAAGGCTTCCCTCTCAATCAAATTACTTAGCAGGTAGAACAATGGGCAGAACAGAGGAAAGAAGAATGCATACCTATAATCCCCTTTGTTATAAAGGTGTGCATGCAAGTCCTCCAAAACCTTATTGAAAATAACTCCACGCAACTTTGTTAACTCAGATTTAACATCTTGAAGAGCGCCAACCTGGAACACATACAAAGTGGAAGCAGTCAAATGTAGTTCACTAAATGCAAGTCAAAGTTTTTGATAAACCAGCAAGCAAATTAGCCACAGCAAGACTAGATGGCCTGGCTAGATAAACTACAAATACCACAAGCAATGGGAGAAGCATAAAAACTTGATCATATAATATAGTACTGCATCAAGTAGAATTTCATGTCTCTGTAATCAACAACAGCTACAAGCTATGCTCAGTAACATTATACCCAAGCATCACAGTGACATCTCAATCTAAGCAAGACTTAATACAAGCATTGAGCCATTCTGTCTTAGTAAGTCAGAATGCATTCCCAAAACAAGAATATTTTTACTGTAATCTCCCCCAGTACCTCTCCAACTGCTGGGAACCTACATGGTCATCCCAGACACCATAGTCAATTTTCAGAGTAAACAGAGTAGAATGGGATTCCAAAATCCCAAAGTGTTGTGAACAGGCCGCTACATTTTTCTTAAATATGATGTGCTGGAGAAGGTTTGCACACATATTAAGATGGCAATCTAAGCTTTGGAATGTGGCATCTGTGGATAGTCACTTTCAGACATGATCTACGGGAAAAGTTAGCTTAAGACAAAGGGTTTAATTTTGGAGGGATGTGTTGCGCGAGGAATCATCTCCTTGTAGGTAGGGCCTTCCCTCCTCAAAAGCCCTCCTCAAAAGCATATTATGAGTTATGTTGGCCTTCCTTCCCTAAAACAATTATTATTATTTCTACTTTTAAGATCGAGTCAGTCTTTTTCTCTGTTCCCCTCTCTATCTTTATGGAGTTTAAGGTCTTATCAAAGAGGCAACAGAGAGATCAAGTGGCAATAACCTTTATCGACATCTGCTCAACCAATTAGGGATCGGTACGCAGCATAAGTGACAGCTGAATAGCCATAAAAGAGAGATTGCATTCGAAATCTCCCTAAAACCATCAAACAATCATCTATACTATCATTTTTTTGCTTGCCTATGCAGGTTGCAGATGAAATAAAATTCAAGTACATTTGGAAAGAATTATCATGGACAAACTATGGCGCCAAACTGGTGAATCTGCCATGTTAATGAGAAAGATAAGGGGAAAGAGTGTATACGATACAAAGTAAAGACAATTTTCTCCCACTTGGTTCAACTGGAAGGAACAGAAGATAGGGAAGATTCCAAACACACGGGAGCCCAGAGGAACAGTAAAGCAACGTCAGCAATAGAACTTTAGAAAGGAAAAGGTGTAACGTGGAAGCTACTAGGAGACTAATTGAGTTTGCAAGGATAACATGTCCATATAACATATATTATTTACTACAGGCAATACACCCTAGCAGAGCAGAATCGAGAATCTTTGTGATTGGTGCTTCTGTTTCTCAGCCTCTTTTTAAAACTTTCAATGTTTGAAAAGAAGTTTTTTTTTTTTTTAGGAAAAAGATATATATCAATATTAATAATAAGATTAAAAGAACAGATGTTCAACTAGCATCACACAATGCTATGCACAACCAAAAAAACAAACTGTATACAATATCTGTCACATCAAAAGAGGAAGAGCTAAACTTCTTTAGTTCCTTTCTCTCCAGACAACCTAAAAAATCACATGTGGTATAACCAAGACCTTCTTCTTCTTGGGATTCTGCCAAAGAAACTCTCCCAAGATAGGAGATGACTCTTAATTGAATAGGATACAACCCAAGAAACACCAAGACAACAAAAGGCTAAAACCCAAAAAGACCTAGCGAACTCACAGTGAAGCAATTGATGATTCGGAGATTCAAGATCCTCTTGCACATGCAACATCTATTAGAAATAGTCTTCCCCCCTTTTTGTAAACTATCACAAGTCAAGATGCTCTCACCTGTCGCTTCCCAAACAAAAAAAAATGTAACCTTCAAAGGGGCAAAAGACTTCCATATAATAATAGATGGGAAAGCTCCCGGCTCCAGAAGATGCTACTGGGAAGAATCCACGCTACGAAGAATTGAATAATAGGAGCTCACAAGGGAATGGGAAGAAACCTTACTCAAAACCCATCTCATTGTGTCTCATAAAGAGTCCCCAAATTTGGCCCCATTAAGGGTGTTGAGAAAACTAACCAAATATCCTTCATTAGCAAACCCATTCAAAGTAAAAATAGGAGACCAAACATTAGACCTTAAAGATTGCTCCCAATAATCCACAGCATAAGTATTTCTATTCACTGCAAGAACATAGAGAGCAGGGAAGAGGTCTTTCAAAGGAGCCTCAAAGCACCAACGAACAAGCTAAAGGGAAATGGTAGAACTATCGCCCACAACAAAAAGAAACATGTGGATAGAAACACTGCCACCCCTTACCGATATACTTCTAAAGACTACAAACATATGAAACAATGGGCATCAAGGGTACCACCCAGAGCCCACTTCAGCACATTTGATCATAATCACCTTCCTCCACAAATTACCCTTCTCATTCATGAATCTCCACAACCACTTCCCGAGAAGAGCCACATTACAAAGACGTAAATCTCTCACACCAAGTCCCCCCATTGAAAGAGGTTTACATTGTGAAGAACTCGAGAAAGAGGTATTTCATATTTGGCTTAGCTTGTCTTTAGTTTTGAAACACCTATACAGACCAAGCCAAACACCCACTTAACAGTCTTTTACCTTGTTGGCACAGTATACTTGATTAGCCATTTCTTTCCAGTACTAACATTATTAGTGTTCTTGGAACAGGAGATAGCATGCTAGGAGGAGGTACAACTGTACAAGAATGATTCCAGCCTAACTTATTAGCTAATAGTCATGTTTCCTTCCACCAAAAACAAACCCCCTTTGCTGATAGCTTCTGCTTGTTCTCTCATAAGTTCTGTCATACGCATGGTAGAGAGTAAAGACACCATAACTAACCTCATTCAGACTTCACAATTAATATAATACAATACACATTTGGACTAAAAAGGTACCACTGGGCCATGTTAATTGTTGTCAGAGCACGGGTGTCTGACACAAGTACGGATCCAAGTGTGCATCCCTAAAAATTATGGACACGGTATCCAGGGACCCAACACAGTAGGGGGAACATGACCCAAAAGTTGCATAATATATTAAATTATTTTAGAGGTAAAATATAATTTTTTTAATGTATCTTTAAAAATTACGAACAGAGGGACCCTATATAAAATTTGGGCACGGCAAGGGAACACTTCAAATTCATTTGGCCTATATAAAGAAAATATTCAGCCCAACTTTCAAAAATATCAAAAGATAATTACTTATGATTTTGAAATTATCAAAAAAGAAAAATATGGAGGTGAACCAAAATACCCTAGATCTAAATTCAATGTATGTTTAATGGCATACGCCTGCTCATGCCTCCCACCCCCCACTCCTCCCTCCCTCCCTCTCTCTCTCCTCTGTCTCTGAAGTTTGAATCAGCAAACCCCTAGGTACCAAACAGAAACACATGTCACCTCTTCCCCCTCACTTTCTTCTTCTCTCCCATCTCTAACCGGCACTGGAAACTCTTCCTAGTCACAAATGGTCACCAGAGAGTCTTCTCGGCAGTGCTGCCATGGCCACCACCCTATTTGTCAGAGTTGTCCCCCAGCACCCCCTCTTCCATGGCGAGTTTCTTGGTCTCTATCATTCTCCAACAGTAGCCGACACACCACCACCGCGCCAGCCATTCTCAGCGTGTCAGACCTGTGTCCGGATCCGTGTCGGGTCGTGTTGACCCGGATACGGCAGCCCTTACAGGCAAGTCCAAGTAACATAGATGCTCAGTATAAGCAATACTGAAAAATCTTTTTCAAAGAGAGGCCATATAGAGCTCTATGTGCTAATATTTGCATTGCATATTTCAGAAGTCCCATGCCCCTATCTCTTTATGAGAATCCATAAGAATAGAACCACCTACTTCACCGATGTGTCATGCATTAAAATCAATACTCTATTACAGGTTTTCACGATGAGAAGGGAATGCATTAATATCATCAAAAGACCAGATACCCAGCTAGCATCCTTCAAAAATTATGTATGTTCAAAATACAGATTATCCACAAAGGTGGCTATGTCATAAAAAGAGGAGCTAAACATTCCATTATTCTAAAAGTAGAGAGTATTGATGAAATTGCCTTGGCTTTTCAAGTGCGGAGGAGGAGTTTCAACTCCCTCAAAGCTCTTTGGTTTCTTTCTCTCCAAATACTCCAAAAATCCACACGTGGTATTAGTATAACCGTGTCTTCTTCTTCTTCTTCAGTTTCCTCCCTAAGAAACCCTCTCGAGTAAGAAGATGGCTCCGACTCAAAGTAGAGAAACCCCAATGAACACCTGCGCAACCAAAGGAGATCCAGAAGAGAACAATCGGAGCAACAATGAAGCAACAAATGATCAGGTGACTCAAGATCAGAAAGAAACACCTGCTTTGTAGGAACATTACAACCCTTTTTTTTATAGGATTCAACGATAAAAATGTATTAACCTTGTCACCGAAAAATTCCCATGGTATCTAAAAACGAGCAAAGAAAATTTGGAGCTGAAAGAGCATTACAATCCTTGTGGCATTTTAACATTGACGTAAGCATTAGGGAGCCTGAAAGATCATTTTCTTATAGCATTTTCTCCAGCCCCTCTGTAGCAATGAAGCCAATGATCCCCCTTCCCTTCACCAGCATCATGTCAAGGGTATATTTTTTTTCCCCTGGATCCCTAACTTCCAAATACCAACAGCTGATGAAAATTTACCTCAGAGTCAGTAAGACAAAAGACTCTCCACAGTCCTTCATCACCTTACCACATGACCGAGACAATGTTTACTACGGGGTCACAACTTTCACATTAACATGAGACTATGTGAGCTGATCAGAAAATTCCAGTAAACGTAGTCCACATAGGTTCAAAATTGTCAAATAACTCCCATGTCTAAAAGTTGGGTCTTTCTTCTCACTTTGCACCATTATGTGTTAGGAGTTGGGCTTGGGACCACATCCTTGCAGCCTCCACCTAACTTCATTCTTTCTTCTTTTTCTTTTTCTTTTTTTTTTTTTGTTTGGGGGGAGGGGGGAGCAGACCAATCAGCTAAGTATACAAATAGCACTCGTGTCCCCAAACAAACTTTGAAAAATAAAGGATATACTCATCAAGCAGTAGATTTGGCCAGAGAAACCAACCGTTTGAAGACCTTCCCTCTCAAGCATCATTGCTGATTGAGCATGAAGTTGGACTGCAGCATAAAACTGCTTTTCGGCAATAAGCTTCTCAATGCGAGCGGGAACCTGTAATTTTGATAGAACAATATGTTAATTGTTAATCATAGCAGTCACTATCATTACTAAACTTCCTTAAGGTTAAAGGATTCCAAGCAATTCAGAAATTTACAGTAAATAGTTGCGATAAAAATAGTTCATGAGCTAAAGCGGGAAAATTGATTAAGGAACTCCCCCATGTATAGAGGACTTATCCAACAGCACAGGGTTTTATGATCGACTTGATTAGCTTTTGAGGCCATTAGCAAGAGTGATACAATCTGCCTTTGGACTTAGAGCCAATTAAGTATCAGGAAGCTTTGTTACAAATAGGTCACGAACAAACATATAATCCATTTACCTTTGAATTTTGATGATAAAGGAAAATGTAGCTCGCTAAGGATGGGGAAACGACAACAGGGAAAGGTAATAAACAAATAGAACATAAGTCAAAGTAATAACTACACTTTACATAAATAGATACACAAAGCTAGGTCATGTAACAGGCCATGGTCCAAACTGGTTTCCATAAACTAAAAGGCACTACAGAAACCGGTATAAAATTAAGTTTCAATTATTTATTACGTTTGATCTTGATAAATGCAAGCTTACCAGGGTTGTGGCCAAACACTAGCTTGATAGCTTGGAATATCCATTGATATCTTGTATTATTTTTTTATTTTTATTTTTTTGATAGGAAAAATAGATATATTAACAATTAAGAAGAAACGAACATATGCTTAGGAAGCAACTACATCAAAAGAGGAAGAGCTAACTTCCCATTAACTGTAAAGAAGAAAGACTTGATAAAATTGCCTGTCAAGCGCTGAAGAGGAGTTTCAACTCCCTCAAAAACCCTTTGGTTCCTTTCTAGCCAAATACTCAAAAAAATAAAATCAACATTACAACACGGAATGACAACCTTCCCTAGAAATATTCCCGGTCATGATCTTTCATGATTGCTTTTTGGCCCATAAAGGTTAACCTTCAAATAAAATTCAACGTTACTCCTCACAGTTCTGCATCCCCAAAAGCCGAAGAGGCTAGATGCAATATAGTAATAGACTCTATTAACGATAAGGCATTAGTCATATTTAAAACATACAAATATAAGGAGGACAACTTTCATAGAAGTAATATACAAATATTACCAATCAAGCAATTTAGCCTCAACCAAGGTTACCTTTGATAATCCCTCAATTTGATCCAGAAGAGAGATTATATGCCGCAATGTAACAGATCGATACCACAATTGATGCAAATGCTTGTTACGGGCACCAAGGCGCGACTTCGCCTCAGCCAAATCAATCTTTAAGACAGAGATGCTTTCCGCAGATTCACTGAATAACTTTAGAATCTGCCAAAACAAAGGAAAAGAAAAAAAAAATGCAGGTCATAAATGAATCTTTCACACTCAAAGATCACTGCCAACAAAACAAACATGAGACTTTTTTCACTGATGTGGAAACAAGGTAACTAAAAGACACTAACAGGATGAAACAGCATTGTTCACACACAAAGGACACTTTAAAAGATCAAGAGAATGTCTATGGATAGAACTGAATAGATGGTCTCTTTGTTGGAAATTCAGAAAAGCATACAAAAAGAGAGTACAATAACTAAAGAAACTAGTAATAGTATCAAGGTGAGCAAAAACAAATTAGCATGCTTTAGGGTTCATCTAGAATCCTTACGGCTGAGACTGCTTTTACAAAAAAAAATTGTCCTTACAAGCCCTGACAGTGGACGTGAACATGATAGGAGCTATGAAGAGCATCAGTAGACCTTATCATAATCCATCTTGCTCCATTCTGAAGAACTGTCAGCTTGAGAATTGCAAGTACTTAAAAGGTGATACACGGCACAAAAATTAATCAGACTGACCCAATAACAGATTAAGATTTCTGCTCCGCAATCTAAAGTTTATTTCGGTCATCTCCCAATCACCATAGGACAAAAAAAAGCGGACAATCCTTATGGTCTACCTTGGACAAGGCTTCAACATAAAATCTTTGACTCGCTCGCCTGCCCCAAAAGTATCCCTACGTGTCCAGATCCCCTTTTCACGTATCTGACACATGTCCGTCACATATCCGAGTTTATACATGTCGGATATGTGTTTGACACAGGTACGTCACCTTAGATGATGCGTCGGTGCTTCGGAGGTGGTCATAAGAGATAGCCTCTTCAATGCTAGCTTCTCTGTAGAACTCTTGCTCCAGAATTTTAATAGCCCAAAAGGATATGTCCCGACATCATTTACCACCTTTTGGCATCTATCTTTCTTTAAACTAAAAGATTTTGAAAAAAAAATGCTCTTTTTATTAAGTCCAAATAAATTCGAACCATCACAGTCCTTCAGAAGATTTTTTATTTATTTGGATTCTCAATTCAAAAAAGAATACTATTCTACATGCCATCTTGATCTGGTTTTTAAGATTGTAAGACCTGATCCAAAAATAAATAAAACTGAAACCCATTGCTTAAGCAACTATCGTCTCAAGCGTCCCAATTGAATGTGAGAAATTCAACAAACTCTATAGTCTGAACAGGTTTAGCTGAGAATTTTGAAGTTTTCTGTAAGCACCAACAAGAACACCAGATGCATAATACTTCTCTGTAAGTAAGCACCAACCAGAGCACCAGATAGACAATGTTTTTTCCTTTAACTAACAAAGCAATTTATGAGAAAATATCATAAGGGGGGCAGGGGACAGAAAGCAAGCATTGTAGATGAAGATTAATAACAACAGACGGACATCCAACAGCTTCAGCTTCTTCTATAGTGATTCATTACTACAGCACTCCTGCAGATCGTGAAATTATTAATTATCAACATACAATGAGTAAAAATTGATCCCAAGTCACAACAGCCTTCCAACAGAACCCTGGTGATGAATGTGTGTTTCAATAGGACACACTCAAATTCTTACTGAACCATGGTCTGAAGATTCAGTTGGCTGGCCTCATCTAAAACCAACCGGAAAAATAAATAAATAAAAAACATCACTAGCCTAACCACACCCATAGTTACCGGGAACGCTACGTACACCTGCAACCCGTGTTCCGAAGTCCAAACTAGACTAAATTTGTGTAAAAGTTAGCGACCCGGGTTCCAGGACTAACGATCTGGGGAAGCGTTCCGGGTAACTATGACCACACCAATTACAGTTCCAAAGTCAACCTTGGATTTGCAGCTAAAATGTCAGTGTGGTCGCATAGTTTTCTGTTCACTGAGGAAGAGCCTCGGAATTTTAAAGTAGGTGATCTCTAGTACAGACACAACCTTTTTATTATGGTTCACAAAGCAGTAATAGACTTACTCAAGTATCAAAGCTGTTAGGAAGTAAATGCCATCTTGAATCTGAAATATTCAGAATGTACCTGAGAATAATTTTGAATTACTCTGTTGAAGCCACTATTATAAGCATGAACAACTTCATCCACAACTTCTTTAATAATATCACTCTGCTCCTTTAGGGCTACCAATGCAGTTTCATAATCTTTTGAGGTTAATATATGAACCACATGAGGCAACGAATCAAAGCAAGCCGCAGCCCAACTTTCATCTATTCTTGAAAGTTCTTGCCTTAAATGCTGCAGTATCATTGGAGTACTTTTATGTTAGTAAACACCCAGAAAATAAAATGCGCAAGCAGATTTCATAAATCTTCTTAAGTTATTCACTTACTCCTTCCTAACATCTAAACAATGCGCCTTGTTTCCGCAATAAGTTACTTCTCCCACCCCTTTTTTCTTTACTTTATAACACCATAGCCAAAACTTCCTCCATTCTTACTACAAAACTTAATCCTTTGCTTTTATCGTAAGAACTACTGAAAGATTAATAGATAACAAATACAAATATGGCGATCATCTTCTGCCAGTGCTATCAACTACCAATTAAACACAGAAATTATACAAAAACAAGATCATGCCTATATCTCATTATCTCAGCGAAATAAGATCTAAGAGACCCATATTAGAATCTTACCCATGCAACATACTTAAGATGTTCTCAAAAGATCCCTATCTCATTAAAAATATTAGAATCTTACCCATGCAATAACCTTCCTGTAGATTGTAACGACCTTAGGGTTCAAATATTTTTAATAAAACTACAGGAAGGTTATTAAAGAGATAATAAGAACAAAATTCATGCACAATGATGATGCTACATCAAGGAAGATAGATGAAATACTAGACAATGAAAACAGCCTTCCTGAGAAAATGTATGAGCAATCCCATCATCTACACTTAGAGGTGTAATACTAGACAATGAAGCAAGTCAAATGAAGAAACCTAAGCACGTCACTAATCCAAACATCCTACAGATAGTAAGGAAGACCCTATGCTAGTCCTGCCAGGAGCCAAATCAAAGTGCAACATTTAGCCACAATCTAATAGTGACATTAACACATGTGTAATTTGAAGCAACGAACCCCAGGGGAAAAGAAATACAAGTACAAAGAGTTATACTCACGGTTTTATTAGGAGGGACGGGGAGCCCATCAAAAAGTCTCATCCCTAGCTTCTGAACTACTCAATGTTGGAAAAGGAGGATTGATCAAGGCTACGGAACGGACACAAATCTGAGCCGTGGACGGACCACTGCCTTGAAAGCGATTACGGCTCGACCTCGGTGCCAATCGAATACGCCGGTCGCTCCCCAAGGTTAACTCAGACAACCCTTAGACCCGTGCACTCGAGGCTAAGAGCTTGGAGTATGCAAAACTGTGTGCCCAGAAGGGAAGAGGAGAGGAGAGGAGAGGAGAGGAGAGGAGAGGAGAGGAGAAGAGAAGAGAGGAGAAGAGAATTGTATTCGATGATGAACACAGTCCTCTAGAGGCTCCAATTTATAGGAGAAACTAGAAGCCAACAGCCACAAAAAACAGGAACCAAAAGAAAAAGGTAAAAAGGGAGAACCACAAAAAAAGACTGACTAAAAACGGAACATGACTAATTGTAGCCATTACCAACAAGGTGACTAAAAAAAAGAAAACAGCTAAAATTAGCCATTACCAACAATCCCCCACTAATGGCTTACAAACTAGTCAAGAAAAGGAAAAACTGGGCAAAACAGGTCAGATACTTAGGTGTCAATATCTTTCGATTTGAATTGACACATTAGTGATGTGAGGCAACAACCAACGATCTAGTTAAGTGGACTAGGCCTTGAACTTGAAAGACTTTGATTGAGACCCTCACAACACATATCAACCCTGTAGAAGAACATACTCCGCGATAAAAATATACTTGCGCCTTTATGGCCGTGCGCACACCTTGGGACTCATAAGTGTTCTAGAGAAACAGCCTTAGTCTCTCATAGAAGGCGGCCAAACCTTCACACTTATTTAGATAATTCCATCAAGTCTATCTCAATATAGACCACCACAAAAGAAATTGTGACTATGGAATTATTAAGAGCAAGATAGCTCAATCTCACACACAAAAGACGGTGAATCCTTCAGTGCATCTCACAAGCACCCCCCACAACGGGCATGGATTCATTAAGAGTATATAAACTCATCCTTAAAGCACTACCTGGCACCATAGGGATAGGAATGTAGTGCATCTTGAAGATTAGTATGGCTTCGTTTGACCACATGTGGATATCCACCATACCTCTTCAAGCCAAAGCCATAGGCTTAAGCCCTACCCCCCTCGACGCCTCGAGAACAACTCGTCTGGTTAATCCCTTAGTGAGAGGATCCGCCAAATTCTTCTCGGACCTCACATAATGCAATGTTATTACACCTTGCTTCAGTAATTGCCTCACTGTACCATGTCTAACACGGATGTGTCTCCTCTTTCCGTTGTAGACACTTGCATGTGCTACTCCAATTCTTTGCTGTGAGTCACAATGTATAGAGATAGGAATCTCAGGCTTCTCCCAAAGAGGTATGTCTGCTAACAAACCTCTAAGCCATTCTGCTTCTTGACCTGCCAACTCAAGAGCAATAAATTCAGATTCCATGGTGGAGCGGGCTATGCAAGTCTGTTTTGCAGACTTCCATGAAATACCCCCTCCACCCAAAGTAAACGCATAACCACTAGTAGAACTAACTTCATCATTATCAGAAACCCAGTTTGCATCACAATATCCTTCTACAACAGCAGGAAATTTATTAAAATGCAAACACCAATCCATAGTACCTTTAAGATACTTAAGCAAACGAAAAAGTGCATTCCAATGTTCTTTACTAGGGTTATGTGTATAACGACTCAATCTACTCACAAAGATAAGCAATATCGGACAGTAGAGTTCATCAAAACATTACACTTCCAATAATTTTGGCATACTCAGTTGAGACACAGAGAACCATTGTTTTTCTTTAAAGATATGCTAGGATCATAAGGGGTTCTTAGGAGTCACATCAAAGTGGTCAAATTTCTTTAACACTTTCTCAATATAATGTAGTGAGACAAAGAAAAACCAGACCTAGTCTTCTGAATTTTAATCCCTAAGATCACATCAGCTTCACCCATATCTTTCATCTCAAATAAAGAAGATAACAATTTCTTAGTCTCACTTACCACAAGCAAATTTGGACCAAGGATCAACATGTCATCGACATATAAGCATATAATCACACAATCTGATCCAAACATCCTTGAATAAACACAAGAATCACCAAAATTTGCTTTAAAGCCATTTTCCACAAGAGAATTATTAAACTTCTCAAACCACTGTTTAGGAGCTTGCTTAAGGCCATTAAGAGATTTTCTCAATTTACAAACTTTATCCTCCTGACCCGAGACTACACACCCCTCAGGTTGGGTCATATAAATTTCTTCCTCTAAGTCACCATTAAGAAAAGCTGTCTTAACATCCATTTGATGCACAACAAGATCAAACAAGGCAGCCAAAGCAATCAAAGCTCTGATGGTGCTTATTTTAGTCACAGGAGAGTAAGTGTCAAAGTAATCAATCCCTTTCTTTTGGTCAAAGCCTCTAATGACTAGTCTGGCCTTATATTTATCAATTGAACCATCGGACCTCAATTTCTTCTTAAAGATCCATTTACTGCTAATAGGTCTACAACCCTTAGGCAAATCAGTTAATTCCCAAGTTTTATTAGACTCTAGGGAATCTATCTCACTTTTAATGGCATCTTTCCAGAAGGTTGCATCAACAGACCTAACAGCCTCTTCAAAGGTTTTTGGATCTTGCTCAACAAGGAAAACAGAAACAAACTCTTCAGACACAACTTCAACTTTGTATTCTTCACACACTTCCACCATAAAGGCAGTAACAAAGTCAGGTCCAAAAACAGTTGAGGTCCTTTGTCTTTTACTTCTTCTAGGTTCAATGACAACATCTCTAGAACTAGAAGCGGGTAAGCTTATACTTTCAGCCATAGCATTAGGCACAACAACAGGCACAACATTAGGAACATCCTTTTTCGATGGAAAGACATGCTCAAAAAACTCAAAGATCTCTATATTCGTAAATAGAATAATCACTTAAAGACATAAAGCGATATGCCGCCTTTGTTTTGAGCATAACCAATGAAAACAGCGTCAAAGGTCTTAGGGCCTATGTTGGTCCGTTTATGACCAGGCAGAGCAACTTTAGCCAAACACCCCCACACTTTCAAATAATTCAAGTTTGGGGCATACCCTTTCCAAAGCTCATATGGGGTCCGGTCTATTTTCTTATGGGGTACTCTATTAAGCACAAAACAAGCAGTCAAAACAGCTTCCCACATATTATCGGATAGTCGAACTCAAAAGCATAGCATTCATCATCTCTTTAAGGGTACGGTTCTTACGTCGGCTACACCATTCATTTGTGGTGTATAAGGGCGATGGTCTCATGAATTATACCATTTTTCTCACAAAAAACAGCCAACGAATTTGTATCATACTCACCACCCCGGTCAGACCTAAGTCTCTTGATCTTTTTGCCTAGTTGGTTCTCAACTTCTGCTTTATACTTTAAGAACATTTCTTCAGCCTCATCTTTAGACTTTAGGAGGTATACTTTTGTATATCTAGAATAGTCATCTACAAAGGTGATATACCACTTTTTCCCTCCTTTGCTGATTGTGTTCTTAAAGTCTGCTAAGTCCGAATGAATAAGGTCAAGCAATTCTGTTGATCTCGTAGTTACAGATTTGAATGGTTTCTTGGCAAATTTGGTCTCAACACATACTTCACATTTAGTGCAATTTTCTGTGCTAACATTCGGAATTAGTCTCATATTCTTTAGTCTGTTCAGGGATGCTAAGTTTACATGTCCAAGTCTCCCATGCCATAAACCAACAGACTCAGTAATATAAGCAGAAGTAGAAGCATTTCCATTAGCATCAGAAATCACATTCAGAACATACAAGCCATTGCTAAGATACCCCTTCCCAACGAAAACCCCATTGCGCAGAATAACAATTTTTCCAGCCTTTTGGTTCACCTCAAACCCAGCAACATCAAGTAAACTACTGGAAACCAAATTTCTACGAAGGGAAGGGACAAACAGCACATTGTTCAAACACAGTGATTTTCCAGAAGTAAATTTAAGGAGAACTTTTCCTTTACCCAACACCGCGGAAGTAGCGGCATTTCCCATGAACACTTGTTCACCAGCAGAAACTTCTTCAAAATCATGCATCAGGTCCTTGTTGGTGCAGAAATGCCTAGTTGCCGCATTGTCCAGAATCCACTCGGTGTTGTTGGTAACGAGATTGGCCTCCACCGTCACTGCACAGAACACCTCAGAATCCTCAGTCAAGTTGGCTTGATTCTGTCCACCATTCTGTCCAGCAGGTTTGTGTTGGGATTTCATCGGTTCCTTTCTCTGTTTGCATTGATACGCTTTGTGCCCTGGTTTAGCGCATATGTAACAATACACCACAGACTTCTGGATATCTTTGTTAGGCTTGTTGACCTGTTTCTGACGCTTGGTTTGCGTTTGGTCCTTCTTATTTTTCCCTTTGAACCTGTCTCGCTAGAGTGCAGAAGATTCAACAATGTTAGCCTTATATGAGAATTTAAAGACAGAGAGATCATCTTATCTTTCAAACGGTTAGCCTCTTGATCCTCATATGTGATCGGTTCTTGAAGGTGAGATCCTTTTTCTTGTGCTTTAGATGATTCTATGTCAGACCGGGACGGAGGAATTTCTCGATCGAGCGTTGGCTTGTAGAATCTCGCACATTTTCATCCCTTCACCTAGAACTTCAGCGCACAGATTCTCATATTCATGAACTTGTTCCATGATTGTCTTGTCATCCATGATCAGGAACTGCAGCAACTTGCCAACCACGTACTTATTCTTTCCGGCATCAGCGCCATACTTGATCTGCAGTTTCTTCCATATGGTCTTCGCTGATTTGAAATTGACGAACAAATCAAACAGCGGGTTCGTCATGTTGTTGAGGAGATGACTCCGAGCAACCTTGTTGTCTTTCTCCAATTTCTTCAACTCGGCTTCATCAGGCTTTTTTTGATTGGAGTGTTCGTAGGGGTGCTCTCTGGATCAGCCTCGGCCTCAGTAGCATCATTTTCGGCGTCCAGATGAGGAGAAGACAGCACATAGTCGATCTCCAATTGCTCAAGACAGAGAAGCAATTTTTGAGACCAACGTTTGTAATTGGTTCCATCAAGAAGATCGAACCTATAAATTTCAGAGAGGGTTTTGTGGAGCGACCATTGATCAGTTAATCGCTTTCAAATTGTTGGAAAAGGAGGATTGATCAAGTCTACAACGGACACAAATGAGCCGTGGGCGGACCACCGCTTGAAAGCGACACGGCTCGACCTCGGTGCCAATCGAATACGCCGGTCGCTCCCCAAGGTTAACTCAGACAACCCTTAGACCCATGCACTCGAGGCTAAGAGCTTGGAGTATGCAAAACTGTGTGCCCAGAAGGGAAGAGGAGAGGAGGGGAGAGGAGAGGAGAAGAGAGGAGAAGAGAATTGTATTCGATGATGAACACAATCCTCCAGAGGCTCCAATTTATAGGAGAAACTGGAAGCCAACAGCCACAAAAAACAGGAACCAAAAGAAAAGGGTAAAAAGGGAGAACCACAAAAAAAGACTGACTAAAAACGGAACATGACTAATTGTAGCCATTACCAACAAGGTGACTAAAAAAAGGAAAACAGCTAAAATTAGCCATTACCAACACTCAACAGCTGCAATTAAAACTTCTGAATTCCGAAACAAATTATAGCAATCTCGCGCAAAGCAAAGCAACCCAATTGGATTAAAAAGCGCAATTCACACGATCAGAAATGTCGTTAATATAATGAAATTGCGACTCAGAAAATAGCTAAAATCAAAGGAAGTATAGGAAGATCAGCTCGGAAATTGAGAACACGGAAATCTAGCTGAATACGAGCAGGAAATGGTAAATGAAAATGTGAAATCAAAATCAAGCTTATGATAGAGCAAAATCAGATTGGAAGATCGAGAGAGTGGATAATAGTACCGTCAATTGAATCAACACCGGGAGCAATTAGGGATTCGGGGCCGCCGGAGAAAGGTCGTCGGAGACGGTGGCGTTAGGTTTGGGAAATCGGGGTCGTTGATGAAGGTTAGGATGTGAGAGGGAGAAAGGTGGAGGGATGATGATGAGTTTGACTGTGGACACATAAAACTTCATTTTTAGTTCATTTACTGTAATCGCACTATTTTTTTTCTTTTTCTTTTTGTCAGAGTTTTCTTTTTTTCTTTTTTTCTCCCGGTCGATTTTATGCTTTGATCGTGAAATATATTTGGCCAAAATTTACCATGAAAATTTGTTGAAAAGTCTAAGTCATTCATGAAAAGTTTGAACATGTATTTGGCCTAGTCTTGCAACCACTTGTTAGTTGTGCACCCTCTTTTAATAGTTGTTTAAATTAAGGGAAATTGGATTCTAATAATACGAGCTTTTGGCCATATAAAACTTAATAATACAAACTTTTGATTTAGTGATTAATAATACGAACTTTGACCCCCTGTTGCCCCCAATAGTACGCCACCGAGTTAAGTTGAACTTAACTCGGTGGCGGTCTGACGTAGCGGCGGAGGCATGCGCATGGTTGTTTTGACTTTGTCACGTCATCCACGTTGATTTAAAACAAATAATACGAATTTTTACCTATGTTGCTCTGAATAATATGAAATTTTACCTATATTGCTTTTAATAATACGAACTTTTTTTCTTTTAAAAATCTCAGATCCCATTTTTTCTTCTTCATCTTCTTCAATTCCCCCTCCCCATTCCCAGAAAACCAGAAAACCCCCCTTCCTCTCTCTCTCTCTCTCTCTCTCTCTTTCTCTCTCTCTCTCTTCCTTACATTCCACCATTGTTGAGAAGACCTAGAAAACCTCTCCCCATTTTGACTTCACTGCTCTCCTTGCAGAGATCTGGGTAAAAAAGGGTGATGGAAGTTCAGAAAAAGGAGAGCAGTGTAGTGGAAAAAATGGTGCATGGCTGGGGAAGTTGAGAAGGTATTCCGCCATTGTTGACGAGTTTGAGCATCAAGTTGTAGCTCATGAAGAAGAGATGAAGAGGGGAGGATTGAAGAAGATGAAGATGCAAAAGGGAAATGTGAGATTTTTAGAGAGAGAAAAAAGAGGTGGGGATGATGAAGAGGAAGGAAGAGAGAGAGAGAGAGAGAGAGAGAGAGAGAGAGAGAGAGGGAGTTTTCTGGGTTTTCCGGGAATGGGGAGGGTGCGGATTGAAGAAGATGAAGAAGAAAAAATGGAATCTGGGATTTTTAGAGAAAAAAAAGTTCGTGTTATTCAAAGCAACCTAGGTAAAAGTTTGTATTATTCAGAGAAACATAGGTAAAAGTTCGTATTTTTTTTTAAATCAACGTGGATGACGTGGGAAAGTCAAAATAATCAGGCACGTGCCTCCACCGCCACGTCAGACCGCCACCGAGTTAAATTCAACTTAACTCGGTGGAGTACTATTGGGGGCAACATGGGGTCAAAGTTCATATTATTAATCACCAAATCAAAAGTTCGTTATTATTAAGTCTTATATGGCCAAAAGTTCGTATTATTATAATCCAATTTCCCTTAAATTAATTATTCTGCAAGTTTTTTTTTAGAAAATATTTTTGATAAAGTAAATTGTTTATAAAAAAATATTTATATAAAATTTCATTTATACTCATAGTAATACAACCTTTACTTATTTTTAAATAAATTATAAGTTATAATAATGAAAAATTATCTTTAAAATATAATCATATTTTTCAATATTAACTATATTTATTATTCAATGTAAACTCTATTTTCTTTTAACTATTATTCGAATCTATGACATAAAAAATGCCCAAGTGTAGAGGTAGTGAAGGATTTCCACCCAATAAACATGTGTAGCGTTATTTATCGAATACTGGCTAGGCACCGTTCTTTTGTGCGTTTAATTTGCGTTGCGTTGCGGTTAGTTGCGGTAGATTACGGTAAGTTGTGGTGGAAATAGTAAAAAGGTAATGGTAATTTACGATATGTTGCAGTAATTTGTGTTGCGGTTAGTTGCGTTAACGCACAAAAGAACGGTGCCTAAATGCATTGTAAACAAGCAAAGCCCTATTATGAGCAAGTCGGTGGGCTCGTTCAAAAAATGTGTTCATTCTTGGGAGAATCATTGTTGATAGATGAAGTTCTCACTTCCCAGAACCTAGAGGTCGCAATCGAGTGAGTTTCGGGTTTGATATTTTCGTCATTTTGGCGTTTCAAATGGTTTCAGGTTGGAGTTATTTGTGTCTTCAGTTTTCAAATGTCAAAATCTCTTTCATCTTACTATTCGCATTTAGTTTACAATATTATCATTGTTATTTGTACCGTTCATGTTTGGTCTTTAGTGAAATGATGTTTTCAGTTTACAATGCAAAATTTTGGTACGTTGCTGATTTAACTTTCTGTTAAATCAATATATTCGTGAAAGTTTTTATTATTCATCTGTTAAATACGTTATTTGTAATTTATTTAAATTTTTATTAGGTTCAAACCCTATTAAGAGAACTTCATGATGCTAAGCCTAGTTGATAGTCGAATAAAGTTTCGTAATTGCATTATCATGTATGAACAGTGATAATACTACAACAATTAGAATGTAAGATTGACGTACACAATGATAAGAGTTTCCTTATCATAGTGTGTTAGGATCGGATTCAAATTTGTTGCCAGTTGTTAATTAGTTGTTAGGGTGTAAAATAGAGCAATATATGCAACGAAAGAAAATTCAGGATGATTATGGAATCGAGGATAATAATAGAAAGGCAAGAACAAAGATTAAAGGGTGAGACAGTATTTTTTACGTGGGAAACTGAAGAACTCGGAGAAAAGCCCACGGACAACAATCAATATCCACTAATAAAAGGGGATATTACAAGAGGTAAAATTTAATCTCTCATACACTCTCACAACCTAGGGATAAGTAGGGTGAAGATGTGGAAATAACACCGTACCTCCCTCATGGGGAGTTTTGAAGGCTCTCACATCGACCACGTCTGCCGCTTTGCCGCATGTTACAAGGTGAATAAAAACTTCTATTTATAGGGGTAAACATCCTATAAATCTGACTAGATTCCTACTTCAAATACAATTAGGTCTTAGAATGTTAAATAGAATTAGGAAATAAAATGATTTCCTAATAGCAACCAATACTTGGAGTTCAAACAAGTTTAGGAAACTTGTCAAATAATGAGTCAAGATAATTTGAGCCATTAACCCAACATAGTGACATGGAGATGTCATGGGCAATCATATGGGTAGTGTTGGGAACATTCACTAAACTGACCCAAAGTGGGATCGCTTTAACTTATGAATGTCATAAGAACTCCCACTACTCATAGATAATTCCTAAATCCCGAGCTCATTAAATGACTTACCTAATTTAATGTAGCTTTGGAGTGCGTCTAATGCCTCTCGTAACAAGGGAATATAAAGGCGATGTCTCGGCTGCTTTAAATCACGTAGGGAGATGTACGTGGTTGAGCACTACTAGAGATAGTTGTCTCGTTGGGCACTCGACTAACTTAGATTGAAAATTCCTGACCTAGCTCAAATGGATCAATAGTTGGGCATCTGCTTCCAAAGTCTAACTTGGAGGTCAAGGAACATTCGGGTTGTATAAGGATGATGTTGGCCTACCTTATCCGAATTTGAGACATAAAGTGACGAGAGATTTGAAATAATCTAACACTTGTGGGACTAGTGGGAGACTATTGGGAATGTCCCGACAATATTGATTTAATTAATGTTCAACCAAAATAATTCAGTAATTATATGTCTTGCTAAAAACCTTTGTAATTAGTAATTAAATATGTTTAATTACAACTACATTATTTGGTCTTACTGGGTCACCCAAGCTAGTGCCTTGGAACAGTGTGTGTATGACCTGAAATGATAATACAGTATTATAGGAAATCGGGATTAATATAAATGAGTAAAAGGGTATGTCACGCTCGTGACCTCAGGATGCATTAAGTTGGTTGTGCCGAGAGAGGTCATGCCCGTGACCTACTTGGACACACCGCCTATTGGTGGGTCCCACATTGGCAGTTGTATCCGTTTGAGCAGTCAAAGGGACTATAAAAGGGACCCTAGAGCCTAATTATTGAAAGATAACTGAAGCGACTTTGATAAAAGAACTCCTTTCGTGTAATCTCCTCAATTAATCCAAGCAATTCACCTCTAGCTTCTTTGACAAGCACCACAGAGTAACCTAAACATGTACACATAGTTATTGATAATTGGCTTGACAACTTCAACTTTGTCGTGCAAGTTCCTGCAAATCAGTTTGAAGAGAAGAAGATTGATTTTGTTTGTTCGGTTAAATGGAAAGAAGAATGCGACTATATCACTAATCGGTTAAGCAATAGCCTTAGCATTTGCGTAAACAATTTGGCTGCTATAGATTTAATTTTTTAGTTTCTAGTGTGTAACATGCAGACTTTTGACATTTTTGTTTGGGGTTTTGATATTGCATATTTAATTTTCGTACACTTTACGTAATTATCAAACTTTGTTCTAAGATAATTCCTAATATTATTGCTACATTTTGCAAAAACTATTTCAATAACAAGTATAGTATTTTTAGTGTTTTCTTTTTTGGTTGCGCTTACTTTAAAGTTAGACACCCGTGCATTGCATGGGCACAATAGTTATAGTAAATTAGATGTTTGTCCTGGAATTATATGTCCTTCTCTATTTATTTTACTAATAGATTGTAAATTGTTCGTAATCATTATATTATTTGGTATTTATGTGGCGTTTCTTGATTTGTGTTTAATCTTTCTTCTATCCACTTTTGCAAATATTTTACAATCTAAACTTAATATTTTCTGATACTAATCTCTGCATGTAATTCTTCATCATTTTGTTTTTCTAGATTCTTAATTTCATCTATTTTTTGGTTCATGTAATCTTTTAATGCCATAATATGTCGTTCAATAGTAGCTTTATTTTTTAAAGCTCAAGTTTTCTATTTTTAGAAATATTTAATGTTATTAATTACCATTTCTTTTACAAGAATTATATATTTCAAAGATTCTTTATGATAAAAGCATAATATTTGTTGGAAAGTATAAACAATGTGGTTTTTTTTAAAGATAAATATTTTATTAATTGTAATAATCCATTTTCGTCATAAATTCCAATTCCAATCTCTATTATAAATTCTTCTAAATTTATTTTTGAAGTTATTCTATATGCTTGTTTATCGTGTTATTCATTCATTCATTCTAATTAAGTCAGGTTCGTAGGTTTATGTTGTATCGACTCTAATACCATTAACGTTAAGTGTCTTACAACTTTTTGCAGAAACATGTTTAAAATTATTTCATAGAGAATATATTTGAGTAAAACAACCAATTCAAATTAACAAAATTCCTTTTTCAAAATTAATATTTGGTGCTCATTGAATAAAATAAGTTGAATCCATAAATAAAATCTTACAATTTTTCTCTAAAGACGGAGGAAGTCTGGAAAAATTTCAGTATGTTGTCACGCCTTTTCCTCAAGTTTTATTAGTCTTACTTCGACTTCTTATCTCCTAACTTCTTTTTTTTTCTCAGAATTTGAAAGATGTAAAAATACAAAAACTTATGAGAACAAACTTATTTATTTATGTTTTTCCAGACAAAAAGAGATTAGAAATGCTTACAAACACTTGAAAAGATAACAAAAATTACTATTACCATTTATTATATGTAATTAATATAATATTAAAAATAAATATAGATTTTTGCATTATTTACCAATATATTATCTAAATTAATTTTGAAGACAATTTGTACGAAATAAATACAAAAATAATGATAGTGCAATTGTTGTATAATTTTTTATTAATTTCTAATTATTATTTTAATGATAATTGTTATAAAATTACTTCAAAAACAAATTACATATAAATATTGAAAAATTTTCCATGCATCGCATGGGATATACAATGCTAGTTTTTTATGTTGTTGATTTTTGTCAACTTCCTTTTGTGTGTAGTTTGCATATTTTTCTAGATTTATCATATCTTTAGATAACTTTTCATATATCTAACATGCTTACTACATGTTGAGGTTTGTTACCTGATTGTTTATTAGTTTTTCATATCTACTTAGACCTAACAAAATTGACCTTACCCGGATGACCCACTTGAACTTGACTGACCCAGAACGAAGATGCCAAAAATAATTATTTCTAAATAGACTCGAACCAGACATGACCCAACCTGACTCGAATTTATCTTTTACCAAAGTCGTTCGTTTTTTAAAGACATGACCCAATCTGACACAATCTGAACATTATTCACCCAAAGTAACCCAACCCGAACCAAATGACCCAATTACCGGGTCTAAAGTTTCTACCCCCTAAACATTGAGTGTTGCGATAAAATTGCCATTGTACTTTTCTAAATTGTCAAAATTGCCACTCTTTTTTTCAAATTGTCAAAAATGTCATTACTGTTTCTAAAATTGTCAAAATTGCCACTCTCCTCATTTTCTTACTATTACCGGCTACAGCCAGTAATTACAATTTTTTTGAAAACTTTTGAAATTAAAAAAGAAAGGGGAAGTTGGAGTCTTGTTTGTTGCTCCATTTCCCTCCATTATGAGTCTCCACTTCTTCCTTCTTCATTACACCTTTCTAAGAAACTTCCAAAACCCTAACCCTAAAACATGGAGGAGGTGAAGACAGTGGGCGGCTGAAGGAACCGACGACGGCGTGGTGGTCAGAACGAACTGGCGAGGCAGAGGATTGTGCTTAATGGTGTTTGAACTGGCGAGGCAGATGAACAATAGAGACGATGAAGAAGATCAGATGAAGAACGTGGAAAACAAAAAAAATTTGACAAGAGGAAGAAAAACGTGGAAAAGAGGAAGAATAACAACAAAGAAGAGATGGAGAAGAAAGAGGATGAAGAACACAGAAGAGAAAGGTGAAGAAAGAGGATGAATAAAGGGGAGTACTCTGGAGAAGGGAGAAGAGGAAGAGACGTGTGACAGAGGAAGCTTGGTGTTTGGCGGGCAAAACAACAAATAGAGGGGGGGATGTTGACTCGGCTAAGGAAACAATAATGGTATTAGGGTTTATAAAAGGGGTGAATGAAAATTGGGAATAAAAAATGTATTTTTTGTTATTTTTGAAAGTTTCACCGGCAACAGCAAGTTAGTAAAAGGGGGAGAATGACAATTTTAACATAATTGGAAATAGTAATGACAATTTTGACAATTTTGAAAACAGTAATAACATTTTTGACAATTTGGAAAAAAGAGTGACAATTTTGACAATTTGGGAAAGTATAGTGACAATTTTATTACAGCAATCCCTAAATAAAAAATTACTCTGAGGTACCCTAACTTTTGGTGAAATATTTTTCTGGTATCCAACTTTTCAAAACTCATTTTGGGGTACCCCTAATTTTAGAATTAGTAATTATTAGGTGCTTTTCTGGTCATCAATTTTATTAAATGGCCGAAATGCCCTTGTACTTTCATTCCCGAAGAAATACCCTTGAAGAAGAAAAATAAGGGTATTTCGGTCGCTTAATAAAATTAATATTTGGAAAAGTACCAAATAATTACTAACCCAAAAAGTAAGGATACTTCAAAATGAGTTTTAAAAAGTTGGGGTAACGAAAAATAGTTTCCCCAAATATTAGGGTACCTCCGAGTAATTTTTTGATCCCTAAACATTGGACAATTTTAGGTATTGGATCGCACATTCGCACCCAATTTTGCGAGGCGTGCATCCGCGGAGGGGCATCCAGTCTCCATCTCCATCTCCATCGGTTTACCCCTCCTTCCTACCAGAAGTGAGATAGGAGCAGAAGCTAAGCAAGCATGTCGACACTCTTGCGAAGTCTCCCTCTCTTCACCCTCCGCACAAAACCCCCACCATTTTCTCTCCTCCCCACCACTCTCATCTCTCTCTCCTCCCACACATTCACACGAAAGTCACTGAAGAGGCCCCTCTGCACTGCCTCCTCCTCCATACCTGCTGCTACTCAAACCCCGGAGCACACTCGGGTACCCGACCCATTGAAACATGCCAAGGATGCTCTCGAATGGGTCACCCGGACCCACTTCTGTGGCCACTTGGGTGAGGCTGACGTTGGTCAACGGGTCAGGCTTTGTGGCTGGGTCGCCCTTCATCGTGTCCATGGTGGCCTCACCTTTGTTAACCTCAGAGATCATACTGGCATTGTTCAGGTTTGAAATTATCTTGTGTAATGTCCTGTTTTGTTTCTTAAAATTGTGAATGGTTGTTTAATCTAACTAAACTAGTGATAATTCAGTGTTCTTGTTGGGTAAGTGATAAACTTTGAGAAAGGAAATGAGAGAAAGCTCAGACAGAGCATTTTATTTATTTGTGAATGAATGAAAAATACAGCAGGTCAGCAGCTATGTGAAGTATTTATACAGCAGAGTAATCAGTTATTCCTAGTAACAAACTAATGCTGACTAGGATAACAAACTAACAACCATAACCACTTGTAGATGCATCATACAGCTCAACATCCCCCCCTCAAGGTGGAATTGGGGGAGAATCCACCAATGAAAGCCTTGAACATAAGTGGTGATGTTGTGAATCCCCTAAAGGTTTGGTAAACAGATCAGCCAACTGATTGCCAGAGGTTACATAATCAGTGATAATGAATCCCTCAAGAAACTTGTCTCGAACATAATGGCAATCAATTCTTAGGTGCTTGGTTCGCTCATGAAAGACAGGGTTCTGAGCAATATGCATAGCAGCCTTGTTGTCACAATATAAAGTGATGGGAAGATCAACTGAAACATGAAAGTATGCTAATAGTTGAGATAACCAATCAAGCTCAGATGCAACAGTGGACATACTCCTGTATTCAGCTTCGGCTGTAGATTTGGCCACTGTTTTTTGCTTCTTGGTCTTCCAAGAAATGAGAGAAGAGCCCAAAAACACACAATACCCACTCAATGATCTGGCACTCATTCCACAAGCTGCCCAATCTGCATCACAATAGGCAGAAAGCTACAAGTTATTGCTGGAAGGATAAAAAAGACCCTTGCTGACAGTGCCCTTCAAGTAACCAAGGACATGTAGAGCTGCTTGGTGATGAACATCAGTTGGTTGTTGGAGAAACTGACTAAGATGTTGAACAACATAGGTAATATCTGGTCGAGTAATTGTCAGATACAATAATCGACTAATCAGCCTTCTATAAATTTCTGGGTTCTCCAAGGGAGTGCATGTTGGAGCAGATAAAAAAATAAACAGAGGGTGAATCTGAAACTCTAATTCATTGCTTTCAAAACTGAAATACACATCAGAATAAATAGGACTAACCAAACAAACTCAACTGAAATTTAGCAACTAACTGAGACATGACTAACACCTTATTGCCTAAAAATAGGAAAGAGAAACTGACTTGACTCACAAGTCACAACTAATCGCTACTTCTGAAAATTAGGAAACACTTGAGCAAGCTGTTGAAGCATCATTCAACACTCTTACTTCAAAACTTGTCATCCCCATCTTCTTTCTAAAATACTCATGCTTGGGTGGAGGAGAGCCTTGGTCGATTATATCAACAACTTGCCGATTTGTTCCACAATGCTTTAGTTCAACCTCACCCTTTGTAGTTAGGTCACGAATGAAATGATAGCGCACATCTATGTGCTTTGTACATTGTGGAAAATTTGGATTTACGGACATCGCTATAGTGACTTGTTGTCGCAGAATATTTGATTGCACCAATCTGTTTTTGCGAAATCGCTAGTAACTTCCTTAGCCATACCACTTGGCAAGTGAAGAAGTCCTGCCATGTATTGACCTCTGAAGAAGATAAAGCCACGATGTCTGTTTCTTAGAACTCCATGAAGCTGCTCCAACTAAGAAAGAATACTTGACACAAGTACTCTTTCTGTCATCTATAGAGCCTGAAAATCACTGTCAAGTATAACCATATAGTCCGACCCCATCAACCTTTGTACCAAATTCCAAAATCGATGTGCAAACATAGCGCAGAATCCTTTTAGCAGCTCCCAAATGGTGTGCAGATGGATTGTGCATATACCTGGACACCACACTCACAGAGTGTGCAATGTCAGGTCGAGTATGAGAGAGATAGTTAAGGCCACCCACAAGCCTTCGAAAGTATGTGGCATTAGCTGTTTGCACCATCTTGACCCTCAATACTTCATTCACATTCATAGGAGTACTTACAATTTTACAACCCACCATGTTGTGTCTCTTGAGGAGGTCCATTGCATATTTTTGTTGAGAGATAAAAATACCATCAACACCTTGTTTTACCTCAAGCCCAAGGAAGTAGTGCAGTAGTCCCAAATCTGTCATCTCAAATTTCTTCATCATGCATGACTTAAATTCATCAACAATAGACTCCGAAGACCCCATATATATCATATCATCAACATAAAGACAAACCACCAAGAAATCAATATCACCTTGTCTTTTGAAATAAAGGGTAGGCTCACTTGCACTTCTCTGAAAATCATTTTCAGCGAAGAAAGCATCAATCTTATTATACCAAGCACGTGGAGCCTGTTTTAGACCATACAGAGCCTTTTTCAGCCTATAGACTTTATTTTCCTCGCCTTTTATCACAAACCCTTCAGTTGTGCAACATATACCTCCTCATTCAATTCCCCATTAAGAAAGGCAGACTTCACATCAAATTGAAATACAGGCCATTGAAACTGAGCAGCTAAGGCTAGAAAGATTCTTACAGTTTCAAAGCGAGCCACGGGCGAGAAGGTCTCATCAAAGTCGACACCTTGTTCTTGAGCATAACCCTTTGCAACTAGTCGAGCCTTGTATTTTTGAACTGTTCCATCAGCATTGTACTTAGTGCGGTACACCCACTTCAAACCAATCGCATTCTTCTCTTCTGGAAGGTCTACCAAATCCCAAGTTTGGTTTTTCTGGATGGACAACAACTCCTCCTCCATTGCTTTGCACCACTCAGGTTGCTTTGTAGCTTCCTCAAAGTAAATAGGATCTGTAACAAATAAAGCAAAGGTGCAAGTTGTATTATAATCAACATATCTAGGATTTGGCCTCCTATTCCTCCCTGACCTTACAGGCGGAGGAGCGGTGGACTCTCCTCGGAAGGTCTTTGGTGAAGAGCTTACGTGAGGAGAACTTGGAGGTTGTAATTCTTGCTCCTCCTTTCAACCAAAGGAACTTCGGGTAATACCTTCTTGTACTTTACCTTCTCCCCAATCCCAGCAGAAACTTCATCAAAACCACATCTCTACCGATGGTTATCTTGCCATTCAGGATTATATAGCTTGTATGCTTTAGACTCGGAAGAATAGCCAACAAAATATATTTCTGATTTTTGTCAAATTTACGAGAATATGTTTTGATCAAAGCATACGCTATACAACCAAATACTTTTAAGTGACTCACCGTTGGCCTTCTACTTGTCCATGCTTCATAGGGTGTTTGATCGGATTTGCTTTTGAGGGGACAAATTCAGAATGTACACCTGCTTTGTTGCTACTCACGCCAAAATGAGTAGGAAGACCCTTAGCTTGCATCATACTCCTTGCCATTTCTACCATGTCCGGTTCTTCCTCTCGTGACACCGTTACGCTTTCAGTGTATACGGTCTTTAGCTCTCTGCGAATTCCACTTTCTTGACAAAAATGTGAACTCGGTAGAGGTAAACTCTCCTCCTCTGTCTGCTCATGGCTTTTTATCAAAAGACCACTTTGGCTTTCGACACATGCCTTGAATTTTTTGAACCTGTCAAAAGCTTCAGACTTGTTTTCCAGAAAATAAACCCAGCTCATACGACTATAATCATCAATAATCAACATAAAATAGCGACTCCCACCAGGATTCATTCCTCATGGGTCCACACAAGTCTGCGTGCACTAATTCAAGACATTTAGAGGCCCTCCAAGCCTTACCAACATGAAAAGTTTTTTTACTTTGCTTGCCGTAAACACAACTCTCACAAAAACCAATATTTTCAACCTTAGGTAACCCGAAAACCATCTTCTTTCTGCTCAACAACTTCAACCCATTAATATTCAAATGCCCATATCGTAAATGCCATAGTTTAGTCTCATCATTAGCATTAGAAACCAAGGCACACCTCTCAACCATAGAGACTTCAAGTGGAAACATCCTATTATTTTTCATTGCGACTTTAGCAATGATCTGCCCATAAGTCTTTTCTCTAATAATACAATAACCATCATCAAAGAAAAGAGAATATCCACTCATCATCAACTGCCCGACACTAAGCAAATTATGGGGGAACAAACTAGGCACAAGCATTACATCATGCAAAAGCTTGGAATTACCTTTGGGAGTTGTAATGCTTCAGACCTCTTCCTTCGACATGAATAGCCTCATTGTCTCCAAGTGTCACCGTTGACTTTTGGACTCATCAAGCTCCTTAAATAAAGACCTTGTTCCATCATGTGATTAGAACAACCACCGTCTAAGAACCAAACATCGTTAGACTTCTCATTCTCGAAAAAAACCATGAAAAGCTTACTTTCCTCCTCTGCAAAATTTGCTTGATTAGCTTCATCTCTCTGTTTCCACGGTATGCCTCCTTGTGGCTGGTTTATTCTGAAGAACGGAGGAGGAAAGGTTTGTTCTCCTCTCTTCTTTATAACTTCCACTACCTCGGCCTCTTCCTTGACCTTTCCCACGACCTCTGCGATGGAAACCACCTCTACCACGATGGCGCCCAAAATTCTCAAGTCTCCCCTTCACCGAAAGGCCTTTTCCTCGACCTTTCATAAGACACGGTAACTCTGGCTTCGTGGGCTTGCAAGGAACTCATTAGTTGATCAAAAGTGTAAGTAGATGATCCTTAGATTCTTGATTGCAACAACAATATGATCAAATTTTTGGTTAAACTCCTCAAGACTTTGCACACAATAGTTTCATTACTAACACTTTCCCATATGTTTTCATCGACTAACAATCCGGACACCCTAGACAAGAAATCTTGAGCAGACTCTTTCTCTTGCATGACCAAAGTTTCAAATTCACGACGAAGAGTCTGTAATTTTACAACATTACCTTTTATCGCCTAAAAATTCTTGCTTCAAAATCTCCCACGCTTGGAAGTTGCATCGCTGCAATTCTCAGAAAAATCTCGTCATCCAGTGCAGATTGGATGAGGAATAGAGCCTTGACATCCTTCTTGCGAAGCTCTCAAGATGCAGTCGAGTTGGTAGGTGCGAGAGTAGGCTCGGTGTACCAGTTGACACCAAGTCCCATAACTCTTGAGACTTGAACATAGTTGTCATCTTGAGGCTCCAGAGATGATACTTTTCCCCTTTGAATATGGGAATTAGTGGTCAATGAGGAATTAGAACCATTGCTCGCCATTGCTTTCACTCAAATTGTGTTTGCCTCACTGTGTTTGGGACTCTCTGATAACTCCCAGGAAAAAATAAAAACCTGATTGAGAGAATAGGCTGCCCTTGCCTAATTACTTCTCAATACGCTCTGATACCAAATTTGTTGGAGCAGATAAAAAAATAAACAGAGGGAGAATCTGAAACTCTAATTCATTGCTTTCAAAACTGAAATACACATCAGAATAAATAGGACTAACCAAACAAACTCAACTGAAATTTAGCAACTAACTGAGACATGACTAACACCTTATTGCCTAAAAATAGGAAAGAGAAACTGACTTGACTCACAAGTCACAACTAACTGCTACTTGCTGAAAATTAGGAAACACTTGAACAGAAACTGTTGAAGCATCATTCAACAGTGCAAGTGTCCAAAGTTAAGTAAAGACCCTTTGGAAGAGGAAACTTGCGTGGTTTGGCTCCTGTCAATCCTGCATCCTCCAAGATATCCAAGGCATACTTTCTTTGATTTAAGGTGATGCCAGCAGAAGATCTGGCAACCTCAATTCCTAGGAAATACCTAGCTTCCCCCAAATCCTTGACGGTAAAAGCTGTATGCAAATCATGTTTGATGCTAAGAATGGCCTCCTCATCATCTCCAATGGCCTCCTCATCATCTCCAGTCAATAAAAGATCATCTACATAGACAAGAATGAAAACAAACTTGCCATTACGAGTCTTAGAAAACAAAGAATAATCTGATTTGGATTGTCTATACCCTCGACCAACCAAGAATTTGGTTAGTTCTACATTCCATTGACGAGAGGCCTATTTGAGCCTATACAAAGATCTCTCCAATTTGCAAACCTGTCCTGGTAAGGCTTTAGTGTACCCTAAAGGTGGCTGCATATAGACCTCTTCCTCCAAGAAACCATGTAGAAAGGCGTTATTCACATCCAATTGGGATAAAGACCACCCCCTGGCAGCAGCAAGAGCAAAAAAAACTCTCACAGTGGTTAGCTTAGCAACAGGAGAAAAAGTGTGTTTGTAGTCTTTATCTTTAACCTGCTCAAAACCCCTTACCAAACGAGCCTTGTGCCTTTCTACAGAGCCATCTGGTCTAAACTTAGTTTTGTACACCCACTTGGACGTAAGAGCTTTCTTCCCCTTAGGCAGGGAAGTAATGACCCAAGTGCCATTATGTTCAAGAGCCTCAAGCTCTTTGTCCATGGCCATTACCCACTCAGGATACTGCTGAGCTTGTGCAAAAGAATGAGGTTCAGGGACTTGTAGAACATTGACAAGTGATGCCACATAAGAGGGAGACAAATGGGAAAATTGATCGGCATTAAAAATGGGATAAGAATGAGTAGAAAGGCTGTGAGAAGCATTAGTGGCAGTTGATTTATGTTTATGTCTAATTGTACAATCAAAGTCCTTTAACCAAGTAGGTGGTACCTTTGCTCTTGTTGACTTCCTAGGTGCAATAACATCAGCAAATGGAGATTGATGAGGAAGAGACACATCAGAAATAGGGGAAACAATATGAAGATCTGAATGAACAGGTGAATATATAGGAGAAGGTGAAGCTGAGTGAATATTAGTGGGAGATGATGAATTGGAATTTATATCAGGTGGGTTTATAATAGGTGGAGTCATAGTAGATGAAGATTCTGATTGAGTAGGCAAGACAACAATAGATTCATCATGAAAGGGAAAAGAATGAAGGTCGGGTAGAGGGAAAAGGGTATCCTGTATAGGAGTATGTATAGTTGATGGAGATTTGAAAGGAAAAATATTCTTTAAAAATGACATCTCTGCTGTGAAAGGTCTTTTGTGTTTGTAAATCATAAACTTTGTATCCTTTAATACCATAAGAGTATCCTAATAAAACGCATTTGACAGCTTTGGGAGCAAATTTGTCTTTTTCAGCAGTTCTATGTGCAAAGCAAAGACAACCAATGGTTCTCAAATTATCATAAACGGGTGTTTTGTGATAAAGAAGTTCAAAAGGACTTTTCCATTTTAAAAGTGCCATTGGCAATTTGTTGATAATATGAGTAGTTGCCAAGATGCATTCTCCCCAAAATTTTGTAGGAAAGCCAGCTTGGAACATGATGGCCCTAGCTGTTTCAACAAGATGCCTGTGTTTTCTTTCAGCAACCCCATTTTGCTGGGGGGTTTTTACAACAGATCTTTGTAGAAGTATACCTTTTTTATGAAAAAACTCAAGACATGTAGAATTAATAAATTCAGTCCCATTGTCAGTTCTAAATTGAGAAATTTTTGTTTGAAATTGAGTTTTCACCATTTTGTAAAATTGAATGATGGCAGAAGAAATTTGATCTTTGCTATGTAAAAGCTGAGTCCAAGTACTCCTGGTTTTGTCATCAACCAAGGTAAGAAAATACTTTGATCCATCAATATTTGCTGTCCTATAAGGTCCTCATAGATCCATATAAATAAGCTGAAAAGGAGATTGAGAAGAAATAGAGCTTTTATTGAAAGGAAGTCTGTGAGATTTAGCTAAAATACAAGTGTCACATTGAAGACTTTCTGAATTGTGAGCATTACAATTTGGAATGTGTTGTAATTTTGACAAAGAAGTATGACCTAGTCTAGAATGTAAAATATCTAAACTAGGTGAAGTGTCTGTTGTCTTGGTAATATTGGAGAAAGCAGGCTTCAAGAGATCAGATTGAGAGATGTCTGCTGCTGTTTTGTCAGACGAAACAAGAGCAGTAGTTGGACCTGACTTGGGCAAAGAATTAAGTTTGTACAATCCATGATCCTTGGATGCAACTGCCACAGTTTGCTTAGTTATAAGGTCCTGAAAAATGCATTTATCATGAAAGAATATGGCACATAAGGGTTGATCATCGAGAAGTTTTCCAACAGATAACAAATTATACTTGAATTCAGGAACATGTAGGACCTTATTGAGAATTAAAGAAGGTTGTAAGTGAATTTGTCCAGTCTGAATAATAGATTTCAAGGAACCATCGGGTAGGGTAACTTGGGCTGGTGAGGAAAGAAAGGATGTTCGAGAAAAAAGATTGGGGTTAAATGTCATGTGATCACTTGCCCCTGTATCTATTATCCAAGAATTCATCTCATGCACAGCACAATTAGTATTAGAGTGAGAGCCTAAAGTAGTGGATGTACCTGCAAAATGTGCATATGTTGAACCATCTGATGTGCTGTCTCCATTTTTCTTGCTTTTAAACCACTTCATGACCTCTTGAGCAATCATGGACTGAATCATCCCAGTATCAATTTGTCCAGAATTGCCACCAAAGACTTCTTCCAAAGGATTATCTGCTTGATCTTGGTTGTGAACATTAGCTGCTATCTTAGCCTTTGGATTTGAGGTATCTTTAGGACCCTTGTACCCCTACTAACTTGAAGCATTGGTCTATGGTGTGACCTTATTTCTTGCAGTAGTTGCAGAATTTAGAAGCCTTCAAATCTTTAGAGTCTTTCCAATCTTTCCTTCCCTTTCCAACTCCTTTCACTGCCAAAGCATTTGAAGCTCCATCTCCTTCATGAGCATTATAGCTAATTTGAGCTATATTGCCTGCAAATTCTTTGACTCCACCTAATCCATTAGTTACTTGTCTCTGTTTCTCAATTCTCTGGATCATAGCATAAGCTTTATTCACAGTGGGTAAGGGATCCAATAATAGGATTTGGCTACGTATAGTGTCATATGCATCATTTAAATGCATTAGAAAGTGAACTAATTTTTTTCTTTCATCCAACTCCATCACTTTCTTGGCAGTAGAACAAGTCACAGTACAAGCACACACATGTGTGTCAGATAGATCATTCAACTCTTCCCATAGTTTTCTCAATTTGGTGTAATAAACTGCCACACTGTCACTCCCTTGAAACAAATCAGAGACTTCTTTCTCTAATTGATACAATAATGGTCCATTACTTTCACCAAATCTTTCCTTTAATTCAGACCATAATTCCTCAGCAGATTTAACATACATGAATGCATCAGCCAAATCAGACACCATAGCATTCAAAATCCAACTCATCACCATACTATCACACCTAATCCATTGATTCAATTTAGGGGAAGTAGCAGCTGGTTTAGTAACCTTACCATCAAGAAATCCAAGCTTTCCTTTGATCCTTAGAGCCATTGTAATGCTTTTACTCCACCTCTGAAAATTAGCTCCAGAAAGCTTGGTAGTTACCAGCTGCAGGCCTGGATGATCTGAACTGTGTAAATACAGTGGATCATCATAGCAATTTGTCTGTTCTGTGGCCATGTTTCTTGGTGGTGTTCCCAACAGGACTAATCTCTAGGTAGAATTTTCCAGGATTGATGTTGTAGATGCAAAACAATCATCAATTTGCTAAAGCAAGCTCTGATACCATGATAAACTTTGAGAAAGGAAATGAGAGAAAGCTCAGACAGAGCATTTTATTTATTTGTGAATGAATGAAAAATACAGCAGCTATGTGAAGTATTTATACAGCAGAGTAATCAGTTATTCCTAGTAACAAACTAATGCTGACTAGGATAACAAACTAACAACCATAACCACTTGTAGATGCATCATATAGCTCAACAGTAAGTCATGCAAATTAGTGGGTACTCCTCGGTTTTTTGATGATGGTATTGGTTGTGATGCACTTCCATTGCTCCATAACATGTGTAGTTTCTAGTGAAGTATGAAACACTGGACTTAGCAAATGTCTCACTAATCTTTATTGCCTTATTTTGTTGTGGAGTATCAATCCATCAATCATCTGGTATCATGGTTTGGATAGGAATGAGTTAAATGCAATTCAAAGTCATGGGAAACCCAATACCCCTTCATAGATTGACCTCATAGATTAATATTTTGATTGTTTCTATGTTCATTGGAAGAAAATGGAGCGGCAAAGGATAAGCAGGGATAGACAATATTGTAGTTGTATAGCTTCCTGGACGTCAAAATTGTTCTTTTGGGATAAAAATCCATAATTTGGGTATTTAGTTTTTAAAAATGAGCTTTATCCCATACCCCATCATAAGTTGAACTCATAAAGATCTTAGGCATAGTTCATAGCTTCACAACGATGTGAATTTGTTTTTATAATTAGACACATTGACCTGAATTTGACTTATTTACAAATTTAAGACGAACACATCCCACTCCACCTTTTAAAAATTATAATAAAGGCATTAAGAATCAAGCTTAGAGTCGTATAAAGTAGCCATCGTCTAGATCTAACCCAACTTTTCATAATTCACATACTTCTAAATTTTTATTGCCCATTTACACATTTAAGCTATGTTACCTGGACTCAGCTATACCCATGTACAAGGGTCAAGTGTTCGACACGGGCGTCCTTTGGACTAGGATTAATTTTATGCATCTTTTGGTCAAAAATGAAGTGTCAACTGTAGGTATCCTTGTCCGGGTGTGGCTGACTTGGGTATGTGGGGAAAAATGAAGAGTCTAGGTAATATAACATTTAAGAAAAAGACGCCAGCTGTTCCATATTTCATGCATTACTTAGCTTCGGAGAATAATAACCCGAGTGGGTCCAAGCTAATTTTTCAGCTAATCAAGCTTGGGTTACATTTTGGGAGCAAATATCGGTTAGTTTGGAGCGAAGGGCATTTTGGTCACTATGCAAGGGGTTGAATTTTGTATCTTTGAGACCTTGGACAATACTTGATGATTCAAGAGGTAAGTTTTTTGGCCAGCTTTATACAAGGATGATCAAGGAAAATACAATGTAATTTCCTAGTCATTCTATATTATTTTTGGTCCCCCACTTCATCTATTGGTCCACCCTTGCAAACCCTTCCCCAAGGCTCTTTATGAGCTCAAATTCTCCTTCTGCTGTAAACGTGGCCTAAGGGAGCAGAATTCACTTTTCATTCTCAGCCCTTGGCCACCTAGGATTTAGGTCAATTTGGCCTTTGATTAGCTCAGGATCTCCAACCTTTTTCTCCCCCTCTCCTCTCTATATACATACATGTAATAGGGGAAAAGAAGACAACAACTTATCATGATGAAAAATGAGAGCATTGGTTATTTAAAAACCCTTCACAAAAATCTCTACTAATCTTTATCCAATTCATGAATAGTGGTTGTGGAAGAGTGGTCTCTTTATAGTTGAATGGTGGATTCTTCTTCATTTCAACTTGGTGGGATCTTCAACTTAGATTTTTCAAGTGGTTTGTTGGTGGTTTGATCCTTTATGCATCATTTGAATGCCCGAGATCGATCTTGGTGAGTCTTCCCTTTAGACATTGATCATGTCCTCTTTATTTCCTTGTTTACTTAGGGTGTTTCTGTTTTGGTGATAAGTTGTTTGAAGTTCGATCTGATTTGGTTGACTTATTCTATTGGCCCAATAATGCTACGCAAAATGAAGTATATACATGAGTTGTAGGGTAATCTTTGCATTGATTATTGAATATTATGCTCATGTATGATCTATGGGACCTTCCTAGCATCATAAAGATTAGTCTTTAGGGTAAAAAAACGGATCACCACCTTTTGAAAATTTAAAGGCATTTAAAATCAAGCTTAGAGCCCATATAAAGTAGCCATCATCTAGATCTAAACCCAAATTTTCGTAATTCACCTTTTCCTGTGGATAATCTTGTTCTAAACCTCACACAAGTAGTTAAGTGGGCTAAACCTTTTGCAAATGTTTAATTAAACTGGATGAAATATTGAAATCTCTACCCGAAACTGCATAGTTATTGTGTCAGATTTATGTATGAGCTGGTAATCTCATCATGGCTACATTTTCTAGCTGTACACAAGCCAACAAAATTACTTATTTTTTTCGAAATTACTTGTAGACAAAAGATGGTATATGAGCCTGAGCAGTGAGCACTTTTTTTGGTATTTATTTATTTTTGGTGGGAACTCATGAGATAAAACGAAAGACTATGTTAAGTTTCATATAAAAAGTTCCCTTTGTGGATGTTGACATAGGTGTTCATTGTTAGAAAATTGTTTTCCTTATAGTTAAGTGTGCCCTGTTCCTTTATAATACCAGTGTTCTTTGCTGTTCATGTGCTATACAAATATTGCTATTCTTCTCTTAGACTGTTTCTTATGGATAGATTACAACCCTTCCCAACGAGTTCCCTGATGCGCATTCTATGGTGAACGATTTGCGGCTTGAATACGTCATTGCTGTAGATGGATTAGTTCGCATGCGGCCAAGTGAGGCCGTGAACAAAAAGATTAAAACTGGAGCCATAGAGGTATGTGTCCAGTTACTGTTTCACTTGTATTTTAATGGTTCGACTCTGTTATAAGATGGATGAAGTAACACAGAAATCATTGACAAGTTTATCCTGGAGGCTGGAAAACATTCATCCCTCCCAACCTACCATATACAGTTAGCATCTGCCAAGAAAGTTAACTAGTTTGTTGCCTATGATGTTGACTCTGAATTTATGAATCAATTTCATTTAGTAGTTATTGGAATGCCATCCACAAAAAATAAGATCAATGGGTTCATGCTTGTGGACGATGCATGCTTACAAGTGCATTCATTTCTGATCTACAGACCTATTTACCTAATGTCATTCTCTAACATGCAAAAAATTGCTGATTCTTTGGAGGTCCTTGCTTCCCAATTATGTATGTAAATGACATTAATATCACATTGGCAGGTTGCTGTAGAGCAAGTTCAAGTTTTGAATGCTGTGAGGGCCAAGTTGCCCTTTTTGGTTACTACTGCAGATGATGCAAAAGATTCGGCGAAGGAGGAAATACGCTTGAGGTGACTCCTTTGATTTGATTTTATGTTAATTTTAATGTAGATATTAAGTTGAATGAGAACATCTGGATGCCTAACCTGCTGTCAGCCTACTGCCTGCTTTAGTGATGCAGAATAGGAACAAAGGTTGGATAAAGATATAAAATATTTCATATATTTTATGATCTTTTATATCTTAATATTATTTTCATATTTTCTTAGTCATTTTTAGCAAAATTTTATGAGTAGCAAAATAAGGATATTTAGCCATATATTAGTGATATTTAGTTTCTAAGATATTAGGACAATATTGGGTTAGTTCATTTTATATTATTTGATATATTTTAGTTTCTTTATTGTGTTAAGACTCTTAGCTATGTAAATCCCTAGTGTATTAGGGATAAGGCAGATTATTATGAAGAGGAATTGTTATTTATTATTGAGTGAAATTGTCTGTGAGAATCCCCCTTTCTGTAGGAATTGCTCACCGAGCGTCCTACCCTACCCCTTTGTAAGAACTGCTCGTGGCGCATCCTACATCATTTAGTTTGCTGCTTGATGTTAGTATGCTATTCTGTGAACATTGTGCATGCTGTCGCTGAGTGCTTATTGCTTAGTGCTGTGATCTTGCAGTACTTAATTTCTAGATAGATATTGCAACAGCTCAAACTGATCTATTAGATTCGTTTCCAGTGAAATAATTAGTTAGTTTGAAGGATTCTGCTTTTTTAGATCTGGTACTTAACGATGGTTTGCCCGCAGGAATCAGCCTCTTCATGAACTTTGGTTAATAGGGGAATGGTTGCTTCCATGTGGATCACCCTCTCTGTGCTCTAACGTGTTCGTCCTGGGATTTGTTGTTGTTGTGCCTAACAATGATTTGTCACTGTTTATTGGCTCAGTTTGCTCGAGCTCTTCTTCTTGCTTGGCTGAAGATCTCTTCCCTATTATTTATGTTCTTGCACTGGATAGATATGCTTGCATTGCCAATTATATGGAACTTTGAGGGTCTAATGTTTGGTCTCCTATATTTATACTGTATGGTTTTGGTGATGAAGTATCTTTGGTTACTTTCTTCAGCATCCTTAATGAGGTCACTTTAGGAGTCTATTCACAAGACAAGGTGAGATGGAATTTGAGTAAGGGATCTTTTCGGCTGGCTTCTACTATTTAAAACTTAATTTGCAATCTTCGTCATGGTAAATTTTGGATTCTGGTGCTTTCTCTTCCACCATTACTAGGAAGTCTTTGGCCGCTTAGTAGGTTGCATTCTTTGTTTGGAAGCAACGCTTGTGAACATCCTTAGTTGTGATAATCTACAGAAAAGGGGGAAGGTTTTGGTTAATAGGTGTTTTATGTGCAAGGTGGATCTTGAATCGTCGAATGGTTTATTGCTTCATTGTGACTTTGCCAGGTCTCTTGGGATTTAGCATTTGGTTCCTAGGCGTTACTTAGGTCATTTTCTATTCAATTTGGAGTCATTTTCTTGCTTGGGAGGGTGTCTTTAGTAGGAACCAAAGAAGAAGAATGCCATGGTTATACCATTTTTTCGGATTATTTGGAGAGAAAGGAACCAAAGGGGATTTTAGGGAGTTGAAACTCCTCTTTAGTGCTTGAAGAAAAATTTCATCGAGTCTCTTTTCTTTTGGGTTAATGGGAAGTTTAACTCTTCTTCTTTTGCTGTGGTAGATTTTGTGGATAGACTATATTTTGGTGTTGCATAACTTTGTAGGATGCTTGTTGAGCATCTGATCTTTTGATCCTATTATTAATATATTTATATTTTTCCTATGAAAAAGAGCCTATGGAATTATTTCTTAGATGTTTTCTAATTTTCTTTCATTTCCATGAGGGCGTCATCTTTTTTGTTTTGATATATCGTACATGTGTCTATTGGTGTATGTCCGTTGACCTTCTCTCCATAGCCTTTTCCAGCTTGGAAATGTGGTTTTCCATTTTTTTTCACACCCCAATCCTTGGTCAGGCAATGATCTTTATGGTACTGTCATGTGCCTCTGTGTTTATTTTGTTATTATCTATTTTGTGTGAGTCGAGCTCATACATCATGTACTTTTTGCATTCATCACATATTCACTTGTATATTTGATACTGATTTTGTTTTCCTGCCAGCACAAACAAATTCCTCAAAGTTGTTGCCAACCTCTAAAATAACCCAAAGTTCTTTGGGTACATTCAAACACTTGCAAGTGTCTTATGTACTGTTTAGTGTTCCACTTGTGTTTATCACTTGATCTGGGATTAGTGTATCTTTTTCCTTGGGGAAAAGTCTCTTGTTCAATTCCTTTGACTCATCTTTCAAATTATTTGAGGATTCTGCAGTTTCCTTTGGGTAGAGAATTTGCTATAATCTCTAGTGCTCCACTTTGGAGTGATCCTTTTGAAAGTGACTAGTTGCTTCCCTCTTCTCTTGAATAGAGAATTCGCTAAAATCACTAACATGCTATAGATAAGTTTCCCCTCCGTTACGCCTCCAAGCTTAAGGTCTTAAGTTTGTTGCCGTGTCCACTACATGCAATCCACTACAGTAGCCATAGGTTGGTATAACTTTGAGATACCTACAGGCGGGCCTGCTGTACCAAATGCACAGGAGCTTCCACAAAATTTGGAGACGGTGAATTAAAAGGAAGCTTAATTCTTCATAAGCACTTGTTATACTTGATTCAAAACTAAGATAAGAAGAGTTAAATTTCAATAAGGTAAAGGATAGTAGTTTGGATATTCAACCCTTCTTGATAGTGGTAATATTGTACTGGCACAAGTGCTGACGTCTCATCTATTTATGCACAAAAAAGGCAAATGTCAGCCTAGAAGTTGTATTGATGATGTGATCTGAATGACTGTGAGCTAACTTTTGTAATGGGTTTATTGTTAGACCAGCATAGTTATTGCTGGTGCATGTATTAGTGAAACTTTGATAATTCAAGAATATTATGTCTTGGTAGGTATCGGTGCTTGGATTTGCGTCGCCATCAAATGAAAGCAAACATAATGTTGCGCCATAATGTCGTGAAACTCATTAGACGGTACCTAGAAGATGTTCTAGGCTTTGTTGAGGTACTGTCCCGATTAGCTTTGATCATACTCGCACCACATCGGTTCTGCATCTCATACATTTTATATTTGTCATGTTATCCTGATGGTTCTCTTGATATACGGTAGATTGAGACTCCGATGCTTTCTAGATCGACCCCTGAGGGTGCTCGAGATTATTTAGTTCCTTCAAGAGTTCAGGTATTCCTATGTTGTTTTCTTGTATTTGTCTGCTTCTTTCTACTAAGGGGCTGATAATCATTGTAAGGGAATCAAAAAACTAAAGATATTGATAAACTGTAATAGGATAAAGCATAAATCTGTACTAAATCTGTTCATTCAGGCTAGCTATGCTATATGATAAAAGAAATAAAAAATAATTATAAATGCAATTAAAAGACAAAACCTTCCTAGTATCTCCTAATAAGCTCTATTATGAATATCCTCCCTCATTCTCTTCTTGCATCACTTTTTTTGATAGGAAAAGTACTGATGTATTAATAATAGAAAAGATCAGATGCTTAGGAAGCAGACACAAAATTATTTACAACCAAAATGTACACTATCCACAAAATCTAGCGCATCAAAAGAGGAAGAGCTAAACTTCCCATTAACCCAAAAGAAGAGAGACTTGATGAAATTGCCTTTCAAGCGCTTACGGAGAGTTTCAACTCCCTCAAAAACCCTTTGGTTTCTTTCTCTCTAAATAGTCCAAAATATCACATGAGGAATAACCATGGCGATCTTCTTCTTTGGTTTCCTACCAAAGACACCCTCCCAAGCAAAAAGATGACTTCTAACTGAATAGGAAATGACCCAAGCAACACCTAAGCACCCAAAGGCTGATCCCTAAAGAGACCTAGAAAAGTCACAATGTAGCAATAAAAGCTCCGATGATTCAAGACCCCTCTTGCACATAAAACATCTATTAAACCAAATTTGTAAATTGTCACAAGTGAGGATGCTCCCATGTGTCGCTTTCCAAACAAAAAACGCAACCTTTAAAGGGGCCAAAAACTTCAAAATAATGGTGGATGGGAAAGCACTACCCTCTGAATGAAGCAAGATTAAGAATTAAGAAGTTTCAAACAATAGGAGCTAACTGATTCCCATTCTTGCATCACTTATCCTATCATCATTCACTTGTTCTTATTTCTGTCACCACTACTTCCTCAATCTATCATCCTCCTCTTGCCTCCCTTTGTAAAGTGGCACCTTTTATTATCCTATTAACCAAACACATTTGTCCTATTCTTGTTTTCGTGTGATGGAATGCCTCACTTTTTGTTGTAATCTTCATTTGCATGTTAGTTTAGCCTCTAGTTATACTAATCTCCTATACATGTGCTTGAAGCCAGGAATGTTTTATGCTTTGCCTCAAAGTCCGCAGTTGTTCAAACAAATGCTGATGGTCTCCGGCTTTGACAGATACTATCAAGTGGCGAGGTTTACACGATTACTGATTGTGGTTTTTGGAGTGTGTGCTTATTGCTTTCATTGATATATGCTATGGTGAGGTTACCATGACGAGCCTGCAATTTCATCATTTGATTGGTCCATCCTCTAGTTTGTGTATTAGTCGTTATTGCTCTAGGGAAGGTTATTTTCTTGTGAAAGCTGCTATTCTTTCGAACAACTGGGAAAAAAACTATGTAAATGGCTAGGAGCAATTGTGCTCCTCAACCCCCATTCCCTTGGAAAAGAGTGATGGTAAACAATAAGATTCTTATGATCAATATTAATATGATGGTTGTTGCAGTCTCATAATTGTTTTATTTTTTTCTTTCAGATGCTTCCGGGATGAAGATCTGAGGGCTGATAGACAGCCTGAGTTCACGCAGCTAGATTTAGAGTTGGCATTCACTCCATTGGATGAGATGCTGAAGCTCAATGAAGACTTAATCAGGAAGGTCTGTTTGTTGTATGTGTGCTGTAAAGGTCGTAGGGAGAAGAACTATTTGGAAGAATTATAGATACAGAATAAAGTGGTTTTGTGATAAGTTGGATTGTTTCACACTAAATTTAAGTCGCTTCACACTAAAAGACGTGCATCTGAAAGTAGTACTCCTTTGTGTCGAAACCATTTTTGTGTGCTCATTCTGTTTGCTTCTTGTCAGTGCGTATTTCTTTTGCTATTCAATATATGAAGTATACTGTGTTCATGATAAGTTCTTGAAACTTTGCTTGTCTTGGTGAGTAGATTAGCTTGTACCTTTGTAGTAGTCATGTTCTGTTAGGCGTAAGACTTGCTGAATGTAATTGTTCTCAAATTTGCAAAAGCTATGTTGTGATATGTGGGGATTGTTTCCAAAATTCTGTTAGCTTTTGAATGCTACATATCATCAAGCACAAGATTTAGAATGGATAGCTTCGTGCTCACTATTTGGTCCATTTTCAGTGTTAGTTGTGTTTTGTCTACCAAAGTTATTCTCTGTATAAGATTAGAGCATATTTTGCCCTGAATATTAGGTCTCTTTATTTGGAAGCAAATATCAGTTCATTTCCACATTATTGTCAAATCATATTGGGGAGCTGTTGCAGTTTGCAAATATTAATGTACATGTAATATGCCTTTGCTAGAAGCCATTTGCATACTTGACTCTTGTTTTTGAATGAAATTGGTAGCAGTTTTCAGTCTTAGAATGAAATTCTCAAACCCTATCTGATACTTTGTGGCTTGTGCTGTTGTTTACTTCTTTACTTAATTTTAAAAAGTGCGCGCTCCATGTGCCATAGCAGACGAAGCGCGCGCCTCATTCCCTCCGTGCCTTTTGTGCCTTATGGTGTGCTTTATGGAGCTTTTACGGTTCAGCTCATAAAGAATATGAAAAGTTTAGTGTAGAAAACCCCTTCTAGGCTATGAGGAAACCCTAGGCTGTGCAATTCCCTCCCGTTTTTCCTCTCTTCTTGTGCGACTATTCTTGTTTTATTTCTTTAGAGGAATATTTCGGTGTTACATCTTATGTTAAAGATGATTTGTGTGATTTTTCGTCGTATTACTTGTGTCTAATCCATCCCTTTTTAGCTTATTGCGGGAAATACAGCTTGGAAAAAATTGCGGTTTGGTGCCCTTCGCATGCGTGAAGCGCGCGCTTTCTCTCTGCGCTTCGCGCCTCATGGACATGTGTGCTTTTTTGCGCCTCACGCTCTTTTAGTCTAAGCTTCTGTATCAGTTAAATCTATGGCAATATGACCTGTTTGTGGCAGATTTTGACTGGTTAAAGCTTCGTAGAATTCATTCCAATGATATTATCATCTACAGGTATTTTGGGAGATCAAAGGTGTTGAACTGCCGAATCCATTTCCAAGGCTTACTTATGCTGAAGCAATGGATCGATATGGATCAGATAGACCAGATCTTCGATTTGATCTCGAATTATGCAATGTAAGCTTATCTGACTCCTTGAAATTCTGCATCCATAAAATCCGTAGTTGTTGCAAGATTGTTTTGTATCTGTCTTCTGCATTCAGGTTGGAGGCTATTCTATTGATTTCATCCATAACCTTCTTGTAATGTACTTTCACCTTCTTGTAGCCCATACTATTATTATGGGCCGTGCTCTGGATAATCATTGCTCGAAAAATGTGAAGGCTACTGGTTGGGATAGAGCAATGCTAGTTATTGTCGTGAAGTATTTAGGTTGTAAAGAAAAAAACTATTATTCCTTTGCTTTATGCAAGGGGACATCATGTTCTATTTGTGGACAGACTTGCTTGCTTTGTTGCGAATGCAATTGTTTCCTCCCAACTTAGCATTGTCCTGTGAAGTGATGATAATCTTCATTAGATACTTTGATTAGGTGGACTTGAATACTTAATTTTCTGGATTCAAGACTAAGATATTTCTATCGGGGAAAAAAATAAAACTCGAAATGTATGAGTTTTGAATTGGATGATTCCTGTAGATAGGAGTTTCCATGTCAAGATACAAATGTGTGAAATAGGTCATTTTGTTTTCTCTGATGAATAGTGAATACACCCCTATAAACTAAGTTTAAATTTGATGTGTTTGGAAATCTTTTGATTGCAGGTCTCTGACGTTTTTGCGGGGACTAATTTCAAAGTTTTTGCTGATGCCTTGTCTAATGGGGGTGTAGTAAAAGCACTATGTGTCCCTTCAGCTGCAAAAGTTTATTCTAACAGTGCACTAAAGAAGGGTGACATTTATAATGAAGCAATGAAATCTGGGGCAAAGGGTCTGCCTTTCCTGAAAGTTTCAAATGAAGGTATGTGGGCGTTGTGTTTATTTTATTCTGAAGTCAGAATAAGTGCGTATCTAAAGTATTATGGTTCTCCAGGTGAGATTGAAGGAATTGCTGCTCTAGTTTCTAGTTTAAATCAACAAAGTAAGGAAAAATTATTGAGCCAGTGTTCCACTAGACCTGGTGATCTTATCTTGTTTGCGGTGGGTATGGAGAAGTCGGTGAACAGAACTCTGGACCGCCTTAGGCTACATGTTGCTCATGAAATGGGTATCATTGATCAAGTAAGTTCATGTACTGTCATAATAGGCAAATGATTGTGATTATCCGTGATGTCTTTCTTCAAAGCTTTCTGACACCGGTTCTTTTTTTCCCCCTATCCTAGTCCAAGCATTCAATTCTCTGGGTGACTGATTTCCCAATGTTTGAATGGAATGAGGAAGAGCAAAGGCTTGAGGTTTGTGACTTCCATCCTTGGTCTTTTTTGTAATCCATGAATTAGAGCCTCTGGCAATGAGACGCTTGGCAGGGGTTCAGTGACACAGATGCTTGGTAGGGGTTCAGTTACACAGACGCTTGCCTATCAATGAGATTTTGTACCGATTTGATTAAACCCTTAAATGGAAATGCAGTCTTTTGGGTGAATTCTACATGAGAAGTTTTCATACAACTCAAAATTAGAATCAAGAATTATAGCAATCATATTCTCCAAGATTTATTACAGTGTAAGATTGTGGAGCCTATCCTTGAAAATTTGGATTGAGAAAATTGTCTCAACTCCACCCTTTCTCTGGGCAGGAGTGGGTATCATGTGTGATCTCATCTGATGACTGATATAAAAGGCAACACAAGAGACTGAAGTTAGAAATATCCTTGTAATTATAGGGTTTTCTATCATGTGATATGTGATGATGCACATTTTCTTGATTGATGAACCTCTTTGCAGGCTTTGCATCATCCATTCACTGCACCACACCCTGAAGACATGGGGAACTTATCTTCTGCTAGAGCTTTGGCCTATGACATGGTCTACAATGGAGTAGAGGTAAGATTCTTTTCTGCGTTCTGTGTAGTTTTTGTTTCTTTCGAGTGGATTTGCCTTTGCTTACCGGCTGTGGATTTGCAGATTGGAGGAGGGAGTTTAAGAATATACAAGCGTGAGGTGCAAGAAAAGGTTTTGGAAACTGTCGGCATTTCACCTGAACAGGTAAGGCATGATACTGACATGGACGTTAATCACATGCCTCTCTCTCTCTCTCTCTCTCTCACCCCCCCCCCCCCCCCGGTCAATACATGTGCTTAGGTTAGTATTTTTAGCTCATTTAAAGTGTAATTATGATTTATGAATGAAGGAATATAAAGAGCTGTACTGAGTTATTTATGTAAACATTTGATGCTCAAGGACACATTTTCTCATGGTTTCAGGCTGAAGCAAAATTTGGCTACTTGTTGGAGGCCTTTGATTTGGGTGCTCCCCCACACGGTATGTATATGATTATGTTTGATAGTTGTTTTTATAGTGTCAGTTAACTAATACCATTTGCGTTTAAGAATATACAAGCGGGAAGTGCAAGAAAAAGGTTCTTGCTTGCTCTTTTTGGTGTGGCTCACTGAGAGGGAAGCGGCTTTCTCCGTTGATGTTTGGGGAAATGATCGCTGCTTTTGTACATTGTCATTTTCTTCAAAATTAGTTTCGAAGGATACCCCTAAATATAAGTGTGATTACAGCTTCTTAGTTTCTTTCAGCTATATGGATTCATCTTTCCTTGCTACAAAATGTTGATTCCACTTCCACAGGAACCAACAGCCCAGAAGTATATAAAGAGCTGCTTTTGAATATCAAAATGGGCTACTAATGAATGCAGTTGTGGCCTTTGTTTGTGTATAAATGCAGGCGGCATAGCTTATGGGTTGGATAGGTTGGTAATGTTGTTGGCAGGGGCAAACTCCATAAGAGATGTGATAGCCTTCCCAAAGACAACCACAGCTCAGTGTGCCCTAACACGAGCACCTTCAGAAGTTGATCCTCAGCAGCTCAGGGACCTTTCCCTTCACCTCCTCACCTAGCCTCTTCATTTCTTTTGATTTTGATTTGATTCAACTCTACACTTTTTGTGTTTCTGTTTCATATTTCAATGTAGGATTGATATTGTTTCCCGAGCCATAATTGGGTAAAATTTTGTTCTGGTCCAGATTGTTAATCTGACATTGTATCTGGTGCTTGTTGCCTCATTACTCCCGAAGATCAAATTATCAATGTTGAGATCTGTATTTTTTTTTTCTAGGATATTATATTTCTTCCCTTCTAGAATTCTAAATGGTTATTTATGGTTGTATCTTAACCTGATCAAGAAACCAAGCATGCCATTGCTTTATACAAGTTTGAAAGAAAATAGAAAAAGGTCAATGGGAGAATTGTTGATATTTGTTGCATTTGAAGTATATTATCTCCAGCAATGGCACGAGTAATCTTTGCTGTTTGCTGTTTGCAGTCTGAAGATAGAAATTGAATGTACCAAATACTGAGTACATTATATATAATCGTACATATATACAAACTCCAAACTAGCCTTAAACAGGCACACTATTACATTTCTAACTGATTGTGATCTCATCAATTTATGTGGGAAACACCATCCACACCTATCCTCAGTCTCGAGCAATGTCTCAACACATTTGAGGAGAAAAGTGTCAAAGCACATCAATCATGGTTTCTATGGAAGAATTCTCAACCTTTATATAAAGGATGTTAATAAACCAACAGAGAGGGAGAGGGGGTACATCGTGTCTGTGTCGCCATAGATTTAAGACTGCGTCCATGGTGACAGATGCATGACTTCTTCAGTTCATTAATCGATTCCCAAAGTTGAGTAGGGCTCGAAGTCAACCTGAAATGAGAAATGGTTAGAAGGAAATACCACAATATGTAGAGTTGTTTCATAAGTAGACTTAATCCCTTTTGATATGGAGAGTTCAAGCATGAAATACTACTATATTCTGTTTTTTTAAATTATCAATTTTAAATCAGCCCCCCAGTAGCAAAACTGGTACCTAAGAGTACAGGGGGCTTAAGGACCAATTCACCACTTTTGTAAAACATAACGCAACCCAAGATCAAATGTGGATCGATCCACCACAAGTTGGTTTAGTGAATATACAACTTACCGAACAGTCATCATGGACGCGCCAAATAGTCTCTCCCAAGAGATTTGCAACTGACAATACTGTAAGTTGGGGGAAGTAGTTCTTCTCTGAAAATGGAATTGTGTTTGTGATGATCACTTCTTATGAGTAAGAAGAATATATCACTCGACAACCTCTCTATGGCAGGAGGGCTGCAAACATAATATTCAACACAATTATGAGTAAGAAGAATATAGGCGGTGGGTGTTGAATCTTTCACTAATCTGATAAACAGTACTTTATTAATTCATGGTAAACAATGCAACTTAGATATCTCAAGATCTGAAAAAGCCACACTATGAAAGCGACATATTCCTATTGTTTTGAAAAGTGAACCCCACTTGTTTAGGTAGTTTATTTCTTTGATAAAAAGATAAGTACGTAGTAAAGTTTAACAGCATTTGCTTAGCATGAACTTGTCAAACAGTATCATCCTCAACAATATCGAGCATGGTAACAGTACTAAAATAAAAGGGTAAATAAAATCCAGAAGCTCCTCACAAAAGGTCCCAATTATCTAGTTTTGAGCTAACCGAACCATAAGAATAATGAAAGAGCAATTGGTCGTCTATCTGCTGCTCCCTGGCGTAACTGAAAGTCACCTCCTATATTATCTAAAAATAAAACCAATGACAAAGAGGTGGGCCATACCTTTCTATCAGCTATATCCGAAATAGGGAATAACAGCAGTGATATTTTTGGCTGATGCTCTTCTGCAAGCATCAATCATATCATGATCAGAACTCAGAAGCTCCATCAGGTTCTCTCATTTGCAGCTGGAACATCACAACCTCTGACACTCTCTTGCAATACAATGTGGTAGGTTGCCATCAGCCAGACGTCATGGAAGTTATGATTATGGCTGTCAAAAAATGATTCAAAAAAAAGCGGCTATGCTCATACAATTTCTGTCTCTATTTTTACATTGTAACATATTTAGTCAATAATCTCAACATATCTAGTGAACAATCTCGATATACAGGGTCAACAATCTCAACATATCTAGTGAACTATCCTATCTGGTTTTGAGTGAACAAAGACTCTTTTATTGATAAACAATGTCAAATGCCACGTAGGATCCGGAGCACATGCTCCAAGAGCATATAACACATATTGCTATGGAATCCAATTCTCACTTCTCAGTGTCAGCTCGCAATTCGCTTACTACCAACTTACGTCTGTTCTTTTATGCCCTCCAAGTTTCAAATTAATTGACACTTTAACCAAAACAAAATGATAAATAACTATAAAGGTATGTTTCATTACTTTGAGGGTTATTATAAGCTATAAACAATATAAAAATATTTATTTATTTATATTTTTTCATAAATATAAAACTATACATAAAATGTACATTTTCTACTATGATTTATAAAATCAACTATTATTTATATTTTTTGACCTAACAAATAAGTATTATTATTATTATACTTTTGTAGTTGATAAATACACATAATTATTAAAGAAAATATTATTAAAAGTTAACAAAATGTGAAATATAGACAATTCAAGATAATTATTAATTATATTGAGTCAAGATGTGTATCATTGTCCCTAACTAAATTTTAATCGTCAATTATTTACAAACTACAATGAGTTACAATATGAAGTTACCTTAATTGTAATTTTAGTAAAGTATCTTTCAAACGGCAGTAATTTTAGATTGTAATTCATTGTAATTTGTAAGTAATTAACGGTCAAAATGTAGTCAAAGTGTCAATTAATTTAAGACGGAGGGAGTATCATTGGTAGGTGTAAAATGTAAGTCGTGGAAGTAAGTGTGGATAAGTTTGTTAAATAGTGGATAAGGTGGATGCAAGTAGAAAAATATTTATAATTTTTAATAATTTTCAATAAAATATTGTGAGTAGGACAAGTTACACCAAAGAACATGTAATGCGGTAAAGTTGATAAAGGCCGTGTTCTTTGTCAAGTTAGGTTAGTTAAAGTTAAAATAAGTTAGGATAAGATATGATGGAAAATGATAGGATACGTTTGACTTAAGTTAGTTGTTGTGTGAAAATATTTTATTAATAAAATTTGAATATTTTGTAAAAAATAAATGAAAAAGTTATAGGTGTTGGAAAAAGTGAATTAATTTGAGATTAAAATAATATTATTTAAATTTCTTTTTGATTTAAAAAGTTGTTTTTGGTTTGAGCATTTTTAAGGAGTTGAGTTAGGTTAGGTAAGAATAAACTAACTTAAATTAAGTTAAGTTAGATTAAGTTAGTTAGGTTTAACCCAACTAAAGAACAAGGTAAGTATAAATAATATGGATAAATTCAATGTTACCATAGAAAAGAACGAGGATAATGTCAAAAAGAAAATTGAATGTTGATATAGGAAATCAAAGTGTGAATTTGTATGTTTATAATTAATTACTTATGCAAATATACATTTATACAGTATATGAGTAAAATATTTGTCCACTATTCTTTTTTTTTTTTTAATGTCTCAAATTAATGTATACTTTCCTGAAATAGAAACCTTATTTCATTAAAGTTTCTAAAAACATCTTTAACTACTTTAAATAAATGATGGAAAAGTAAAATTTATATTTTTGAATTAAAAACTAGGTTATAATTGATATTAGTTGAGAATAACTTGTTATCCCTCCGTTTCATATTAATTGACACTTTAACTAACTTATTTTGTTCCAAATAATTGTCACTTTCCTATTTTCAATACTTAATTCAATTATTTTACAATATTTATTAGAGAGAGAAAAGTCAAATGAAATTGAAATTTGATAGTTATTATAGTTAAATAATGGTACATATGAAAATTCCAATTCTATTAATTAATTTGGAAGGGAGGGATTATTATTTTTTAAATATGTGTCAAAATGAAATGGACAAATGTTTGAGATGGGGGAAGTATGATTACACCTTATTAAATGTGAAAGTTGATTGTTCTTTTCAAATTGATCTTAGTCAAAATTAAAGTTGAATGCACAACTATATAGTAGCTGTACCATATTGAGAATGTGGCATGCAAAATTTGTGAAAGTCATGGGCAAAATTCAAAAAATACATCCAAAAGATGACTCCCATTCTCAGCTCCTCCCCTTTTCCATAGTTTTCCCACCAATTAACCAAAGACCTATTCCAAGCCATCTTAGTATACACAAATAAGTACTGACTCCTTCCTTGATTCTTAAAATTGGATAGTATTACAATTTTTTGCCAAAGTTGATGCAGATTATGAAACACTCTACCTCCAAGAGGATCGACTTGGTCAAGCAGAGACCCAAATTAAACATGGTTCCTTCCCAAATGCTCGAAGCAAACAAACTTACTAGCAACATATGCCAAGTTTCTCAAGATGGTTTTCACACGATGGGCAATGCGCAATCATTGGAGGAGTTATAGCTTCTCCAAACAGATGTGATCTTGTATTCATCTTCCACCAAAATGTGCAATCTATACCATGATCTCTACTTAGGTGATGCAATATTTTCTTCCATACAATGCAGGATGATGAATCCGCTTGTGGATCAGTGTAACCCATCACATTGGTCCTCTACATTAAGGACTTTAATATTGAAAAAATATGTTCCATCCTAACCCATCACATGTACAGACAAGCTTAGGCACCTACAAACAGATCTTATATTACTGTTTCTCTGATTCAGAAGATGTATGCGAAGAAAGCAAGTCAGCAGCAGTCAGACGCTTGGGTTTCTCTGGAATCGGACGCTTTGTCTGGTCTTGGGAATGATCAGTTTCCATCTTCATGAAGTGGAATCCCATTAAATACCTGTATTCCCCTGTTCCAAGGCAACGGCTGCAGTAACCAAGCCCACTGCCACCACACGTCTTGCACCTGACGGCCCAGATTGCTCTTGCTCATGTTAATCAATCTTCTTCGATTGGTTTTTATGTATTCAGATAAATGAATATGGGAAGGTCGGATCACTTACCATTTAGGCCATTCACCTTTTGGAAGCATCGCTAGGTCAGTGTGGTTTGTCCTGCCTGTGCCAAAATTGATTAGTTTACGGGCTTAAGAGAAACGCAGAAGTGAATTCAACAGATATGTTAGCATATATATACATGAAATCCAGGTTACTTGAACTCAGTGAGTAAATGTAACCGCAACTAGCCGGCCTAATATTTGATAGTTTGACAAAGTCAAGGATGCTTAGATTACACTTAACAAGTTCTTTACACCCTCCCCACAAAAAAAGGGGGAGGTTGATCCCAACTCTCATGTACATGTGAAGGACATGCAAGTTCATGAGGCACAGTAGAAACTAGAAAGCACACGGCAACGGGCAACCTGTTACATGTGAAGTGGTATCTACTCTTCTGCAGCAACCATCTGGTAAAATTACGTGGCAGGTTGATTTTGGATAGATGGTGTGCCTTGTAACCATTTCTTGGATCAATCCATAGGTTTTACACCAACATGTTTACACATGAGAGCTTGCCGCCTTGCCCTTGATGAAACTGTGTCACGACAGAAAGTGACAACACAAGGGAAAAAGATGATGAGCTAGAAGAGCTCAACTAAAGCAGGTTCATGTCACTAAAGCATGTTGGATCTTATGTTTCCAAAAGACACTCTCCAATCAACTTAGTGTTGCTAATCCAAATTCCCACATCCAGACTAACTAATGCTTTTGGAAATAGGACTGGTCAATCAAGGTTGCTCTGATAAAGAAAGCAACATGACAAGTATCAATCAACATGCAAAATAACACAATTCAATCATATAGCATCAGAAAGTTTCCTATATATTGCAAAGAACCCCAGGGCAATAAAGAAAAAAGACCCTATATTCTCAAGGAATTCACAAATGTTTACTCTAGTGCATTTTCCTCCGCAGTTTATCCCTAAGAGAAATGAACAAACAAAGCTCTTAAGAAGTCTACTTCTCATGTTCATGGTTTTACCATCAGATTTTGTTTAGGATTTAAAGAGCAGGCTTTAGGTTTTAGCTTCCGTAAATATGATCGATGCTCATGCTTTACATATCTTTGATCACAAAAAACTGGCAAACAACCCATAAGTGTAACACTAAACACAACCACTTGCTTTCCTCAAGGCAGCAATCTAGCACATTAGTTTGGTTCAATATCTATTGAACTTGTGTGGTTTTCCAAATCCAAACTCCCTCCACAGCACATAGGCGGCAAAGATTAATTTCACACTCGTTCTACCGTACTAGATTGCATTTGCACATACAATGATACGAAACAAGTTAATCAACTCTTCAAGTATATATATATGCTAACATGTTGCAGTTTTACCCTTGAATTTAAATAATTATGAGACTGATTTTGATGGACCCATTTAAAAAGGTTCACCCACTAGTAGTATTCCATGAAAAAGAAGTAGATGAGGTTTAGAGAGACATAGGAATGGAGGGAGAAAATAAATACCTTTACCATTACAATGGTGACAATCAACTCTTCCACTTCCATTGCAAACCACACAGGATGGCTCTGGTTTTTTCCGTCTCTCTATCCGAACATTGGACTGCAAAACTCACATGGCTACAATGATCACTTGGTGCGGAACAATGAGGCAAATGAAAAGCCCAATCCTATAGGCAAAACATTTATGTTTTTCTTACAAATAATGCATCAATTTAGGCCAAATCCAGTAGAATTATTAAAAAATAAAACTGGGGATTGCAACCCATTTCAATTTTCAAAAACCCCTTTCAAAAAGACCATCAATTAAGCGAGAGAAGAGAGAGAGAGAGAGTTGCCTGAGTGCGGACGATGAGGGAAGGTTTGGGGAAGGAGAGATGGAGAGAGGTGGAGTGGGTTTTGCGAGGCAGAAAATCGTCAGGACTTGCGTGTGTTGGATTTGTGCTACAAATTAAACAACAAGAAGGAGAAGAAGAAGAAGAGGGTTCGAAAATGGCGGATGGTGGTCTCATTATGGAGGTATCAACTCGACCAAACATTGTGTGTGTGTGTGTGTGTGTGTGTGTGTGTGTGTGTGTGGCTAATGGGCTAAGATCCTAAGACAGATGCTATCAATTGCTGGAGATTCACCCTCACGGCTCACCTCAACTCAACATAATCTCTCGGTTATCGAGTCAACAAACACTGCTAGTGCTCACCCATGTTGTGTGGAGCCCAGAGTCTGGCTCGCTGTATAATAGAATAAAGTGTGTCACAGTGGATGGGTAGATAGACGTTAAGAATGGACATGTGGTACATAACACATGATGCCCGTTTAGGTCAGTACATAAGTTTGACTGAAACTGCTCCTAGCCACTATTTATACCTGGAGAGGGGTTATCATTAAAAACACATTATATCGACAAACACGCTAAGAGAAAACACAACACTTGAGAGAGATTCTTCATTTACTCTTGTAACTTGTAATCCTCCTCAGGTCTAGTGCATCGATTCTGTGATTTTTTTTCCCAATTTGGGTTTTTTTCACGTTAAAAATTCTGGTGTCTTTTCAATATTTATTTCTTATTGTTTGTGATTGTTTGAGTACTCTACGATCCTATCAACTAGTATCAGAGCTTGCAGGTTGCTGATGAGAACTCGCATGCAAACAATGTTGAAGGATAAGTATGAGATCGAGAAGTTCAACAGGTTGGACTTCGCTTACTGGAGATTGCAGATTGTGAATCTGTTGTACTCGAAGTCCCTGCATTTTCCATTGTTGGAGAAGAAGCCAGATAACATGAAACGGGAAGAGTGAGAAGTGCTTGATCGTCAAGCAATGGCCAAGATCAGAATGTCTCTGGCATGGAATGTGAGATTCAATGTCAAGGACAAAAAGATGACATGGGAAACGCTAAAGGCACTTGAGGAAATGTATGAGAAGCCTTGTGCGACGAATAAGGTATATTTGCTTCGCAAATTAGTCAGGATTAAGGTGTATGATGATGATAATGTGACTGACCATATTAATGAGATTACAAAAGTGTTATCACAACTTGCGTCTATTAAGATGACTTTTAATGATGAGATTAAAGTCTGTATATTGTTGTCTTTGTTACTTGCCTCATGAGATACAGTCGTAACTGCTCTTAGTATTGTAAAATATATTCTTTTTTTTTTTGGCAATTTTGTTGTATTGATGTTCAAAGTAGATTAAGAGGGAATAGTGTAAAAAAATATTTTTTTTCTTTGTTTTGGGCAATTTTGTTATATGCACCTCTAGCCTCTAGGTATGCCTAGAGTAGTTTTTGTAATCATGTTTTGTTAATGGAATCATCTCTCTCATTTTTTCAATATATATATATATGTGTGTGTATGTGTGTAGAGAGAGAGATTATGAAAAGTTAGTTTTAGCATCTATTTTTTTTTTTTATAAATAGACTATAAAATCCAATTTTGGCATAAGTTTCTTTGAGAATATATCAATTAATTTTCCATTTTCAAGAAAAAACTTAAAAGAAGCCTATTTTGTTTTTAACGCATTAGATGGTTCATTCTCCTCTCGAACTCTGAACGCTCCCATGATCAATAACCTTAAGATTTTTGGCTCTATGAGCATATAGTGACTTTGCAAATCATGGAATCCCTTGAATCGATTCATTTCTTGTACACTTGAATTGTTACATGAATTGGCAAAACAAAACTGCTCTCCAGGTCATAAATTTCCAAGTAACCACCAGTCTCCAAACAGATCCCAGTTGTAATGTGAATCCTGCTGCCTGCCATATTCCTACACTGGGCTGTGGCTAACGTTTCCGTGTTTCCACAGATTTCTGCATTGGCTAAAAAATATGACTGGAGAGCACTAATGATGAACGATAAAGATACAAGGCATCTAAATATGTACACTCATTTGGTATGAGAACATCTTCGAAGCTCCATCTTGCTTTTGATATCATTCTGGGACATACAGAATATTCCAGATTGCTCGTCAACTTTTTCAATGAGAAGCTTCAATAGCAGAACTCTGGATAGTGTAGCGCATGAGCCCACCATAATCAACTTTTTCTGCACCGCATAAAAAATGAACAATAGAAAGAAAACATTAGCAGCACAGTAATCCGGTTTTTTTGAGTACATACAAAAACAGTTCCCTTGCTGTAACGTTTCACAATTTGAAGAAGCATCTAAACTCTTTTTGACTTGTAGGACCTAATGAATTCAGTTGGTGATATGAAAAATGAAAACATCGCATGCAAATGGATGAGACTGTCGTAGATACTACTGAATTCAGTTTCTGTTGTTTCTTCAAAACAAAAGCAATAGATAGTACTAACTTGCATTTTTTGTAATCTCTTAATTGTGCATTTCAAGTCTAACTAATGAAGAGAACCCAAACAGCGTTAACGTACCAATCAGATATTTCATGGCATACTTGTTTAGTTATGTACAAAAGCAAGAAGGCGGTAGATAGTCATAGAACAGGATTTCAAAGTTAAGAACACGAGGAGACCTACCTTGGCACGTGTTAGAGCCACGTTGATTCTATGCCAATCACCTAATAGGGAAGCTGAACTGATCCTTGGATTTGGAGATGATCTGACAAATGACACTAGTATGCAGTCGTTATCTCTCCCCTGAAAATCCAATCGATGAGTCCCAGAACTTCTTGGTTAATAAATTCATGTAAAGCTAACTCCTGATTAAAAAACTTTAAAAACAAAAACCCTGTGGGATGAAAAATGAATAATGGATTTAACAATCCAATATTTAAAATTTTCATGACACTTTCTCTCAATTGGTTTCCCCCCTTTTGTTGTTATGTTTTCGTTGATCGCTACCAAGTTCTCCACAAATTTCAAGAGGAAAGTTGTCAGTACCCATTCTCTCTTGAGAGATAAGGGTAAATAGTTCTCATCTAAAAACCAGAATACAAGTTTCCAGTCCTTTGCTTTTGCCTATGTGAAATCCAGGCACATTCAGAACATACAAAGACCTTTCCAAAGCTTGCATTCTAAGCCCCGATCTCTGAGAAATTGTATTCTCTTGCAAAGTACTGACTAGGGTCTGTTTTTTTCATGGGTTAATCCAAATTTATTTTTTCAACCTTATTCTAGCCTACATCAATCAATCAAATTTCTGTGGTTTCACCACATCAAATTTTTTTCAACAATTTCCAGTCTTATCTACCTTTTACTCACACTTATTAGTCTATGAAAAGAACAGACCTTCAAAATGCCTGATTAAATCACATCTGATTATTAGCAGTAAAACTAAATTATAATTCAACAATTGTTTTTGATGAAAGTGGGAATCAGAATTATACGTTCAGAAAACAACCTTAGCTCTTTGTCTGATGCACAAATTAAATTAGGCCATCAAAATAAATATACCAATTACTATATTGAAAAAAAATTAATTTAAATCACTTTGTGCACATAATGCAAAAGTAACCTATAACGAATAATTTCAAATGGTATTCTTGACTGATTTCCATTAAATAAGTGGACAACTGCTAGCAATAAGCCTTGCAGACAAATGTGTATGAAAAACATGATAATGTAATCGTGTTCTTCAGGAAAGCACATATGCTCTGTAGAACATCACCTCAAAAGAATCCATTCAGATAAGAATCAAAAAAGGATATATAGATACCTGGTATTTATCAATTGTATGAACTTCAACTGAAGTCATGTTTAAAACTTGTTGGATGAGATTTGTCTGGGAGTTATAGGGAGTAATAACTCCAATTTCCTCTTTTGCAACGCCATGATTAGCTAAAGCCTCCGTGATCTACAGTTACAACTACTAGTTAGGGATGTAAATCCATAGTTGAACATACCAAACATGGTGGTTATCCAAATCTAGTATACTAAATATCTACCTCTGCCACAATGTAAGCTTCAATTGGGTTAGTCAAAACCTTGTGCTCCTTCGTCTCAAAAGCAGGTAAGACATCTGGATAATGCATTGTTGTTTCGTAAGAGGCTCTCAGGCACGGGCTACATGAACCAGTAACAAATTACTGGTATAAAGTTATGGATTTTACCTGTATTAATAAATATTACTGGCTTGTCTGTATCTAAAACCTGCCATTATCAGCAAAAGCAGCCTTTGGTTCAGAGCATAAAAAGGCAAAAGACTGATTCGTCGAGGGAAACTATGACACAGGCAAAGGTAGCCCAGGATACTATACGCTGCTCTTACCTCCTTAAGCCAAGAGGACATTGACTTTCCATTTAGCAACTTGAGCTTTGCATTCTCCACATCAGGAGAACCACAACGCAGTCTGTCGCCATATATAAGGGCATTTGATAGTTTCATTATACCAGCACACATTCGATACTGTAAGCCACAACATAGATGCATTCAGTCTAATTGATCCCATAAACAAGGAATCCACTACACATATCAGCCTAACTGAGTGGAAATGAAAACTCACCTGACTTTGCAGAGCTGATATTGCTTGGGGATGTGCTTCTGAAAGCCTGCGGAACAAGCTAACAGACATTCCATTTTCACGAGCCTCTGCACTCTGAGATTACACAAATTTTAGGCTGCATTGGAGGGAAAGGAAAAAAAAAAAAAGAAGAAGGGGGGAGGGCGTTACCATAGTTTGATTGAGAATGTAGATTACCTTCACAAGTGGGGGTAACTGATAATGGTCTCCAACAAGGACAAACTTTGAAGCAAACATCAATGGTCCTAGAGACACCTATATGGCAATTAAGAGAACAAACATCACAAGCAACTCAAGGAAGACCCATAGTGAATTAGTATGCAACTCCTCAGTGGGGCCAGAGCCTTCCCCCTCTCTCTGAGACAGAAATTCAAAGTGATCCAACAAGCATTATGTTGTATGTGCCACATCGAGAAAGCACACTTTTATGAAGCCAGAGCTAAGGCAAAATGCAGGAACAAAGATGTAGGAAACACTCTAGAGTCTCCAGATGAGCATTATGTACACTACATACCATAGCCTCCTAGACAACAGTTTGTTACAGACTCATACAGTTTTACTCCATATGGCATCTTTTCTTGCCTTATAACAAGGGACTATGAACTCATTCTGGGATCATTCAATAAGACATCAAGCTTCAGGTTGAAACAGAAATGTTGTGCTCCAGATGTACCCCTGCTGACAAATATAGACATCTTGGGACACACACACAGTAATTAAGAAAAAAGCTGTAATAAAGTGATCAGTTAATTCATACCGGCAAGCTAGTCTGCCCAGCCTCGTCAATGATGCATACATCAAATTTCTTATCGGCAAGAAGGGGACTACTTATCCCTAGACAAGTAACTGCAACAACTTTGACTTGATCCAACTTCAATTTGATATCTTCTACAGTGCACATGTCCGCATATATCAAAAGCATAGTTTTTCAGATGATCTGCCCTAAAGTAATCCAGTTACAGCTTGAGGGTAATAGTAACAAACCTGGAAGACAATGCTTCCTAACTTCATGGTGCACAGCTTCAGACCTCCCAATACGTGCAAACTCTATCCCCTGACAGATTCACTCATCAGTTAGGAGAAACAGAACCAAACAGGACTAATATAAGGACACGTCCACATTAATAGAACACTCGTACTTGTTGCTATATTTTGTAAGAGAAAATGAGCATTCACTTGCAAGAAAAAGAGTAGAAGACTCAGGCAGCATAAGTAAAACACATAATTACAAGTGTGCTAACCAGAAGAGTAACAAATATTGGCAATTCCATACAGGGCTAGACAATAAGGCATGAGATATCAGACCACCCACCAAGATAGTCTAAACCATCCAAGTATTGAATTGTGATGGTCTTCAGAAGTTCATTGCTAACAATAACCAGTAGAAGTATTGATGGACAAAGTACTACTCCCTCCTTCCCATTTTAATAGTTACCTAGATCAACGCATCAATCAAACTTTGAAAACTTTGACCATTAGTTGCTCAACATATACAATGTTCTAACGTACAAAAGTACTATCATTAGATTCATAATGAAAAATACCATCGTCATAGTATAATATTGTAATTTTTGTATATAAATTATAAGAGAATTATCAGTCAAAGGAGAATATTGGAGACCGTGAAGCATTTAATAAGTGTGAGATAAAATGGAAAGGAGGGAATATATTTGTGTGTATTGAACAATTCTTTTGGAAACTGTGTACTGAACAGATAAAAGAAAACAAAACCAATTTTAGATTGAAATAAGATTGGAACACAGGCTTTTCCAAGTTAAAGTAGGAGTTCATTTGACATGACTAGATCGAAAGCAGTTGACATGAACGTAAATATGATAAGCACTTTCCCATATTCACCAACCAATCATTTATTTCTGATATCTGAATAGAACATAAATTACCTCGGCTTTGAGTTTGATAAGCAAATTGTCAACAGCTGAGTTTGTGTATGATGTTAGCAAGATCGATGCCCCTCTCATCAACAAAGCCTTCACAGCATATACCATAGTGGATGTCTTTCCCGTTCCAGGCATACCAAGAATAAGAGTGTAATCTTTAGCAGTGAGTATCTGCATTAGCGAATCGGTAAGAAACTACTTGAACATGAAAATCCAACCAAAAGCCATCAAATAAGACCACCAACAGAGAAGCAACAAGAAAATAAAGGACCCAGCATCCTAAAGAAATGGTACCTTAATAATTGCTCTCCTTTGATCATCATTTAAGTTCCTCTCAGACCAAATGTAGGATATTGCAGGATCTTGGCTGACTATAGATCCACTGTCAAATCTAGGAGCCTAGAAAACAACATTACTTATTGACAATCGGTATCTATTGAACACAATTAACAAATGCAGTAATTAGCCTCACCTCAAGGTCCACAATTAACTTTCTCAAGTGATTACTTTGTGTATTTTGAAGAAAGAGCTGCACCAAATTGTACCTTCAATGAAAAAGCAAAGATATTGATTTAATTCAAAGAAGCCATTAACAATTAGAAGTTGAACCAGAAAGTACTGATATTTCCAGACAATAACCTCATGATGGTGAAGGTTGTAGCAACTTCATCTTTTTCTATCCGCCAGATCTGCTCGTAAAGATCTGATACTGAAGACGGGTTGCTCTTTGGAAGCCGTAAGCGCTTCGGAAATGAAACCTGCCGGGGGGGGGGGGGGAGAAGAAATACAGAGGAGAAGAGTCAATATGAAATTTATTTGAAAATTTGAAAGTACTTTTGCTGCAAAAGGAACAACAATGAACATGTTGTAGACTATTATATATTAAAGAACAAAAAAAATATTCTTACAGAAACGTGGGAACGACTAATATCTGTGATGATCCCACTTGCCACGGCAAGATTGCTTGATCCTGTGCTCAATATCTGTTCATGGATAATGATCAACAGAATAGTCATCCATTGAGAACGGAACAAATGAAACATGAGAAACCACACTAGCATTCAGAATCATGCCATACACCAATTACCAAGATTTATAACGATAAAGATAATCAACTTATGAGATAATGTGAAGACATGAGGGCCTAGCACCCCTCCCCCTACCCCACTAAAAAAATAAGAAGAAAGCTAAAGGAAAACAAGAAACATAGGCAGAAAATGAGAAAGGCCTCCTTCCATCATCCTGGGAAACAATTGGCTTTATAATGGGAACTAATTTATGGATGGCTTTAGAAGGTACTTTGCTTGTGTTTTTTTCCATTTTTATACCTGTTTCTGTTCCTCTCCTTCCTAAAAGTTCTAACTAAAATAAAATAAAATACGGTTTCCTGTTAAGTGGAAAAATAGATAAGATTTTCTGCATTGTTTTGGGACGACACTATGGATAATATAAAGATTAAAAGGGAAATTCCAAATGGTAGGCATGAAGTATTGGCTATTCCAAATGGTAGACACCCTTTTAATATATTCCAAGTGGTAGGCTTAATTATCAAAGAATTCCAAACCGTAGGCAAAATTCAAACAGCCGTTAAGAATTTAAAAAAAAAAAGAAAAGAAAAACACAACCTTTTCGATCTGCTCCTAACCTTCGACATTTGAACCTGGAAAATGAATGGCATTGGCTTCCAAAACAGGGGGGTAACACAGACCACCTGGAAGCACTTCTCCCCATCGTCGTTGCTCGCCGTGGTTACTCTCCGGGGTTGCTCGCCGACGGTCAACTTCCTTGACGGTCAGAAGACTTCTGTCGTCCCATCTCCTCCTTCTTTGCTGGTGGTGGACGCTCGGAACGACCTGAAATTTGCCATCTCTTTCTCCTTTGCTCAGAAAACGTCTATCATTGCTCGCCGTGGTTACTCTCTGGGCTAGTTATGGTTTAGTACAATATACATAGCCTAATTGATAATTACTGGAGCTAAATGTAGAGTATGATGTATAGGGGATGTTGAAGATGGTGTAAGTGGGGAACATTGTAGCACTTAAGTGAGTAGTAGCTTGCAACATCATCATTAATCCCACACAATATTTCCTAGCACTGAAGTGACTAGTTGCACTTAAGATGGGCCTTCTAGAACTGAACATACATAGACAAAAGAAGGCTTGTACTTGGTTTTCTCATTCTGTTTGGTATTGAATAAATGGTGCAGCAACACATGGCACACTTACTTTCTCATGGCCAGCTGGATGGAAGTGGATAGTCAGTTCAAAGCAGCAGCTGAATGATGCCAGAATTCCCAGTTCAAAGAATCTGGCATATCTGTATGTACAGGTATATACTACTATATATTAGCTTTAGCCTTCACGATGTCGTTTGTTGTCAAGCAGGCAACTGTTGTCATCTTTGCTTCCTGGATCGACAACTGGTTGGTCTGTTTCACCATTCAGCTCAACTTTGTTCTTAAGTGACTTACTGAGTATTATTTAGATGACTGTTAATGGATCAACTTACTGAAAATGTCTGTTGTTGGTCAGAAAACGTCTATCATGATTATGAACACCTCATGGCCTGTTGGTGGCAGCAAGAAAAAGAATATGTTCACCAGGCTTGTACATCAATCCATCCCATTGTGTCATGAACTCATTCTTAGGTTGTGATGTGCTTTGTGTTGGTGCTTCTCGAATAATCTCGGAGAGTAACCACGGCGAGCAACGACAGACGTGCAAAGGAGGAGGAGATGGCAAATTTCAGGGCGTCCCGAACGTCCACCACCAGCGAAGAAGGAGGAGATGGGATGACAGAAGTCTTCTGACCGTCAAGGAAGTTGACCGCCGGTGAGCAACCCCGGAGAGTAACCACAGCGAGCAACGACGATGGGGAGAAGTGCTTCCAGGTCATCTGTGTTACCCCCTGTTTTGGAAGCCAATGCCATTCATTTTCCAGGTTCAAATGTCGAAGGTTAGGAGTAGATCGAAAAGGTTGTGTTTTTCTTTTTTTTTTTTTTTTAAATTCTTAACGGCTGTTTGAATTTTGCCTATGGTTTGGAATTCTTTGATAATTAAGCCTACCACTTGGAATATATTAAAAGGGTGTCTACCATTTGAAATAGCCAATACTTCATGTCTACCATTTGGAATATCCCAAATTAAAATTAGCAATAGAATGCTACATAAAGCCAGATTAGTTACTACGCCAGTCATCAGGTTGGGAAAACCACATCCATAAGGTGAGGGCTGGGTTATTACAAATGCACGTCTGAGCATGTATGCAATCTTTATTATTCCAACAACAAGATGGAAATTACCACGCGATCACCACTGCGGAGAGTGCAACTCAAGTCATCTTTGGCAGAAACAGAGCTGACACTTAAGTCTTTGTTGTATCTTCTGTCACTAGGAAAAGAATTACTCTTCAGCACAAAGCGATACAAGAAGCGATTTCCCTTGGCATATGATTGTAGTTGAGCCTCATCCATGGCATCAAGAACAATGGAAGAAAGGCAGTTAGAGGAACTTTCATTCCCTGAAACACGTGCTCCCCATGGCTCATTTTTTGTAGGCTGAAATACATAAAGCACAGAACAACAATGTATCAGTTTGAATTAACAGCAGCAGCATGTCTAACAGAACAGCATAAAGAAACACTAACCTGTAACTCTTTAGATTCTAGGTCAATCAGTCGATCCCACTGTTTGAAAAAAAACTTTATGGGAAGTTGTTAAATGATCAGTAAGTGAGTAAAAAATGTCCCCCAATCCACTTCCCTCAGCACTTCCACCATGCACCTATAACATCAAGAATCAAAGTTGCCGGTTAGCTAGCACTCATCGTCATCTTCATGAGGAAAACAAACTCAAGAAAGCGCATTTACAGTAATCCATAAATACTTGCTTGAACCCTTCCCCCCCCCCCCCCCCTTTTTTAAGGGGAAGGTTACTGCAGTGTGCAAATGTAGATGTTCAGCACTGATTTCTGACTGATTTCCTGATTAAGCTAGCATCAACACAAAAACACTTAGGAACCGAGAAGTCACGAAGTTACCTTGTGATAAATGCTACCAGAATTCAGGTGACGACAACCCTTACAGATATTGGGATTCTACGTAGCATCATGACACAGAGGAACTAGTTAACTAACTGAGTACAATATAATAAAAGAATTATGGACAAATTACAAACTGCATAGTTTCTCATAGCAATACCTGGAGCATTGGTGGTAATTGTTGGGTCATTGAGGCCTTTATTATGCCATGTGCTAATTCATTACGTTGCATGATCATTCCAATCAAGTCTGCTCTATGGACAGTCACTCCCTTTTCAAATTTAAAATTTTCAGGAAATGTGGATATGATATATACACAAGAAATAGCATAATTGATTCAAATGAACACTGCATACCATCGTGTGATCTGTAAAGAGGTAATAGAGAAGGCCAGAATCAACACTCTGCAAATATCTGAACATGGAACATATCAGCACTGCCATGGTCAATTTTCTCTTGCATAAGCCAAAGTTATGAAGTACATACCGCTCAGACATGAGGAGAGTATACAGGATCAGCTGTGCAGAGTGTTCCTTCAGTGACTGCACAAAAGGATTCAGCCATGAGATGAAATGCAAATAAACTCACATTGTCCAGGCACAAAGGTAAATCAAAGAGGAACTCACCTGGCCATTGGTCGCTTTTCCTGTTTTAAACTCCAGAGGCATGATCTTTTCATCAACTTCCTTTCCATTCGAGTGAATCTTTACTCGGAGAGAAGCATCAATCACTCCTTTTAAGCCATATTTAGGTGCCCATGCTGTTTCCTCTATATCCATTACCTACTTGTGAAACACACAGTCCAACAATCAAATGCACAATCAGGAATATCAACCAAAATACAGCATCACAGTAATTAAGTGCAACACCGCAATGACAAGTTTGATAATAATAAGACTCAGTCATTGATAAGTGCATTATTTGCACTTATTTTTAGGTATTTTAGAAGCATAATCATGGTGATTTTTGGCTAAAAAGGTGTTTAATCTTCCCCATTTCTCTATTTACACTTGGTCTTTGCGTTTTTGGCATTGATTTTCAGGTTTAGGGCCAAAAAGGTGATTTTTGGAGCAAATTTGGTAAGGCCAAGGGTACCACGGGCATCAACTACTGTTGATAAGACCGTGGTAAAAATTTCAGCAAGAAACGAGCAGAAAACAGCGAGACAGCGCCAACCTCGGGCTGCCCGTGGTGACAGCCACGGACCGTGGTTGGAGCTGTTTTCTCGCTGTGGCAGTTATTTTTGCGGAAATAACCGGGGAAAAGAAGGGGGAACGCGGTTATCACTTATTCTGGGCAGAAAAGAGAGATTTTTAGAGAGGAATTCTTCACCAAAGCCACCTTCATTCATCAAGAATCAATTCGAAGGCATTGAAGATTTGGAATTCGAGAAGAAGCACGCAACACTCTTGTGAAGTTCTTGAGAGAATCCTACGAATTTCTCCCTAGTGTTTGCTTTACTCTTCTCACTTTCTCTTCCTTAATTCTAGAATTGATTACCATGTTTAGAACGTATTTCTTGTTTTCAATGAATACTTGTGAGTAGATTTCGTTCTTTCTAGGGTTTTATGAACCATCAATATGGAGTTTGATTAGAAATGTTTTAGTTTGTACTTGAATTCTCAATTGAATCAATAGAAGGTTGCGTTTTTCTTGCTTACGAATGTTCTTAAGGCCTTGGATGTTTGTAATTCAGAAATTAACCTAAGAAGTACCGAAAGGTGAATTAGGGGAATTTGACAACTAACCCTTCTACCTAGGCCTACGAAAGTTGAAAAAGGAGTAGTAGACTAGGGAATCATTAGATAACCCGACCTTGCTTAGACCTTCAATTCTGTTTAACCTGAAAAGCGCATTTAAAGTTGTTGATTAGGTTAGTCAGGATAATTCTATTTAGCATCGAAAGGGCGATAGAATTTAGAGGTTATCGATTCTTGATTCGTTTGAGTTACTTTCTTGTGCATGCTTTAATTTGGCTTTCAGACCCTGTTGTTAGGTGAGTAAAACCCTAGAAGTCTTCATCCATCGAATTACCTCGAGTTAATCCTTTCTAGTCCACTTTAGTTCTAGTTAGTTCATTAGAAGTCATAAAAAAATTCATCAACCCGATTGGCTTAGCAATCAGGCAGAGGGATAGTTCACTGAGTTACTAGACCAAGTCCCTGTGGGATCGACCTTGACATTGCTACAATAGTACCCGTGCGCTTGCGGCCCTGTCAAGTTTTTGGCGCCGTTGCCGAGGACTTTGTCCCTAGTAGCCATTAAGCGAAGACTCTTAGATTGACTAAGCTGTTTTTTTTAATTTTATTTTCTTTCTTTTTCTTTCCTTCACTTGTGATTGATTGTGTTTCATTTCTTGTTTTGCTAGGTACTCTTGGTGTATGCAAAAATCTCCGGAATTTGAGTTCGATCCCGAGATTGAACGCACTTTCCATTCTCGTAGAAAGAGGCTGCGAACAGAGAAAGCTAGCAAGAAGAGGAGTCGCGATCGAAAATGGCGGTGGAGAAGCACAACCAAGACATTGGAACAATACACGGCCCCAAATGTCACGGATCCTCCCACGCCATCAACCCTCCCAACATCGCCAACAATGATTTTGGTGAAGAATTCCTTGATTAATCCGGTCAAAGCTTCGCCATTTCGTGGTCACCTAGTGAGGACCCCAACCGACACCTCCGTATCTTTCGCCAGCGCGTGCGATACGTTCGCGCGACGGGCCTCAGGATGCAATCGCCGAGGTTGTTTCCGTTTTCCTTGGAGGATCGGCGTAGGAGTGGCTAGACTCTCTTCCGCCGAACTCCATCACCACTTTTGATCGGATGGCGGCGCATTTCTTAACAAATATTTCCCGCCAAGTGGTGACAAGCCTCCGCAACCAAATATCCACCTTCGTCAGGCGGATGAGAACACATGCGAGGCTCGGGAACGGTTCGAGGATCTACTTCGCCGGTGTCACATCACGGTCTTGAGCCGTGGGTGCCCATCCATACCTTCTACAATGGATGATCGGTTGAGGCGATGATTCTTCGGCGGTAATGGGAACATCGTGAACAAAGCGGTCGATGATCTCTATTCTTTGATCGAGCAAATGGCGTCATGATCATCGATGGTCCAAGCCTCGTTCCTCGAGCGGGAGGTAAGTATGATGTCGATGCCATTTACTTTTTGCTAAAATAGATCTTTGTGACTCGGAAGATAGGCCGTTTGCATGTAAATCCCAATCCTCCCCTACCGTGTGCTTCTTGTAATTCATTTGAGCGTGAGACCTTGTTTTGTCGGTTGGGTTAGCTAGTCCGAGACCTCGAACTGGACGATTATATTGGAAACCACAGAACTTTGACCCATACTCTAATGTCTGACCGGGATTTAGATATCATCCTAATTTTTCCTATCGAATAACAATCCCACGGATCGCACTCAACAACAATGGACCCAAAGACCACTGGTTTCCAAAGACAACAAGCCCAACCCCACTGACCTCGACAAACCCAAGAGCCTCACCGGAAGGCATTGGTGGAGCGTATGGTTGTGTCCCAAAATCGTGAAGAGACTATCGAGCTTTTAGTTGATAGAGTTGACGATTGGCCACTCACAACAAAATGCTTGAATCTCATGCTAGTCGAACTAGCACTTCCACCACTCCTCGGAAAGCTTCCTTGCCAACTGTTGCGAACCCAAAGGACGATGCAATGCCATAACCTTAAGAAGCGGGACGCAATTGGCGGGGCCTAGGGGTGTGTGTGATGAGCGTGTTGTTGTTGATGTGCGTGATGATGATGTCGAGAATGTAGTTCTTTGTTGAGAATGTTGTGAATGATGTGAATCTTGATGTGAGTAATGATGTGCGTGAAGAGGTAAATGTGCCTCCTAAAGAACTGTGATTGATGTTGATGTGCAAGTTGAAAGAAGTTTCTAAGGATGCAACAAGAGTCCCCAAAGAGTTTACACTCCACCCGGCCTTTCCTCAAAGATTGCTAAGGCTAAAAGTGATAAGCAATTCGAGAAGTTCTTAGAGGTCCTCAAGAAACTTCGTATTAACATTCCATTCACCGATGCCTGTCTCAAATGCCTTCTACGCTAAATTTTGAAGGAAATTTTGACAAACAGTGGAAGTTAGAAGAGCGTGAGGCAGTGGCGATGGACGATGTAGTCAGAGTGCTCCAAAATAAGCTTCCCCGGCTTAAGGATCCCGGTAGCTTCACCATTCCTTGTGAAGTTGGAAAGATTTCCATAGACCGTGCATTATGTGATCTTGGTTCTAGTGTGAGTCTTATGCCCCTCTCTTTGTCCCAAAAGCTTGGTATGGGTGAACTAAAGCCCACTACTATTTCCCTCCAGTTGGTCGACCGATCGGTAAAGTTTCCCATAGGAATTTTAGAGGATGTCCCCATTAAGTTGGGTAGCTTCTTTGTTCCTGTTGACTTTGTTATCCTAGAGATGGAGGAAGACACCCGTACCCCCATTATTCTTGGTAGACCTTTCATGGCTACGGCTGGGTGTTGCATTGATGTGAAAAATGGTAGGATGTCCTTTAGTATAGGAGGTGAGAAAGCTGAATTTAATTTGTTTGAAGCTGCTAAATTCCTGCGTTTTCGATGATTGCTTTAGAGTGGATATCATTGATTCCATTCTTAGGAAGATAGCACTAACATTCGTTCTCACGATCCTCTTAAGCTTTGTTTGTTGTCTAACAAGAAACCGGATCACGATCCGAGGTTGCCCGTTGTGTGAAGCTCTTGCAGGCGTCCCGGAAGTTCCACCAACGCTGGAAGCGGTGGAGGCTAGAGGTTGAAAGCAAACAAGCAAGCTTGGCGAGAAGGAAGCACCAAAGGTAGGCGAAACCTCTCCCTTCTTCCCTAAGGTATGAATTTCTTGGCCGGTTCCTCTTATCTGTGATAGTGAATACAAACTTGAATGATCTTTGAGATTGATTCATTGTTGAGAGTCCTTAGGTCGCATCGTAAGGCCATTGGTTATACCGTAGATGACCTTAAAGGAATTAGTCCTCATTTTGCATGCATAGGATTTTGATGGAAGATGATTATAAACCCACCATTCAAAGTCAAAGAAGGTTAAACCCTAACATGAAAGAGGTGGTGAAAAAAGAGGTCTTGAAATTACTTGATCTTTGGGATTATCTACCCTATTTGGATAGTGAGTGGGTGAGCCGGTGCGTGTTGCCTAAGAAAGGGGATGATGTGGTGAAAAATGAGAACAATGAGTTGATTCCTACCGGTATTTGAGGGTGGAGGATGTGTATTGATTCTGCAAGTTGAATGATGCCACCCGTAAAGACCATTTCCTCTCCCTTCATTGACGAATGCTTGAAAGGCGGCGAATAATTCATTCTTTTGTTATCTAGATGGGTATTCGGGTTTTCCAAATCCTATCCACCCTAGTGATCGTGAAAAGACCACCTTTACATGTCCTTACGGTACATTTGCCTATAGGAGAATGCCATTTGGGTTGTGTAATGCACCATTACTTTTCAACGATGCGTGATGGCTATTTTCTCGATTTTATTGAGGACATTATGGAGGTGTTTATGGATGATTTTGATCTATGGCAATTCTTTTGATCATTGTTTAAGAAATCTTGCTAAAGTGTTGTCTCGATGTGAAGAAGTGAATTTGGTTTTGAATTGGGAGAAGTGCCATTTCGTAGTACGAGAGGTGTAGTCCTTGGTCATGTTGTGTCAAGCAAGGCATTAAGGTTAATGAAAGCAAAGGTTGAGGTGGTTGAAAAATTACCACCTCGAACTGTTAAGGGTGTTAGGAGTTTTCTTGGACACGTTGGTTTTTCACCGCGGTTCATAAAAGATTTTCGAAAATTGCTAGACCTCACCCGATTGCTTGTCAAAGATGTGCCTTTTGAATTTGATGATGTTTGCTTGAGTGCTTTCAACAGGTTGAAAGAAGCTTTGATCTTGCGCTATTATGCAAGCCCGGATTGGAGTTCTGCGTTTGAAGTGATGTGTGATGCGGTGATTACGCGTTGGGAAATTTTAGAGGCGAAGAAGAGATGGCAAGCCTTTCGCCATCTATGATGCGAGCCGAACTCGGATGAGGCTCAAGTCAACTACGTCACGCGGAGAAGGAGTTCTTGGCGGTCGTTTCGCCTTGAGAAGTTTCGACCATACTTGATCAACTCGAGGTGATTGTGTTCACCGATCACGCCGTCATTCGACACTGATGAAGAAGTCGGACTCTAAACCTCGGCTCGTTATTTGGGTGTTATTACTCCAAGAGTTTGATTTGGAAATTCGGGAATGAGCCAGTTGCAAGCGTGGTGGCGATCATCTCTCGATTGGAGGATGTTCGAAGAAGCTCCTATTGATGATTCTTTTCGGAAGAGAAGCTCGTGGTCGTGTGTACCCCATTCATTCCGTGGTATGCGACTCACGCCAATTATCTTGTGTGTGGAGCGTTGCCGGACTTATCATATCAACAAAAGAAGAGGTTCCTATTCGGTGAAGAGCTTTGTTTGGGAAGAACCACTTCTCAAGCTATGTGCGATGGGGTTTCTGGAGATGCATTCGGAGGAAGAAGTTCAGGGTGCTACATCATTGCCATTCCACGACCTATGGTGGACATTTCGGCCCGATAAAACCGCTTCCGATGTCTTGCAAGCCGGCCTCTTTGAGATCGCGAGGAGTATGTCTAGCGTGTGATCGTTGTCAGCGGATGGGTAACATTTCCAAGAGGCACGAGATGCCCCAGCGGAATTCTTGAGGTTGAGCTCTTCGACGTGTGGGGATAGACTTTATGGGTCCTTTCCTCCATCTCACAAGAACCTCTATATCCTTGTTGTGGATTACGTATCCAAATGGGTGGAAGCGATTGCGTCTCGACGAGCGACTCGAGTCGTCGCCATCAAATTCCTCGAAGAACATTTTCGCTCGATTTGGCATCCTAGAGCCTTATTGGCGATAACGACACCCATTTTAAATCCGGCTGGAAACTCTCACGAAGAAGTGCGGGGTGTTCCGTAGGGTGTGGCAACACCTTCTGATCCTCAAATAAGCGCAAGTAGAACTTTCGAATAGGGAGTTGAAGAGCGTTCTCGAGAAGGCGGTTGGCCGATCTCGAAAGGATTAGTCATTGAAGCCGACGACGCCTTGTGGCGTCTGCGCGGCGTTAAACTCCCTCGCACCACTCCATTCCGGTTGGTGTATGGGAAGCCATGTCATTTGCAGTGGAGTTGGAACATCGAGCATTTTGGGGTTTGTCAGAACTCACGAATTTTGATCTGCAAAGGCAAGGTGAGAAGCGAATGCTTGATTGCAAGCTGGAGGAATTGAGGTTGCAAGCTTATGAGTTCGAGGATCTACAAGAGAGGACGAAGTGGCATGACAAGTTCATCTTGCCAAAGAGGTTTAAAGGCGGACGTGGTCCTTTTGTTCAACTCGAGATTGAGATTGTTTAGGAAAATTTGAAATCCGGTGGTCGACCATTCCAGTTATGAAAGCGTATCCTCGTGGAGTGGAAGTTTGGAGTGAGTCTACCGCACATTCAAGGTCAACGGCAGCGACTTAAGCCTTACATCACGAGGCCAAATCGAGGAGAAGGCCGCGTGTTATGTCCTCGCCAATCCCGTATGACTTGAGGTATGTATCGTCTAGCTTAAGGCGTTAAATTAGCGCTTCTTGGGAAGCTGAAGCTTTTAATTACTTTTCTTTCCCTTTTCATTTTTTTTTACTTTTATAGTATTTTATCTTTCTTTCTTTTCATTTTACCTTAACCTCACCTAGTTTTTTCTTATTTTCCTTAGTTCATATCATTTTAGTTTTGTTTCTTTTCTTTGATTTTTTTTTTCTTGTTTTAACCGTGTTTCTCTTTTGTATAGTGTAAATTTTTGTGAGTATTTGTGAGTAAAAAAAGAGAGAGAGTTTGAGGGAGTGTAAGAGTGAGTTTGAGCAAGGAAAATTAGCATGGAGGAGTTGGTCTCTAGGGTGTTTTGATGGTTTAATGAGTGAAAAGTGTTTGAGTTAGAAAGAATGAAGAAAAAATGAGAGTTTGAGGAGTTGGGGAGAAAAGAATCAAAAACTTGAGTGAAAAGATAGAAGAAAAAAGGGTGGAAGGCGATTGAAAACTACCATAATGAAGTTCCAGGCCAACTCGTCTACCCGCAGTGGTGAAAACCTCGGACCGTGGTGCTCTGGATTTCGTTGTTCAAGAAGCACGACTTTCGGGGCCAACCAGTGCGCGTGGTGGAAACCTCGGACCGTGGTTCGTCTCCCTCCCTTCAACTTTTCCCCTCAAAACTCAATTTCCAGCGCCAACCACGGGCTGCCCGTGGTGAAAACCACGGACCGTGGTGGCTGAAATTCAAAAAAAAGTGGGAGCACAAGACGCTGAAATCGGCGCATCAGCAACCACGACCGCCGTGGTAGCGACCACGGGCCGGTGGTCTCATGATAATGGACGGGTTTTCCCTTTTTCTCATTTGTTTCATTCATTCCTCCTCATTCAAATTTTTCGTGCCCTAACTCTCAATTTCAAAGCTCCTCTCCTTCTTACTACTTCAAACCCTAAACCCTAAATCTCAATCTCATTTCTACATCTTTCTTCTCCATCTTCAATCTATTCCTTTTCTTCATTCCTCACAAGCTCCTAGCCCTAACCACCATTCTTCCCTCATTGTTATCCTTCACCACCTTCGACCCACCACGCACCACCTACCTCGCGCCACCACATCCGACCCACCTTCGAACCCCACGCACCACCAACTCCACCTTCACCTTTCACATTAGCCACCCCATCCACCAATTTAACCCATAACCACCATTTTACCTTCACCCTTCACTCTCATTTTTCCAAAATCACCATTGTTGGAGCTTCAAGTTGCCATGGCACCCAAAAAGAGAAGAACTGATGCTGCTGGGTCCTCCAACGAGCCAAATCCGAGGGAGTTTCATGCTCAACGAGCCGCAAACCGCGCTGCTATGGAGCAAGGTAATGATTCTATCCCTTTTCAGTTTACTAGCCCAATGCATACTACCAATTACTTGCGTTTGAGAACTCGTGGTTTTGTTGCTACTCGATATGTTGATGATGCTTTGTTGCAATCCATGGGTGTATTGGATGACATTAAATGGTTGTTTGCTAGAGGGGGGATGGGTGATTACCTAAACATCAAAGAACCTTCCTATTCGGACTTGACTTTGGAGTTTTTGAGTACCTTATACACCGAGGTTCAAAATGGGCGTAATTGCCAAGAGGGGGTCATTAGGTTCCGTTTGCGTGGCCAAGACTATCAATTGAATTTGAGTACCTTTAATAGCATTTTCCACCTCTCGCGTCCCCTTGATGTTAGTGAGCGTCGTGTGCCAAGGTATGACCGATTCTTTACGGGAAATGATCACCGGAGCGACATTTCGATTCTAGTCGGTCTAAGGCGATCGAAATCGAAACCCCGTGATTAGGTTAGCTCAACGCATCTTCGCGACGAGCTTCTTCACGAGGATGATAGCGTGAATATGCCTCGCAATGGAGTTGTTTTTCTTGAAGAAAATGTATGAGGGTAGGCGGATGGACCCGACTCTTTCTTAATTACACATCTTCAAGAGATAGCTAATAGGAAAAAGGGTAAGATCACTTGGGGATTGTCACGAGGATTGCAAATCTCTCGAGTCACGCCAAATGAGGAGTTTAGGATTCCTGTCCGAGAGGCTTGACTATAGCGCTTTGACCGCGCTCTTCGTTGTTTCTAGGGGTGGTAACATTTCTGGAGGTACCCAAATCGCGGCTAAATGCGGTTGCCCGATGTGGCCCGAATGACTATCCAAAACCGCCAACTTCTCCTTCCTGCGGGAGGGGATGGAGACCCGGTTCCCCTAGATCTTATCGCGTATGATCCTGAGTCCGACCATGACGAACCCCAATCCCCTCACTCACCTGGTCCTTCCTCCTCCCACGCTTTCAACATGGATGACGTTTCGACTGCACTTCGCGAGATCTGCGACGAGCAAACCTCCCTTAGGGAGTATGTCCAATCGGAGCACATTGAGCTTCGGGGCATGATTGCGTCGCAAAACCAACATTTGACTAGCATGAGCGAGTGTTTATCCGCGATGCTTGGTTGGTTTGAGAGCCATGGAGCTCAGATCCCTTACCCTTACCCTCCGCCCCCTCCTGATGCGTGATGTTTGCTCATTAACTTTTCCTTCCCCCCTATGATTGTTTGCTTCTTTTTAGCATTGAGGACAATGCTATGTCCTAGCATGGAGGGGTTGGTTAGTTTTATGTGATTTGGTTGCTATGTTTCGATGATTGGTGATAATTTTACACATTTGTACATATTTTTGCATCATGCATATAGTTTGCACAGCATTTAGCATATAGTGGTGTTTCATTAGTCTAGGTGTGTCCTTTCTTTCTTTTATTTTTCTTGTTTTACTTCATAGGTAACCACTCAAGCATGTAGTTTGCATTTAGTTTAATTGCATTTAGTTCATCTAGTTAACTAATGAAAAAAAAAAAGAAAAGGAAAAAACAAAGAAAAGCCAAAAAATTAGAAAAAATCAAGCAAAAGGAAAATATTAGAATAGCCTTAGGATTAGGTCAGGTAAGCCTCCGGTGATGATTGTAAGCCAGCTAGTATTTCTTGTAGCTTTGTTTAGCCTTTGCGTAGCCCGTAAGTGATTCAAAGATTTGAAAAGAAATTTCGAAAACACCTTGATTTGGGTTTACATCTTGATAGTGAAGATTTATTGCCCTTCTTAACCCTTTGATGTGAGCTTAGCATTTGTATGTTTATGTTCTTTGATTGGTTGTTGAGCACAAACCCGTGAGACCACTAAGCCAAAATGACTAATCATTTTCATTAGTCTCATATTTCCATGTGTGACTCAACCTCGTTGTGATCTAGAACTTGCTTTCATCTCTTTGAAATCGCACTTCGTGATCATGCATTGACAACATGATTGAGGCATTCATTCGCACTTATTGTAGCTACATAACCAAATAGCCACCCTATTCATGTAATTCTCCGCCTTTAACCCTTCTTCTAGCCTTTGATTACTCCGTTTTCTTGGAATAACCTGAAATTATAAGCCTTGGCCAATTACATATCCTCCTACCTTAAGCCATTGCTTGGAGTATATTGAGTGTAGTTGATGGGGTTAATTGTGAATACATTCGCAAAACAGTGTGTTGGGAAAGTAATGAATAGGAAGTGTTGGGATTTTTTCTCACTTATGTAGCATCAATGTAGTGGCTATGTTAGCAAAACCCGCCAAGTTTTGTAATTAATTTTGTATATGATTTTCACTTGCCAATCACTTGCTTCGAAAAAAAAAAGAGAGAGAACAATTCAATAGCAAATAGAAAATTAAAAAAAAAAAAGAGAGCACAAGTGTGATGGCAAGTGAGGAGTCTAGTAATGAGGCGGTTTCTAATAAATGTTTTGGGAATGTTATGATTGTTTATGGGCATGTAAGGTTCAATGACATTAAGTGAGGTTGGAAAAGTATAACTCCAAGCTTGGCTTCAAGCTCCACTTATCCAAATATTTTCCGTCCCTTACCCCTCACCTTAGCCCCGTTACAACACTTTCAAAGACCTCTTGATTGTCATTTGCATTTTGCATATAGCGGTAGAGAATTGAGATGATCATCAAGCATATGGTAGATTGTTTCCTAGGCTAGAGTATTGAGAGAACCAAACATCGAATTCATTTTGAAAACACATGAGGGGAGTGTTTCCACATCCCCAAAAGTGAGGATTGCTCTCAACCGTTTTAGTTTCATACTCATACATGTGTTCTCTCGCTAATTCGGTGACGGAAGGGTGACTAATTTGATCTTGATGGTGTGATTCCCCTAAACCCTTTTCGAAAATCTCCCTCTATCTTGTGCTAAAATGTTTTAATCGCTTTAGGGTTGTGTTTTGGTTGGACAAAGTTGCTTGAGAGTTCTGCTGATGCTTACCTGAGGGGGCTTGTACATAGGATGTTCGAGTCTTTCTTTTATTTCTCTTCTTTTGAGTCCGTTTTTCCTAGTTTTGAGTCTAGTACTTGCTTGGGGACAAGCAAGGTTTTAGCATGGAGGGGTTGATAAGTGCATTATTTGCACTTATTTTTAGGTATTTTAGAAGCATAATCATGGTGATTTTTGGCTAAAAAGGTGTTTAATCTTCCCCATTTCTCTATTTACACTTGGTCTTTGCGTTTTTGGCATTGATTTTCAGGTTTAGGGCCAAAAGGTGATTTTGAGCAAATTTGGTAAGGCGGTACGCGGGCATCAACTCATTGATAAGACCGTGGTAAAACTTTCAAGAAGAAACGAGCAGAACAATGAGGCAGCGCCAACCTCGCTGCCGTGGTGACAGCCACTGACCGTGGTCGAGCTGTTTTCTCGCGATGGCGATTATTTTCATGGAAATAACCGGGAAAAGAAGGAACGCGTTATCACTTATTCGGCAGAAAAGAGATTTTTAGAGAGGAATTCTTCACCAAAAACACCTTCATTCATCAAGAATCAATTCGAAGGCATTGAAGATTTGGAATTCGAGAAGAAGCACGCAACACTCTTGTGAAGTTCTTGAGAGAATCCTACAAATTTCTCCCTAGTGTTTGCTTTACTCTTCTCACTTTCTCTTCCTTAATTCTAGAATTGATTACCATGTTTAGAACGTATTTCTTGTTTTCAATGAATACTTGTGAGTAGATTTCGTTCTTTCTAGGGTTTTATGAACCATCAATATGGAGTTTGATTAGAAATGTTTTAGTTTGTACTTGAATTCTCAATTGAATTAATAGAAGGTTGCGTTTTTCTTGCTTACGAATGTTCTTAAGGCCTTGGATGTTTGTAATTCAGAAATTAACCTAAGAAGTACCGAAAGGTGAATTAGGGGAATTTGACCACCAACCCTTCTACCTAGGCCTACGAAAGTTGAAAAAGGAGTAGTAGACTAGGGAATCATTAGATAACCCGACCTTGCTTAGACCTTCAATTCGCTTAACCCGAAAAGCGAAAAGTTGTTGATTAGGTTAGTCAGGATAATTCTATTTAGCATCGAAAGGGCGATAGAATTTAGAGGTTATCGATTCTTGATTCGTTTGAGTTACTTTCTTGTGCATGATTTAATTTGGCTTTCAGACCCTGTTGTTAGGTGAGTAAAACCCTAGAAGTCTTCATCCATCGAATTACCTCGAGTTAATCCTTTCTAGTCCACTTTAGTTCTAGTTATTTCATTAGAAGTCATAAAAAAATTCATCAACCCGATTGGCTTAGCAATCAGGTAGAGAGATAGTTCACTGAGTTACTAGACCAAGTCCCTGTGGGATTGACCTTGACATTGTTACAATAGTACCCGTGCGCTTGCGGCCCTGTCAGTCATCCTGGAAATGACACGTCAAAATGCAAATTGTTCATTGTAAGCATATTTCAAATAGACTGCAAAGGCAAATTGCGCAACACTTGACCCCAGCTGATCAGAAACAATGATTAATTTTATCATAAACTTTTGAAGACAAATATGTCATAGAGCTGCTTACAACACAAATATAAAACACGATGAGCAAAACTGGTAAACAAAATAAGTTATTATTATAGGAGTCTTACCTCACATATGTCCACACTTCTTAACCCATCTTTGAGTCCAAAATCAACAGAAGGAGCATTGGGTTTCTGCAAAAAATTTTAAACCAATCAGATAATTCCTGGCTACTGTCAAAGAGCAGAATATCCCAAAAATCAAAGACAAAGCAAGATTGCTAGTATGAGACTAACATGACAACGGCATACTGAATGCTTATCCGAGTAAGTAGCATGCATATGCATATTATTATCAAACTATCAACATTTTTTTCTATGAAATAATGGACGATAAACGAATTTAATCAAGGGTCTGATGGAGAAGTACTGCTTTTACCCCACTAGAGGTTGGCAATTTTTTTTTTAATAACCCATAACTTTTTGAATTATTTTTCACCCATCTAGGTCAAATTATTATGAAGCCTCAAGTTACAAAATACCCTCCCCATACTGTTAGGAAGGAAAATATCGACGTCCTTCGTAGGCATGAAAAAATCTAGGAAGTAGACTATGAAAACTTTGGCAATAGTAAAAATTAGCTAAACAGCCCCGTGAAGAGATTGAAGGTCTTTAGATAAACTAACAAAGAAGCGGTACAAATAAGACAGTCTGCAAGAAGTTTTAAGACATGAGTTGGTCATTTCAAGTTTTCAACCTCTTAGGTTCATGCCGGTTTTATCTTTCTTCATGACTATTCTAGCATTCAGATGGTCTGAAGTCAACTATACTCAAGGAAATCACCCTTCATTTGGTTTCTTATCAGCACTTAATGCAATCATCCTAACCTCCCACTCTGACTTCATTTTTAGATTCAACTCTATGTGTACTGGATGATTTTTAGCTTGCTTTTGATTCCTTTCAGCCTAGTGTTAACCAATTTCCCTTTATCATTTTCATTCCCATAAGAAAATGTCCCTACTCTTCAGGAAATGGAGGGGTTTGCTTACACTGCATCTTCTTGGCCCCACTTTGATGAGATTTGATGACTTCATTTTTATATTCAACTACTTTAAGAATGCCCTGCCTAATTCATTCTAACGGCATGTTTTCTGAAGACATAAAGGACAAGTCCATCCCTATAGTTCATTTTTTTTTATTTTTATTGAGAAGCAGTGACTTCCACTCAAATTACAAAAGGAAAATGCCTAAAAAAAAATCTTATAAAAGGAAATGGACATCAAATGACAACAGTGAGCCTAGGGGTTTGAGGCTGTGAGTTTTCAAATGGCCTCCTTTTGTAAATGTGTGACATACCTTTAGCGTCCATTAATATATTATTTGATTACTTTTAAAAATAGAAAATGGAGATCAATTGGGAAAAAAACAGTCTTGTGCAATCACATTCATATATCAGTTCAAATCAACAGAGTAAATGCAGCTGTAGGTATACCACAGCTTCTAAATCCTGGGCTTATTCACACTGGCGAAACAGAATACAAATAGAGCACAATATCTCACTCCCAAATCATTATGCCTAAAGAGCACGGGATGAAGGATTGCTAGACCTGCGATTGTCTGAAGCCTGCTATCCAATTGCATATTTTTGGGATTGCCGCAATCAAGGTTTCGTGCATTTCGTTTTCTTGCACTGCAAGTAAAGGCAGTAGGGGGGAAGAAAAAAAAAAGTATGAGATCAAAATATCAAATGCATTCAATTGAATCAACATAAAAGCCTCATAGAAGCAGCAGCACATTCACAGTCAGACACAACTACAGAGCTGATGACAGTTTTGTGGAAAGGAGACCGACATTAATATGAAGATCTTACCTCCACAGGCATACAAACTTTCAATGTTTTTCTGAAGAATGATCTTTGCAGTTTCATGGAGCAGATCTATAGTAGGATTCTCCATCTGAAGTCCAGCCTAAAGAAATAATAGAATCAAAGTCACTTAGAATATCATGAATATAAAGCTTCAAAAACATACTGAAACGCATTGATACCTGAAAAACTTGGTGCAGCAAGATTCCAGTTAATGCTGCAGTTGAAACTTCAGTAACTTTAAGCCTCTCATCCAGAACAGTTCGTCTAAGGCAACTGAAACTACCAGCCACCTGAAAGAATGTCAGTTGTTTTATAGAGTAGAATTCTAAATCCTGTCTTAATTTATTAACTCAGTATGGTTGCCTTAGTCTGCCCAGGGATGTTTTGTAACCATATTCTGTAGTGCAATAAAATTACTTAACATTGTTTCGAAATAAATAAACATATAAACAAAGCTGAGCTTAATCAAACTTTGTAGTCTACAACTGAGAGGAACTGCAGTTTAGAACAACAGTCATCCAATTACTGCTCAACCTTGAGTAATACATGAATATAAATGAGCAAGACAGGAATATTTACCCGAGTCCCAGACAGTAACAAGTTTGGATGAACTATAACAAGATTTGCGTCACGATTCACATTGCAGATGCCCTTCAAATCAAATTCACCTATAACTCTTATGGTGTCTCCTGGCTCAAGGACGCTGTCGAACCTGCAATAGCAAGAAAATAATTCACTTTCACCTGGTTTGTAGATGAAGGTTTAGTTTAACATTTCATGTAAATTTCAAGTGTTCCACCAAAACTGTTAAATTGAGCACATGTTTACATATGTTAGTGAAGACTTCCTCAAGGCCCTTGACAAGATCAAGGACGTCGCTAACTGATTTTGAGTCGAAAGCCAAAATTCAAATATTATTTGGCAAATAATAAGTGGAATAATGAATAATTTGGATTGATATTCTCCTAATTGTTATTGGCAAAATTGTGAGGCTACCTTGATTACTCCTTGAACTTAATATTATACTATGCCTACTAACTAGTCTTTGTTATTCTAGGAAGGTATTTTACAATATATGAAAAAGACTTGAGATTGGAGCAAGAATTGAGAAGAGAGAAGCTATGTTACTCCGACTCTTCATTTTCTCTGCCACACCCGTGTCGGACCCTTGATACTCGGACAAGGGTACGACACTCGACACTTCAAATTACAATGAAAATGCATAAAATTTCTTTAAAATAGCTGAGTCTGACACCCGTATCCATGTCTGATATGGACACGCGTACACGAGTCCGAGTAACATAGGAGAGAAGTGCAAGAATCATGATGATTATGTTGATGTGCAAGAACCATGGATCCTAGAAGTATCATAATTTAAGCATTGTATGTTCACTCCTTTTCGGCAAGATTCTTGAGGATTATAATCAATCATATACTATTACCTTATGTGGGGAACTCATACCAACAGTCAAAAGCTGTTGATGACAAACGGTCAAAAGGCTAGAGAATCGGAAGCTATTTAAATTATAGCTTGTTCATGCAAATGGGTATGTGTTTTGGAGCAAGCAAGAATATAGCAATCTTCCATTAATCTATATTGAAGTTTACTATCTTCAAAGTGTTCTTGAGTTGAGGGAATTGTGTTAAGGGAGTGGGAAACTCACTTGAGTAGGTAAGTGTTGTTAGGACATACTTAGTGAGTGTACTTAGTCTTGAGGACTAAGGAGTGTGTGAACTTTGAGGAGGCTCAAGGTAGTTGGTAGTTCCAAGGGAGTTGGAACGAGTTCTTCTTTGGTTAAGAAGAGTCTTCCTCAAGGAAACAGTTCCTTGGTAGAGTGGTGAAATCTTTCCTAATTTTTGTAATCTTTCCTTTGTTATATTTCAATAATATATATACTTCTTTCTTTTACTATTAAACCAACCTTGACAAATTCAAGGTCCTTGAACTAATCTGTGTGTTTTAGTCCTTGACGCTTCAAACGACCTTCTTTTTTTTTTAAATAGTTATGTTACAAAACAGGCTGTTGAAGCATGCTGCAAGCTTAATTCGGGGTCATCCTATCACAAGTCATGCAGCAAGCAAAGGAATCTCAGATAGATGAATATAACCGTCCCATTTTAGCAGCTATAACGGCTCAGAAATTTCCAGAATCTACGCAAAGTGTTTTGGGTCATTTTGATAGCAACAGATTCCAACCACATATTCAGAGCAAGAAACTAGACACTGAAAGTTCAAAGGAGATGACACAAACACTGCCAATGCACACTTTATATTGCAGCAAGCTAAAGAGAGAACTAATGCTCACCAATTATCCCACAGATGTACAAATAGTTCCTTGCCATCCTGCTCACTTAGGACTCATAGAACCTAAAAGGGAACCAACTTTAGATATACCATCACAAAATAAAGCTTAATATCAAGCAATTTTCACATCAGATCTTAAGTAACCTTCACAGAGCAGTGAGCTCCATTCTGATGTGGCACGTCACGCCGCTCTGTAGTAACCTATCAAACATAGCAGTGTGTCAAGATGTACACTTGAATTATCAAATACTAAAGAGATGACAATGAATGACTCAAACCAAAGTGGGGGTACATGTACCTCTAAGACTAGGAAACACGGATCAGAAGACGGAATATTAACTTCTTTGAGGGTGTTCACTGCCATTTGTTTTATAGCAGAATTCATCTTTACAGATATTTCATCATTTTGTTTGCTACGAGTCCTATACAGACTTGTATTCAATCCAACCACTGCCAACTCCTGTGCATCCTCTTTCTTATCTGGAAGTTCAGGCAGGGCCTGAAAAAAAGATAAGCAGGGTTTGAAAAATCTCCAACCGAAACACGAAAATGTAATGCAGCATAACACACCAAAGGCATGAGGAAATTATCAATAAACCCTAGTATGCACAATGAAAAGACCTTGCAGTTCTGAAGTAACATGTCATTTGCCATGATAAGCATGGAAGAAAGTTGAATCATGGAAGGGTGAAAGAACCGTCACTTTTTTACATAGTCTTTGTTCCGAACAATCTCTTACAACACTATTACAAACAGCAATGTCACCGAGCTGCGCCCCACAGTGTGCACAACCCACATAGTTGCACACAGCCACACATGATGTTGTGTAAATTTCAGTCCTTGGAAAAGCTAGTTACCTTGTCATGGCAGCATGACAGTGAAGGTGTTCTAGATGGGCTTTGATTACTACACTCGCATGAGTCAATAATTGCCTTAACAGATATTGCATCACTGACTTTGCTGCAACTCTTTAATGGATTTGTATGCAACCCCAGCGACCCTGACTTTTCAGCAGTAACTACATTCTTAACCTGATCAAGAAGTTCAAGCAGGGTCTGAAAGTTCATGAAAAGGTAATTATAAATTAGTAATATCCCAACCAGAATACTTATGCAGCACAACATAAACCAAAAATTGGAGAATCAATAAACCAGCATAGAATACAAAACTGGAAACACCTTGCAATCCAAAAGTTCCATGTTATTTCAGATGACAAACATTAAAAAATAAGGAACATGGAAGGGGACGAGTCACCTTTTTATGAGATTGTAAGACACCAGTATGAGCAGTAACCTCATCAGCCTGCAACCCCACAATGTGCACAACACACAAACAAGTTACGCACATCATCTAGGGTAAAATTCAGCCCTGGGAAAAGCTTTGCTGGAGATAACTGATATTCTTCTGTTGTTCATTGCTTGGTTAAGACGGTACTTGTTAGAAGTTGTTATTCCGTCAATTGAATATAAGCTACAGCAGTGTAAATTATAGTTCATTGATTAATTCATCATTCAATAGCACACGATACCTCTCTATCATTCCCTTTCATTCTGTTTTTTTGCTCAAATAAACACTTTCAAGCTTGTTACCTTATCATGCTGATATGACAATGAAGGCGGAGTTCTAAATGGGCTTTGAGTGCTACAAGCACCAGCCTCATTCAAATCCATCACATTCCCGTCCTGGCTGTGTACGTTCGTATCCTGACCATGCCCCCTGCTGTTTGGTAATACTGATGATTTTTCAGGCAATTCTGGTGTAGGCAAAGAGTGCCCCTGTTCAACTTTCCCCTGTGAACCAGCAGGATTCTGTAAGTTTTAAAAGCACGATGGCTAAAGTTTAACCTTTTTTTTTTTTTGTTTTAGAGGGGAGTGGGAGGAGGTTAGAGGAGCCTATTTGATTAGAACACTTACCGCATCAACTGATAATTCCTCGAAACCAGAAGAATTGAGCCTTGAAGCATCAGCTAACGCCTTGACCACATCAGGGGCAAGCTTCGAGATGGCTTGAAGGCGATCATTCACGGGGGAGATCTTCCACGTCACCTCTTCCCCTCCATCATCCTGACTTTGCTTTATTAACTGCATGGACATCATCTTCCCACTTAAAGCAAGAAAACCCACTTACAGTATACAATGGCTATGCTTAATTATCGGCATTGACATCACCTTTCAACTTAAAGCATGAAAACCTACTTACAATCCACAACAAGAAAATGAGAGGGATTCAGGTAGACCCCAGATAAATTTGTGTAGCTAAGATTGCCCAATTTGTTAGCCTTCCTACTGCATTGGATTGGATTTCCTTAATCTAACTGGAATGGTTCAAGGTAAGTTTAGAGAGTCATGAAAATTTGATTGATCTATCCCAGATGGAGAGAGGGTTTAGTTTTGAGAGTTCTGTTGAAAAAGCGCTCCTCTTTTGGGCTGATCCCTGATACAGGATTTTCTATTTTTCTCTTATTTTTGCAAGTTAATTCCAGAAAAATTGCATTTTCTCCACTTTTGTTATTTTTGGAGTTTTTATGGTGCTTAGCTGGCAGGTTGTTGTGGTGTCAGTGAGAATGAGGAGCACTAGGAATGTAACAGTGCATATAGCTTGCAGCTGTCAATGAAATGGGCATACAAAAATTTTGTCCTCATCTCCCTCTCTCTTTTCTCTCTCTATTCTACTCTGTTTTTCTACCCCAAATTCCATTGCCATTTCTATCCTGATAACTGATTGGTATCCATCGAGCTCCTCCTTCTTTCTTTATTTGAGAGAGCTCCTTGTTTACTGCTGATGTATATTTGGTCCCAAATACACATCATGGGAACCAAATACTAGCATTTATGGAAGAAAAGCTTCATTCACTCACATCACTCTCACATATGGATGACTTCATTAAGCGCAATTGAATACTTTGCTCTATATCTCAAGAACCATAAAGCTATTGTGAAAGACACCCTAGAGCCGAATGTTCTACATCAAAAGAGCTTTCCAATGGTTTTTGAATCTTGAAGTTTGGAGAAGAAACGAGCAAGTTATCAATGTTTCTTTCTAGCTATGTACTTTTTAGTCTATTATGATGTCATGTTTGTAATAGATGATGTAAGCTAGAAACCCTTGTATTCTTGATATATGGCACGCCTAAGGGGGTCCTCTATTACTATAAATAGACCCCTTGGGAGGCCCTTGTAATCACTTCATATTCAATATCAATCAAATACAAATCAAAACACATATGTTGTTTTTCTCTCTAGTTTCAAAACTAGAATTGTAGTTCTCTTGAGGGAGGAATACGTCATCTCTACTTCTATTCTAAGGTTGGCATCCTTAGATGGTGAAAGGTAGAATTGGAGGAACCATTGGAGTGGTGTGCCTATATCTCTATTGAAGAATCTGAAGCCATTATCATTCGATTCTATCATTAGTGAGTTTCATTCTTGTTCGTTTGATCTTTGTTTTTGCATCTACATTGTTTCAATCACAATATCATTCGAATCTCATCCCAAACATCCAAGAAACTTACGTTTCATCCATCCATTCATTCGTTCATACATTCATTCATAAAGAACCACTTAAAGATCCTAGTCTTATTGTGTGATTTGATCACTTTTGATCCTATCATACATCAAAATTGGTATCAGAGCCTAGGAGATTGATTCTTGTGGTTCTTGTTACCATCTTTTACAATCTTTCCATCACAAATCCATCCCCCACCATTCCCATTTCACGTCCCCCACAAAAGCTCCATAAAGAACCCCAAAACCCAAACACAATCTAGCCTAAACACATTCCATCTCTCGTCCCTACACCCTAGCCCCAAAACCGTGAGTTTCTTTTGATCTTTTTGTATCAAGATTGATGGCTAGTGGAAGTACTCCAACGGATCCAACCACGACTTCCCAAGATGATGTAGAATTGATGAAGCAAAAGATCGTTTACCTCACCGACCAATTAAAGAAGTATATGCATCTTCAACATAGAGAGATGCGTGATGATTCTTATGTTGGGAAACCTCAAGGTGATGAGGAGGACGCACAAAGTGAAAGAAGTGGACATCCAAGAAGGGAGGAACGATTTGATTTCAAAGTGGAGATTCCGGAGTTTGATGGTAATCTTGATCCTGAAAACTTTCTAGATTGGATGCAAACTATTGAACGTGTCTTTGATCTTAAAGAAGTTCATGATGAAAAGAAAATGAAGTATGTGGCCCTAAAGTTGCGCAAACATGCGTCCATTTGGTGGACAAACTTACAAAAGAAGAGGCAAGCTAAGGGCAAGGACAAGATTAAGACATGGAGTAAGATGAAAAGCAAGTTGCAAGGAAAGTTTCTACCACCAAGTTATCTCCAAGATAACTACTACAAATTGCAACGTTTGGTTCAAGGAAGTAGAAGTGTGGAGGAGTACACCAAAGAGTTTGAGCACCTACTTTGGCGTTGTGATCTCCAAGAGAATGAACCTCAAACTTCGGTACGTTACTTGTTTGGTCTTAATGATTGGATTCGTAATATAGTTGAGTTACATTCTTACCAATCTTTGGATGAATTGAGTTCTTTGGCCTTAAAAGCAAAAAGGCAAAGAAAAGAAAGAGGAAAAGAGATCATGACAAAGTACCAAACATCTTACAAACCATCCCAACCTACACGTCCATACACTCCACAACAAAAACCTTCATTTCCCACAAAACAACCCTACAACAAAGCACCACAAAATCAGCCCCCATCCATCCCTAAATCCCACGTTCAAGAACCCAAATCATTAGCCCCAAGGAGATGTTTTCGTTGCCAAGGATTAGGTCACTATGCCTCGGAGTGGCCTAACAAAAGAGTAGTATCTTTGGTTGAATATCAAAGTGCCTTATATGTTGAGCCGGAATGTAATGAAAGTGAACATGAAGAGGAGGTTGATGAGACCATTGGCGCAAATGAGGAGGAAAATGTAGAGGAAGCTGATGAAGGAGAAATGTTGGTAGTAAGAAGGGCTCTAAGTGTTGCTTGTGTACCAAACGAGCAAGAACCAAGGGAGAACATATTTCATACAAGGTGTACTATTCAAAGCAAAGTTTGTTCTCTAATCATTGATGGAGGAAGTTGCACAAATGCAACTTCAACAACCATGGTGAATAAGCTACAATTGGAGGTTAGTCCACACCCATCCCCTTACACAATTCAATGGCTAAGTCAAGGGAAGGGTATTCGTGTGGTTCACCGTGTGCTTGTAAGTCTTTCCATCGGTAAAAACTATAAAGATTGTATTTGGTGTGATGTAATTCCAATGGATGCTTGTCATATATTGCTTGGAAGACCTTGGTTATTTGATAGGCATGTTACTCATGATGGGGGATCAAACACCTACACGTTTATACTCAACAAAAAGAAGATCACATTGGCTCCTTTAGCGCCATCTTCTATCATTCGTCCACAACAACAACAACAACAACAACAAGAGAAGGAAACCAATATTGTGACCTTTATGAAGGCCGAACACCATGAATTCCAAGAGCACAAAGATCTTATTCTAGCTAACTTGGAAGAGGAGGAAGCGCCCCCAACAATTGAGCATTCACGTCTCCAACCTCTTTTGGAACGTTTCAAACATTTGTTCCCAAAAGAGATGCCAAAGGGATCGCCACCAAGAAGAGAGATTGAGCACAAGATTGATCTAGTTCCGAGTTCAATGCTCCCCAACAAACCGGCCTACCGAATGAACCCAAAGGATGCACAAGAAGTACAAAGGCAAGTAGATGATCTTTTGTCCAAAGGCTTGGTGCGTGAAAGTATGAGTCCATGTGCCGTTCCCGTTTTGCTTGTACCAAAGAAAGATGGATCTCAACGAATATGTATGGATTGTCGAGCCATAAACAAGATCACAATCAAGTATAGGTTTCCAATACCTCGACTTGAAGATCTACTTGATGAATTACATGGGAGTGTTGTGTTCTCTCAAGTTGATTTGAGAAGTGGGTATCATCAAATTTGCATTCATGAAGGAGATGAGTGGAAAACGGCATTCAAAACAAAAGAAGGCTTGTATGAATGGCTTGTCATGCCATTTGGCCTTACTAATGCACCATCTACTTTCATGCGTCTTATGAATCATGTATTAAAGCCTCTTATTGGCAAGTGTTTAGTAGTTTACTTTGATGATATTCTTATGTATAGCAAAAGTGAGAAAGAACATGTAAAGCATCTAGAGTTGGTCATGTACATTTTGGAGAAGGAGCAACTCTACGCCAACATGGAGAAGTGTCACTTTTTCTCATCCAAGGTTGTGTTCCTTGGATATGTTCTTTCAAAAGAAGGCATACAAGTCGATAAGGAGAAGGTGAAAGCTATTCAAGAGTGGCCTACACTAACATCTATTCATGAGGTATGAAGTTTCCATGGTTTAGCATCATTTTATAGAAGATTCATAAGGAATTTCAGCTCCATTCTTGCACCTATGACCGAATTGTTGAAAAAGAAAGAGTTTTCATGGAGTAAGGGTGCAAATGAAGCATTCGAGTTGATTAAGGAGAAATTATGTCATGCACCTATTCTTGCATTACCTTGTTTTGACAAAGTCTTTGAAGTTGAAGTTGATGCAAGTGGAGTTGGAATTGGGCGTTATCTCGAGAAGGTCATCCATTGCTTTCTTTAGTGAGAAGTTGAATGAAGCGAGAGGAAGTATAAGCGCGTATGATAAAGAGTTCTGCGATTATAAGAGCTCTTGAGCATTAGCGTCATTATCTTCTAAGTGGTGAATTCATTCTACATAGTGATCATGAAGCTCTCAAGTTCATCCAAGCGACATAAGCTTAAGCGAGCGTGCGAATGGGTTGAGTACACGCAAGCATTTCATTTCACGATAAAGCATAAGGCGGGACATCTTAACAAAGGAGGCGGATGCTTTATCAAGAAGGTACTTACTCACTCATATTCTTGATTCAAGAGTCCTTGGTTTTGAGCATATTAAAGGGTTATATGAGAATGATGAAGATTTGAGGAGGTTTATGAGCTTTGCGAAGCATCCCCACCAACTCTTTCATATTGGCGTGGATTTCTTTTGAAGGAAATCAACTATGTATTCCAAAGAGTAGCGTTCGTGAATTGTTGATTATGGAAGTCCATGGAGGATCGTTGGCGGGTCATTTGGCATTGAGAAGACTTATTTGATGATGAAGAGAATTACTTTTGGCTGCGTGATCAAAGATGTTGAGCGTATGATCAAGAGGTGTAATACTTGCGATATCTCAAAAGCTCGTACCTTACCACAAGGCTTACACGCCTTTGCCTATTCCATGATCCGTGAGAAGATGTGAGTTTAGACTTCGTTGTGGGTCTACCAAGAACTCAAGAGCGAGGATTCAATCGTGGTTTATCGTTGATAGGTTTTGAAGATGGCACTTTATTCCATGCCATACAACCTATGATGCTACTAAAGTTGCAAATCTATACTTTGAAGAAGTAGTGAAGTTACATGGTATTCCAAAGACCATGGTGAGTGATAGAGATTCAAAGTTTCTTAGTCATTTTTGGCTAACATTGTGGAAGAAGCTTGGCACAAAATTGCAGTTTAGCACCGCATATCATCCACAAACGGATGGACAAAAAGAAGTTACAAATCGTACTTTGGGAGCTTTACTTCAAGCATTGGTTAGTAAAGACAAGAAAGGGTGGGATACTCTTCTATGTCATGCTGAATTTGCCTTCAATAGAAGTCCAAGTAAAGCCACGGGTTTGTCACCATTCCAAGTGGCTTATGGAAGGAATACTCTCCAACCTATGGATCTTACACCTATTTCTACTACAACAAAGTTTAGCTTTGAAGCTAACAAAAGGGTAGAAGAGATTAAGAAGCTACATGAAGAAGTTCGTGAGAAAATCTTGAAGTATACGCAAGATGTAGCAAGTAGAGTGAATAGAGCAAGGAAGAAGGTTTTATTTGAACCGGGAGATCTTGTTTGGATTCACTTGAAGAAAGAAAGATTTCCTTCTAAAAGGAAAGGGAAGCTAGCACCTAGAGGAGATGGTCCTTATGAAGTTTTGGAAAGGATTGGTGATAATGCTTACAAATTACAACTTGATGAAGACTATGAAGGTAGTTGTACTTTTAATGTGAGTGATCTTAAGCCATACTATGGAGGAGAAGAAGAACTTCCTAGTTTAAGGACAAACTCTTCTCAACTAGGGGGGAATGATGTATATTTGGTCCCAAATACACATCATAGGAACCAAATACTAGCATTAATGGAAGAAGAGCTTCATTCACTCACATCACTCTCACATATGGATGACTTAATCCAGTGCAATCGAATACTTTGCTCTATATCTCAAGAACCATAAAGCTATTGTGAAAGACACCCTAGAGCCGAATGTTCTACATCAAAAGAGCTTTCCAATGGTTTTTGAATCTTGAAGTTTGGAGAAGAAACGAGAAAGTTATCAATGTTTCTTTCTAGCTATGTACTTTTTAGTCTATTATGATGTCATGTTTGTAATAGATGATGTAAGCTAGAAACCCTTTTATTCTTGATATATGGCATGCCTAAGGGGGTCCTCTATTACTATAAATAGACCCCTTGGGAGGCCCTTGTAATCACTTCATATTCAATATCAATCAAATACAAATCAAAACACATATGTTGTTTTTCTCTCTAGTTTCAAAACTAGAATTGTAGTTCTCTTGAGGGAGGAATACGTCTTCTCTACTTCTATTCTAAGGTTGGCATCCTTAGATGGTGAAAGATAGAATTGGAGGAACCATTGAAGTGGTGTGCCTATATCTCCATTGAAGAATCTGAAGCCATTATCATTCGATTCTATCATTAGTGAGTTTCATTCTTGTTTCGTTTGATCTTTGTTTTTGCATCTACATTGTTTCAATCACAATATCATTCGAATCTCATCCCAAATATCCAAGAAACTTACGTTTCATCCATTCATTCGTTCATACATTCATTCATAAAGAACCACTTAAAGATCCTAGTCTTGTTGTGTGGTTTGATCACTTTTGATAATCATGCATCAACTGCATCATTGGTATCAGAGCCATCGATCAACTAATCCTAAGCTCATCCCACAAAGCTGGCGCACACGAAAAGTCAGGCTGCAATGGAGGAAACCTTGAGAACCATGATGGAGGAGCAAAGACAGTGGCTCCAGCAACAAATCTAGGATCAAAATACAAACATTGCAACTCAACAAGCAAGAATCAATCAGCAGACTCAAGAGATGATGACCCAAGTTCTAACTCAGCTTGTGCAAGCTGAAAATAGACCTCCTAATCACGGTGGTCTGGGAGGTAATATCCAGTTTAACCCTAGAGTTGAGTTTCCTCCTTTTGATGGTAATGACCCCAGGGGTTGGATCAAAAAATGCACTAGATATTTTGGATTATGCAGAATCCCTGATAATCAAAAGGTTGATTTAGCATCCTTCCATTTAAAAGGTCCTGCTGAAATCTAGTTTGGAAGTTATATTATGGGAAGAAGGGGTGTTGTTTGGGAAGATTTCATTGTTGATATTTGTGCACGTTTTAGAGACAATCTGGGTAGCAAAGCAATAGAAGATTTCAACAAACTACAACAGACCGGGCCTCTGGATGATTATTTGGCTAAGTTTGAAGAACTTAAGGCATTAATTTTGATCAAAACCCCAAATATGTCGGATGATTATTTCATGGAAAGTTTTATTCGGGGGTTCAAACCTGCAATCAAACCCTTAGTAAGGGCTTTTAAGCCTCCAACTCTTGACTTGGCTATTGAGCAGGCCAGATTTCAGGAAGAACATATTCAAGCCCTTAAAATCCCCCGGACAGGATCATTAAATTTTCTCCAAGCCCTAATCCCAAAAACTTTGTTACCTACCCCTTCTCCTACCCACAAAACCCCACAAAATCAACCAAACACAACCAAAGCTCCACAAAACAGCCTTATCCCATTTCAGAACTCACGAAACCCACCCCGATTTATCCCTGCAGCTGAGAGGGCGGAGAAAATGGCAAAAGGGTTCTGTTTCCTATGCGATCAACCCTATGAGAGAGGGCACAAATGTAGCAGCACAGGCAAACAATTATTCCTTATGGAGGTACTGGGAGATGAAGAGGAAACAGGTGATGTTAAAACATTTGATGGAGAAATGGAGTTTGATGGGGAGATGATTACTCCAGAAATATCGATTAATGCTATGAGTGGTAGTTCTGGTTTCCATACTATGAGGGTGACAGGACACTTTGGGAAGAAAACCTTGCATATTTTGATAGATTCGGGTAGTACCCACAACTTCCTTGATGAGCAAATGGCTAGAAAATTGGGGTGCAGACTAGAACCTGTAGCTCAACAGTCAGTTGCAATTGCAGATGGGAATATTATGCAATGTCAGTTTATATGCAGGGGTTTCAAGTGGAAATTACATGGTACAGAGTTTGTGTCTGACATGTTGATCCTGTCGTTGGGTGGTTGTGACTTGGTTCTTGGTGTACAATGGCTCTCTACTCTTGGTGTCATCAAATGGGACTTCAAGCACCTCAAGATGGAGTTCCCGTATCAGGACAGATTGCATGTTTTAAGAGGCATGGGTGCTAGGAAATTGCAGCGGTTACCAAAGGGGCAATTATCCAAGGTTATGAAATCTGCATCGCAGCTATGTATGCTACAGTTGATTCAGGCCCCTGTCATTGATTGTTTGTCCCGGGAAGTCGAAAAACATACAAGACGCTACACTAGAATTACAGCAGTTAGTGACGTCATATGATGATTTGTTCAAGGACCCTTCTGGTTTGCCTCCGTCTAGAGGTCCTTTTGACCACAAAATACCGTTAAAAGCGGGCACTTCTCCCATTAACCTCAGGCCCTACAGGTATCCTTTGAGGCAAAAGGACATCTTAGAAAAGTTAGTGGAAGAAATGTTGGAAAATGGTGTGGTACAGAATAGCTCGAGCCCTTTTGCATCACCAGTGGTATTAGTTGGGAAGAAGGATGGAACGTGGAGGCTTTGTGTCGATTATAGAGAGTTAAATAAGTGTACCGTGAAGGATAAATTCCCAATACCTGTCATTGAGGAACAGTTAGATGAGCTTGCTGGGGCTACAATCTATTCCAAGATAGATTTAAGGGCTGGATATCACCAAGTGAGAATGAATGTTGATGACATTCCGAAAACAACTTTTAAAACTCACTCCGGCCACTATGAATTTCGGGTGATGCCGTTTGGTTTGACAAATGCACTTGCTACCTTCCAGGCCCTAATGAATGAGGTATTTAGGCCTTATTTGAGAAAACTTGTGTTGGTTTTCTTTGATGATATCCTTATCTAGTGCTAACATGGATGAGCATTTGAAGCATTTGAGTCAAGTTCTCTTACTAATGAGACAGAATCAGCTTTTTGTGAAACTCAGCAAGTGCTATTTTGGGATGCCAAAGGTGGAATATTTGGGGTACTTTATCTCAGGAAAAGGGTTAGAGACAGACCCAAAGAAGATTGAGGCTATAGCTAATTGGCCAGAGCCTAAAACACAAAAAGATGTGAGAAGTTTTTTAGGCTTGACTGGCTACTATAGAAGATTTATTAGAGGATATGCTACCATCAGTAGACCCCTTACGCAACTTCTGAAGAAGGATGGATTCAATTGGGATATGGAAGCAGCACACTCTTTTCAAGCATTAAAGTCTGCTTTGATGTCTGCGCCGGTGTTAGCCTTGCCTGATTTTGATAAGCAGTTTAAAGTGGAGACTGACGCATCTAAATTTGAAATTGGGGCAGTTTTATAGCAAGAAAGGCATCCTATAGCCTTTATTAGCAAGAAGCTTGGACCCAAATGGCAAAAATTGTCTGTATACGAGAAGGAGTTACTAGCAATTGTCTTTGCGGTGCAAAAATGGGAATACCTCATGGGACGGCCTTTTATCATCAAGACTGACCAGAAAAGTTTGAAACACCTACTGGAGCAAAAGATTTCCACTCCATTTCAACAATTCTGGTTATCTAAGCTTATGGGGTTTGATTATGTTATTCAATATAAAAATGGTGTAGAGAACATAGTGGTTGATGCACTGTCAAGAGTATCTGGTGCTTCGTTATTGTTGATGGCCATTTCTCACATTCAGTCAGACTTGCTGCATCTTATCGAGCAATCTTGACTAAGTGACCCTTATTTGATGCAAGTCATTCAGCAAAAACAGCAGAATCAGAATTTTTTCCCCAAATATCAAATGATCGGGGGCCAACTAAGGAGAAAAGGGAGGTTGGTGGTAGGGTATGACGAATCTCTCAGGCACAAAATTCTTCAATGGGTCCACACTTCCCCGCAAGGTGGACATTTAGGCCGCGATGCTACCTTAAGGAGGCTCAAGCAATTATTTTTCTGGAAGGGTAGGACAAAATCAGTGCAAAACTTCCTCAGGCAATGCACTATTTGCCAATCATGTAAATATGATAACAGTGCATACCCGGGTCTGCTTCAACCTCTCCCCATTCCAGAGGAAGTATGGGTAGATATTTCCATGGACTTTATTGAAGGGTTACCCAAATCTCGAGGGAAGGAAGTGATTCTAGTGGTGGTTGATAGATTCAGCAAATCTGCCCATTTTGCAGCTCTTTCTCACCCATATACCGCAGAAATGGTCGCCCAAGCCTATCTTGACAATATATATAAACTCCATGGACTTCCAAGAAGTATAGTAAGCGATAGAGACACTATATTTCTTAGCTCTTTCTGGCAAGGGTTATTTTCGGTGCTAAGGGTGGAAGTCTTGCTCTCATCGGCCTACCATCCACAGACACATGGTCAAACTGAGGTACTTAATAGATGTTTGGAGAACTATTTGAGGTGTACGAGCATGGAGAATCCTAAGGAGTGGGCAATGTGGCTTCCTATGGCTGAATGGTGGTATAATTCCACTTATCAATCTGCTATCCAGAAGACACCATTTGAAGTGTTGTATAACCAAGCACCTTCGGTTCATCTACCTTACCTTCCTGGTGAGTCAAGTAATAAGGAAGTTGCCAGGACCTTGCAAAGAAGAGAACATATGCTAAAGCAGGTCAAATTGAATTTGCAAAGGGCTCAAGAAAGAATGAAATAGCTAGCCGATAAAAGGAGGACTGATAGAGTTTTTGAAGTGGGAGATTGGGTCTGGCTCAAGCTACAGCCTTACAGACAAGTGAGTGTGCAAGGGAGGAGTAATGTGAAGTTGGGGCCAAAATACTTTGGTCCATTTCAAATTTTGGACAAGGTTGGTTCTGTGGCCTATAAGTTGAACTTGCCTGAATCTTCACAAATACACCCTACTATCCGCGTGTCTCAACTCGAGGCTTTTGTGGGAACACTACCTGCTGAACCTTACATTCCAGATTGGTTGCAAGGAACTAATACTACTATACTAAGGGTGCCAATTAAGGTGTTGGCCAGGAGAATTGTTAAGAGAAAAAATGTAGCAGCTGTGCAATTTTTGGTGCAATGGAATGGACTATCTGAGGAGCAAGCCGGCTGGGAATTTGCAGATGTGTTGGAGCAGAAATTTCCTGATTTCCAGCCTTGAGGTCAAGGCTTTTAAAGGAGGAAGCTTTGATACAGGATTTTCTATTTTTCTCTTATTTTTGCAAGTTAATTCCAGAAAAATTGCATTTTCTCCACTTTTGTTATTTTTGGAGTTTTTATGGTGCTTAGCTGGCAGGTTGTTGTGGTGTCAGTGAGAATGAGGAGCACTAGGAATGTAATGTTGGTAATGGCTAAATTTAGCTATTTTCCTTTTTTAAATCACCTTGTTGGTAATGACTACAATTAGTCATGTTCCTTTTTTAGTCAGTCTTTTTTTGTGGTTCCCCCTTTTTACCTTTTTTTTAATTCCTGTTTTTTTTTTTTGTGGCTGTTGGCTTCCAATTTCTCCTATAAATTGGAGCCTCTAGAGGACTGTGTTCATCATCGAATACAATTCCCTTCTCCTCTCCTCTCCTCTTCCTTTCGGGTGCTGATTTTGCATACTCGTATCCTTGGCCACGAGTGCGCGTGTCGGGATAATCTGAGTTAACCTTGGGAGTGGGCGATTCAGGTGGCACCGAGTCGGGCGTAATCGCTTTCAAGGCGATGGTTCTTCCACGGCTCGATTTTCTTGTGTTCTCCGGCCTTTATTCGTTTCTTTCCTGCGGCCTTGATTTTTCCAACAATTTGAAAGCGATTACTATCGATGGTCGCTCCTCCTAAAACCCTCATTGAGATCTACAAAATTGAGCCTTCGATGGAACCAACTTCAAACGATGGTCCCAAAGTTATTGCTCTGTCTTGAGCAGTTAGAGATTGATTATGTGTTGTCTCGCCTCGTCTTGAAGATCCGAAGCACCAACCACCATCCCGGAGTGATTATAGGAATAATCTCAAGCCGAAGAAGGATCGACCCTTCAAGTGTCGACCACATGAGGCGGGAAGCAAATCGTTTGAAAGATAAGATGTCTTCTCTCTCTTTAAATTCTATTAAAGCTAACTGGTTGAATCTTACATTTCTTGCTAATAAAGATAGGTTCAAAGGAAAGAATAAGAAGGATCAGAAGCAATCCAAGCATCAAAAACAATTGAACAAGCCTAATACTAAAATCCAAGCGAAGGTTCTGTTATATGCGTGGCAAACCCGCCACAAGGCGTATCGGTCTGTCGAGCAAAGGCGATTCAAACCCACGAAATTCGTTGGGCCGGAATAGTAATCAAGCTAATGTCGGTGAGAGGAAAGTATTACGTGCGATAGAATGGAAGCTAATCTCGTGACTAACAACGAGTGGATTCTAGACGATGGAGCGACTAGACATTTCTGCGCACAAGAATCGATCGTGACTTTGAAGAGGTTCACGATGGTGAACATGTCTTCACGGGCAATTCTTCCATTCTTTGCGGTCTAGGTAAAGGGAAAGTTCTCCTTAAATTTATACGGAAAACCTTTATGCTTGAACGATGTGTTGTATGTCCCTTCCTTCGTAGAAATCTAGTTTCTAGTAGCCTCCTTGATGTTGTTGGTTTTGAGGTGAACCAAACTTTGGAAAAATTGTTATCCTTCGTAATGGGGTATTTGTTGGGAAGGGGTATCGTAGTGATAGCTTATATGTTCGAATGTTGCATCGATGCTAATGGAAATGCTTACTATACCTTATATTCTTTGAATCTGTTAACCTTTGGCGTAGTAGACTTGGACGTGTGAATTATGCTTAGTAAGCGGACTAAAGAACATGAAATTAATTCCAAATGTTAGCACAGAAAGTTGTTCTAAATGTGACGTTTGTGTTGAGGCGAAATTTGCCAAGAAACCTTTTAAGTCAGTAACTACGAGATCAACTCAGTTGCTTGAACTTGTTCATTCAGACCTAGCCGACTTTAAGAACACAATGAGCAAAGGAGGAAAAAAATGGTATATTACCTTTGTAAATGACTTCTCTAGATATACAAAAGTTTACCTTTTGAGGTCTAAAGATGAGGCTGAAGAAGTGTTCTTAAAATATAAGGCAGAAGTTGAGAATCAACTAGACAGGAATATCAAGAGGCTTAGGTCTGATAGGGGTGGTGAATAAGATGTTTTCTGTGAGAAAAATGGTATTATTCATGAGACTACCGCTCCTTACACCCCTCAACAAAATGGTATAGCAGAGCGTAAGAACCGTACCCTTAAGGAAATGATGAATCTATGTACGAGTTGGATTGCTGATAACATGTGGGAAGTTGTTTTATTGCTGTTTTATTCTCAATAGAGTTCCCCATAAAAAGATGGATCATACCCCATATGAACTTTGGAAAGGATATGCCCTGAATTTGAATTATTTGAAAGTGTGGGGGTGTTTAGCTAAAGTGGCTTTACCTAGTCATAAGCATACCAACATAGGCCCAAAGACCTTTGATGCTGTTTTTATTGGATATGCTCAAAATAGTGTTGCCTATCATTTCATGTCTTTGAGTGATTATTCAATTTCTGAATATAGAGATCTTTGAATTTTTGAGCGTGTGTCTCCGTTGAAAAGAATGTGCCTAATGTAGTAGCGATGTTGTGTCGATGTAGTACTGAAAATGTGAGCTTGCACATTGCTAGTTCTAGTACTAAAAATGTGGAAATTTAGCCTAGAAGAAGTAAAGACAAAGAACTACAATGATTTTGGACTGATTTTATTCTTGCTTTCTAGTTGAAGTTTTTAATCATTATGATGTGGATGCTTTGGTGAGGTTCTTGTGACTTTATTTCTAATTGATGAAGATCCAAAACCTATCTTTGAGGCTATTAGGTCTATTGATGCAACCTTTTGGAAGGAAGCCATTAGAAGTGAAATAGATTCCTAGTGTCTAATAAAACTTGGGAATTAAGCGGTTGCCTAAGGGTTGTAGACCTATTAGTAATAAATGGTTTTTCAAAAAGAAATTGAGGTCTGACGGTTCAATTGATAAATATAAGGCCAGACTTGTCATTAGAGGTTTTGACCAAAAGAAAGGGATAGATTATTTTGACACTTATTCTACCGTTACGAAAATAAGCACCATTAGAACGTTGATTGCGTTAGCCGCGATTTTTGATCTTGTTGTGCATCAAATGGATGTAAAGACAGCTTTTCTTAATGGTGACTTAGAGGAAGAAATCTATATGACCCAACCTGAGGGTTGTGAAGTACCAAGCCAGGAGGATAAAGTATGCAGATTGAGAAAATCTCTTTATGGCCTAAAGCAAGCTCCTAAATAGTGATTTGAGAAGTTTAATAGTTCTCTTGTGAAAAATGGATTTGTTGCAAATTTGTCTGATTCTTGTGTCTATTCCAAGATGATAGGATCATATTGTGTGCTCATATGCTTATATGTTGATGATATGCTGATCTTTGGTACAAATTTGCTTGTAGTCAATGAGACTAAAATGTTGTTGTCTTCTTTGTTTGAAATGAAAGATATGGGTGAAGCTGATGTGATCTTAGGGGTTAGGGATTAGGGGTTAAACTTCGGAAAACCAACTCTGGTTATGCTTTGTGTCAGTCACACAGACTATATTGAGAAAGTGTTAAAGAAATTTAACATGTTTGATGTGACACCTATTAGAACTCCCTACCATCCCAGTATACCTTTAAAGAAGAACAACGGTCCTATTGTGTCTCAATCTGAGTATGCTAAAATTATAGGAAGTGTAATGTTTTTGATGAACTTTACTCGTCCTGATATTGCTTATGTTGTGAGTAGATTGAGTTGCTACACTCATAATCCTAGTCAAGAACATTGGAATGCACTTCATCGTTTGCTTAAGTATCTAAAAGGTACAATGGATTGGTGTTTGCACTTTAATAAATTTCCTACTGTTGTAGAAGGATATTGTGATGCAAACTGGGATTTACGATAATGATGAAGTTAGTTCTACTAGTGGTTATGTTTTTACCTTGGGTGGAGGGCTATCTCGTGGAAGTCTGCAAAGCAGGACTTGCATGTACCTTCTACCATGGAATCTGAGTTTATTGCTCTTGAGTTGTGGGTTAAGAAGCGAGTGGCTTAGAGGTCTCTTAGTAGGCGTGCCACTATGGGAGAAACAAGAGACACTTATCTCATACATTGTGACTCACGAGGCGGATTGGAGTGGCTCATGCGATGTCTACAACGGGAAAAAGGAGACATATCCGTGTTAGACACGGTCGATGAGACAATTGCTAAAGCGTGGAGTAATATCCTTGCGGTATGTGAGATCGAGAAGAATTTGGCGGATCCTCTCACGAGGGTTGACTAGGCGAGTTGTTCAGAGGCATCGAGGGGATAGGGCTTAAGCCTATGGCTTGAAGAGGTATGGTGGATACCAATTATTTGGTCAACGAAACCATACTAATCTTGAGTGCACTACATCCTTATCCCTATAGTGCAGTAGTGCTTAGGTTGAGATTATTCTCTTAATGAATCCACGCCCTTTGTGGGAGTCTTTGGTGAGACGCACTAAAGGATTCACCGATTGTTTATTGTAAGGATGAGCTAATTGCTCTTAATAATTCCATAGTCACATTTGTGGTAGTCTATGTTGAGATAGACTTGATGGAATTACCTACGTAAGTGTGAAGGTTTGGCCGCCTTCTATGAGAGATTTGGGCTATCTCTCTAGAGCACTTATGAGTCCCAAGGTGTGCGCATGGCCATAAAGGCGCAAATGTTGTTATCGCGGAGTATGTTTTTCTATAGGTTGATACGTGTTGTGGGGGTCTCAATCAAAGTCTTCCAAGTTCAAGGCCTAGTCCACTTGTTAGATTATTGACTGTTGCCTCACATCACTAATGTGTCAATTCAAATCGAAAGATATTGACACCTAAGTATCTGACCTGTTCTGCCCAGTTTTTCCTTTTCTTGACTACTTTGTAAGCCATTAGTGGGGGATTGTTGGTAATGGCTAAATTTAGCTATTTTCCTTTTTTAGTCACCTTGTTGGTAATGACTACAATTAGTCATGTTCCTTTTTTAGTCAGTCTTTTTTTTGTGGTTCCCCCTTTTTACCTTTTTTTTAATTCCTGTTTTTTTTTTTTATGGCTGTTGGCTTCCAGTTTCTCCTATAAATTGGAGCCTCTAGAGGACTGTGTTCATCATCGAATACAATTCCCTTCTCCTCTCCTCTCCTCTTCCTTTCTGGGCACACAGTTTTGCATACTCCATATCCTTGGCCACGAGTGCACGTGTCCCGGGATAATCTGAGTTAACCTTGGGGAGCGACCGGCAGTTCCGATTGGCACCGAGGTCGGGCCGTAATCGCTTTCAAGGCAGTGGTTCTTCCACGACTCAGTTTTCTTGTGTTCTCCACAGCCTTTATTCGTTTCTTTCCCTGCAGCCTTGATTTTTCCAACATGTAACAGTGCATATAGCTTGCAGCTGTCAATGAAATGGGCATACAAAAATTTTGTCCTCATCTCTCTCTCTCTTTTCTCTCTCTATTCTACTCTGTTTTTCTACCCAAAATTCCATTGCCATTTCTATCCTGATAACTGATTGGTATCCATCGAGCTCCTCCTTTCTTTATTTGAGAGAGCTCCTTGTTTACTGCATCAATCCCAAGAAGAGAATTTTCATTCTCGGCTTGTGCTGCCGTGGTTCTTCCTATTTTATCTTTTGTCATGGTGTATTCATCTTGTTTTGCTTCTGCTCTAGTTCGTTGCTCGACACTATCCCTAACATGATATGCCAACAGTTGACAACGCTAGGGGATATTAATCTTGCACAGAAAGTTTTAAGAACAAAATGCCCGCTGAATTTCCTCAATTCCTATAATACCATCTATATAATACGCCATCTGTTTACATAATCAAACACTGCTGCTACAACAAATTGAGTAACAAAAGAAAGACTTACCATTCCAGGCGAGAATTTGAATCGTTTTCTGGGCATGCACTTGTATACTTCAGGTGAAACTTCACACACATCGTCTGACTTAGTATGGTCTACCAACGAATTCTCCGGAGGAGTATTCTCAGTTTCCAAATTCCCCCCATTTTTAGGGTTTTGAGCAGCAGTAGCAGCACCCCTTTTCAATCCCCTCAAGTTGGCCTCATCTTTAGGGTTTTTGGAAATAGAACCCACGATAACTACATCCTCATCTCGCTCCAAACCTCCACTTCCAGCCATTTTCGTCACTTCAATCCGATCCCCACCCGAAACGGACCCTCTTTTACCCGATTGACGCTTCGAATTGACATTCTTGGCATCAGACGCTTTGGATTCCCCATTGTGAGGCTGCAACACGGATCGCCCGGAGTTGGTTTCTGGGGCAGGAGCAGAAGGGCTGGAAGTTTTAGGGTTTTGGGAGTGGCGCTCGAAGAAATGCTGGATGCCACACTTGCAGGGTTGAGAGCTCTGGTTCTGAGTCGACTTGTTGGAGGATGAAGAAGAAGAAGCTGCTGCGTTTGATTTCTTCTTCCTGGGCGGCATTCTCTTTCTCTCTCTTACTTCTCTCTCTAAAGTCTCAACGATGAAGGAGAGACTAGACAGAGAGACAGAGAACCACCGCTAAAGGAGAAGCGCGGTGTGGAAGGAAAAAATGTTGTGAAATGTGAATTGAATAATATTATTCCCGCCCAAAAGCCAAAACATCACGCCCGTCTGTTTTATATGTGGGGAAATAATTTTGGAAAATAGGATTCTAATGATCCCTAGTTACAATATTTCTAGTTACAATATTTATACGTGAATCATTCCTACTTTGGCTGTATTCGGAAGTAGCGTTTGCGGTAGCATTTAGCGTTTTGATCAAGTTAAAATTCTAATTGTATAAATATTAACCTAGCGTTTTGAGGAGCGTTTAGCGTTTTAAGAAGCGTTTTGTGAAACGTTAATAAAGTTAACGTTTAGCGTTTCATATTTTTTTGGTCAAAAAATATCCTTTGAAAATTTTATTTTTCGAAATTATTGATATCTTTTTATGTCAATTCACATTAATCTGTTAATTCAACTGCTAAATTTACCGAACACAATTCTCTTTTGGACAGGCATCCGCTACCCGCTACTTAAACCGCTATCTGCTACTTAAACTGCTATCCGCTACATAAACTTTTGTCCGCTATCTAAAACACTAATTTTGCCGAATAGGGCCTTTGTATTTATATTTTGGTCGTGCAAAAAAAATAAAAATTATATATTTTAGGGATATCAAATCTATCTCCACATTTTTCTTTTTTTTCATTCATGCCCCACATTATTTTTATTTATTCCATTCCTGCTCCCATAAAGATTATGAGGTGTAGTTACTAAAAGAATTTTTAAATTATTTTTTTGAGAATCTGAGCAATTATTAAGATTTTTTTAAAGGAATAAAAGTGAAAAAATTTGGGGAAAATCGAAAAAAATTGGCACAAACATTGTAGATTCATTAAAAATCATGTGAAAATGTTGTGCTAAGTTCTGAATCAAATGCAAGACAGAATCTATGCTATTTATGGTATACACTCAGGCCCCGTTCTTTTATGCGGCTAACAGGCTACGGTGTCACACCGCACCGCAACTTTCCATATTTCACCACAATCTACCACAACCCACCACAATCTATTTTTTTCTAATTTAATTTATCTTTTTATTGAAAGTTAAACTTTTCACAACGAACCACAACTTTTTCCAACCATTTTCAAATAGTAGGAAAAATTTATAGTAGGAAAATTTTCCAACTATTTTAGTAAAAGTGGTTGGAATTTCCAACCCTTTTTCCCACATAAAATAGTTAAAATATGAAATAGTTGCTAAAATGGTTGGTTTTTCCAACCATTTTAAATTGATTGGAGAAAAGTGATTGATAATACACATATTTTTAGTCGTGGATTGGCCTTAGCCTTTCTACAATGAACATAAATTAGCATTCCATATTGCTGTTGAGATCATGTGGTCATACTTTCAATTAGGAATCTGACATAAGTTGTCCATGCTTAAGGTTTAATTTAGAAGGTATGCAATTATCTTTCTCATGACTCTCCTAGGTTATATATCCAAAGGGGGATAAAGGTCTCTAGTCATAGGTTGGCAAGATAAAGGGTGATGGATACTTCAGTATAGTGTGTGGTTGTGCTAAGCTGCGATATTTAAGATTTACATTTTGGATGGCCAATATAAAGCTTGAATAAAGTGGTAGTGTATGATATGTTATATATCACATCACTTGAATAAGTTAAGAGGTACTTTTGGAATTTAGGATCATAGGTGTAATAGTGAGAGGAGCAATAAGATATCATGATAATGTTGATCTTGATGGTATAGTACACCTAAGTATTCGGTTACAAAACAAAATATAGCAGTTATCCATTCTTTTGGTGATGTTTAAGCCTCATTGATGAAGTTTACATGGGAGATAATGCACTTCTTAAGTATTCTTTAAAGTCCCTTAAGATGAACAATATGTAACGATTTTGGCTTAGGTAGTTGTTAGAATAGTGATTAAGGGTGTGGGGTTAGGTCATTTCCAGACTGACATGCTGATTCATATTGAGCTGCCTTTCTGGTTAGACGTACATGTAGATTATACAAATATGTGATGGTTGCCAAGCTTGGAGGTTATGGTTGGCACATTTGTGGGAATTAAGAGCAATACATCTCAATCTAAACTAAGCCCTGAGTGACTAGGTACATGGTTGGACATGATAAGTAATCGAATATTGGTGGAAAGAGACTCAAATTTAGCAAGTAATCCAACCTATAGTCTTTAATGAAGAGGGTAGAAGAGGTTATAACCAAGTTTGATGTTTGCTTAGCTTTGCCTGTATTATTAATTTATTAGTAGACTTTCATGTACATGAATGATGTGATAATCATACTCATGAGACCAGCTAAAGTGCATTGTTTTTACCAATGAGCACAAATGATTATCCTATGCATGAAAGTTTTCCTATTTCAAATGTTTGGATGGTTGTGTAATGCCGACTTTTTTGATCCTCTTATAAAACTTTCATGCACACACATCATGCACTCTTTGCCACCCTCCCTCTCAACCTACATCACCCATCGGACCACCATAACCAACACCAGACTAATTTCATTTTAACTATTATTTTGCCAAGCAAATCTTATTTAATCCTATTACAGATGAGGTTGATTTGATTAGAGTATCATTTGTGCTCATTGACATGATCAATACATCAAAAACTTCTTATAATTGATATTTAATGCTTACTACTAAAAAATTAGTAAAAATCATAAGGAATGCTAATTTTATGAAATGTAAGAAACTTAAAAAGTGTTTTGGGGTAAAACTCATATCATCACCCTTCCTAAAAAAGGCAACGTAACAATAATATAATTGAAAGAGGCAGGTAATTACAATGAAAGGCAGAGATCGTCGTCCCAAGAATGTAGAATTTCACGTCATTCTCATTAGCTCTGTTGTAAGGTATCCTTTTGAAATGATCAAATAACTAAACTTTGAAAACCCATCAGCCAAACATTGCCTTTTGTTCTACTATCTTGCACGAAAATGGGTTTAGAACTTGGTGTTGGTTGTGATCTTCTGGTGTATTTGAGAAGCAACCCTTCTAAAGAAAGTTCTGGTACTTTAAGATCCCTACAAGTTAGAGATTACGGTGTTAAGAAACACAAATATGAATCCAGCCACATTTGGCAGAAGTAACCCTAGTTGATAACGACCTTAACTCAAATGAATCCAGCCACATTAATGAACATGTCAACATGGGTATGAACTATGCCAAACCAACCCGAATATGAACCAAATGAGCTACTTAACAAGTATTGAAGATTGTTAAAAGACTAACCTGATGTAAGGGTCTAGGTCCTTCCACTCCCATTTTGGTCTTTCCTTGAAGAGAATGGCAAAGCGCTCTGCAGGTGTTGATGGCAGAGAAGAAATACTAAAAGCGCGAACCCACATTTCCACCCCTATCCTCTCTGTTAGGACTTCCCCTTCAAGCATGTCAAATCTTGCTTGCATTCCGTGAGGAATCTTAGACCTCCATTCCTCCATAAATCTTTCCATCCTCATCTTTCCGGCTTTTAATATTTGTTTGGCAAAATTCCCACAAACCCGCTTCTCATTCAGCTTCCAAACAGACCCACCATCACTAACAGCTTCAATTTTACTTCCATACACTCTCAAACAATGGGCAACAAGTATGGATGGAAAGCCATCCGATTGTAGTGCACTCACCAAGTCATTTTCAGGTAGCGCGTTTAAAGGCCAATCATTAAGGACAACATTATGTAAAAGCATGGTTAATATAGAGTGCATGTAGTCAGCATCCACTAGTCTCCAATATCCATTTATTTCTACAGTATCAAGGGCTTCTAAGCCCAGCCTTAGTTCCACATCACTAGCTTGAATCTGTCCAATAAGGTCATCCCAAGTGTAAAATCCTGGCACACCTTCCCTAACATCTGTTGTTGTATCCATTTCTGAAGCCTCCTTGAAGGTATATGGATTCTGGGAAAGAAGCATTTTTAGCTTGTCCAATCGAGGAGCTACCTCTACAAGCTCCAAATTACCAGGAGCCACTTTCAGCACAGATGCTAAGGCAGGCTGATTTGTGTCTTCGTCACAATCCATAATGCTGTCAGCAAATGGAGATGACTTTGAAGGTGGAACAAGGAAAACAGAGTTCGATGTGCCCACAAATTTGACTGCATAAGTCTTTTTTTTGGTGCAAAGAACTGCTTCTTCATATTGGTCTCCCCTCAGAGAAACTCTAGAAACAAAGCAGCATAAGTTGGATGATTAGATCAAAAAAAGAACCAACGACTGAAGGTGCCATTAGTTAGAGGTTGAAGTATCCATGATGACGCTTACCTTTCACAAAGCACATCAGGAAGAAGCTTTTCATCGAGCTCAAGGAGAAGCAACTCATCATGAGACCCAAAATCAGGATGATAAGCTACAGACATGGATGAGTTGGGTTGAAAATTTAGAACTGCTTCTGCAGTTCCAACTGCAGAAAGGTACTTGGCCATAGTCAAACCTGTTGCTCTCGCAGACTTCTCCCACTCTTCTAAAATTGCACAACTTTAAGAAGCAAAATGGCTTGCACGTTACGCTGCATTAAAGTTGCCACACCATAGATGGTTAAGTGTTAGCTTTTCAAACCAGCTCAAATAATCCAGTGAAATGCTATGCACTATTCCATAGTATCATACTGCAATATAATGAGGTTATATCTCTGGGCTTCTGAGCAGCCTAGCTCAAGAGTCATAAATATATGGCAAGGAATGAATCATTAAGGTGAAAAAAAGGCTCAAGTTCAACTTAAACTAAAGATTCCCCTATTAAATTGCAGTTGCTATATTTGTTAAAGTGGATCTACTTCAGTCCTCAAGGGCAAGCAAAAGTACTCTATCAGGAAAGAGTACCTTCTATAAACATTAAAGCATGGAACTATGGCCACAAAATTGTTCGGTTGGTGTGGAGCCCAAATAAGTCAAGGGTCAAATTTGGGTTGGAAATAATATGGTATAGCAGGAGAAAAGTGGCGTTCGAAGAAACTCAAGAATCCGAGTGGATAGAGCCAACCACAGTCAGCCCGTGATAGTTACATGGGAAGGCCCATAAAGTAAGCTAACTGCAATGATCATGTCAACCCAAGAATACCATGATATGTTGTCTACTATCAGTCTATCAGTATCCCCTTACGACCAAACCAGTTGGAATTAACAGTGAATTCACCTAATGCGACATGAATCCTTGGGAGGCTCTTGAAAGATATATTTATTAGCTCTAACCAATTTTATTACCCGCTTCTAGCTGTAGACCCCGAAAAATTGATAACCTTTTTCGCGGCGCTACTTAAAAGTGATTGGGAGCCGACTAGGATTGCTTAACCTTAAATAAGGTTGAACTTTTAAGAATGTTTTCGTTAACAGATTAATTTAATTTATGCGCCCTAATCTCAAAACTCATTCCCTTTTTTAAAAAAAGTGAGCAAACAAATGCAGGTTTACTACATGAGCAAACCCGTCTGGGTTCGTCAAAAAGTGAGCAAACCCGTCTGGGTTTACTACTGTCAAACCCGAGAACAAAAGGAGCAAAAAAATAAGAAGGAATATGGAGTCGCCAGTTGAATTTTTAGGAGAAAAACAACAAACCATTTTAACACAAACTCCGGTCTACGAATCCAAAGATGGATTCGGGGGTAAGGTTACGAATATGACAATTAAAACCGTCAAACCCGCCTATTCAACGAATAGACTCTACTAGAATTAAATCAAAGCAAAACAAAAGTTAAAAGGGAGGAATTAGATATAAATTTCACAAATTCATCATTGATGTCATGCAAATTATGAATTGAAAACGTGAGAATAACATGAACTCATCAAGTCACATTACATGGTTTGAATTAATATGATAATCATTCTAACCTTTAATGAAGTAGCATGCAAAGGGAGAGAAGAGGTAGAGAGAATTATGCTAGTGTCAATACTCTAGCATAAGGTTGTGTGTCAAATGAGAGGGGTTAGGGTTTAATTTATAGTGGAATGGGGAGATTAGGGGTGCGTTTAGGGTTATGGTTTTTTAGCCGCGGAATAAACCCAGACGGGTTTGGCTGGAGGCGGAAGTAACGTGGGCCAAACCCAGACGGGTTTGGCTGGAGGCATAGTGTCCGCCCAACCTGCACGGGTTTGGGCTGGTGTTATTGGCCAGTTTTGCTTGCTTCTGGGTTAGGAAAGAAATGGGTTTGCATGCTACTAAATTACTCGGCTAGTCTTATTTTTTACAAATAACTAAAACTAATACCGGTACAAAATCCGGTGTCTACAGATAGCCCCCACTTTGATCGAGTTTGAGTAAAACGATGATCAAAGTAGTCTTGATGATCTTGGATATGAATCGAAGCACGTTCAATTTGGTTGGCGCTTGGAAGCTTGGTCTCGCGTAGATGTTGGTTGCTCGCTTAGTTTCTTCCGTAAAGCTGACCGAATTGATCCGCCTCATTTCGCCGTGAGGTAGATCAAGGTTATGCACTTCATTTCGCCGTGGAGTGCAAGACCTGTGTCTGTGTGGGTTGACCTGCTTAGTTTCTTCCGTAAAGCCGGTCGGAGTCGATCCGCTTCATTTCGCCGTGACGCGGATCTAGGAGGCATGCTTCATTTCGCCGTGACGCATGCCGGGATGATGAGGTAATCCACTTCATTTCGCCGTGAGGTGGATCAGGGTGACGTGCTTCATTTCGCCGTGAAGCATGCCGGGATGATGGGGTAATCCACTTCATTTCGCCGTGAGGTGGATCGAGGTGACGTGCTTCATTTCGCCGTGAAGCATGCCGTGATGATGAGGTGGTCCACTTCATTTCGCCGTGAGGTGGATCGAGGTGACGTGCTTCATTTCGCCGTGAAGCATGCCAGGATGATGAGGTAATCCACTTCATTTCGCCGTGAGGTGGATCGAGGTGACGTGCTTCATTTCGCCGTGAAGCATGCCGTGATGAGTTGATCTACTTCATTTCGCCGTGAGGTAGATCAAGGTCACGCACTTCATTTCGCCGTGGAGTGCGGGACTTGTGTCTGTGTGCTGAAAAGGGTGTCATCGCATTGTGAGGCCCGGCGAACGCTGAAGATGAGTTCGTCTTTTTGTAACCGCCTGACGACCGACGTATTTTGTGCATTGTTCTGCAAAAAGAGAAGGAGGGCATCAGTTTATCTGAAAATCAGAGTGAGTTAGAAAATTTACCTGTCAGTCGTGCTTTAGCTCTCGGAAGTGGGCTTGAGTTGCGGCCCGTCAAACCCGTCTGGGTTTATGCTCGAATTGCATTGGTCCTGAATTGCAGAGACGAGTTTGGGCTCATTTCAGGCTGCGATGGCCCATAAAACCCGTCTGGGTTTTTGCATGTTTTTTCGTCACAAAATGCAGGTTTGGGCTAAAAAATTTGTTTTTTTTTTGTGTGAGCGGGTGAAATGGAAGAAGGCCCAAACCCGTCAGGTCAATAATCATGCAGTCACCGCCGAGTGAGGAGGCAGACCCAAACCCGTTTGGGTTGGACCGAGAGTTGGGCTCTTTTCCCTTTTTTTTTGTGAGTCGAGTGAGCCGACAGACAGACCCAAATTCGTGCAGGTTGGAGAGGATCGAAGGTGAGAGGCCCAAACCCTGGGAGGTGAGAGAAGCGAGAGCCGATATGAAATGAGTCTTTGCGAAAATGGACCTAGGGCCGTTCTAGTTTTTAGGTGATTCGACCCTTGCTTGGGCTCGTAGCCCCGACTTAGTGGCGATTTGATTTAACTCTTGCTAAGCGGAATCACTGATAGTCGCCGTAGTGACTTGCTTCCTTTTTTATTCAAATAGCCCCGGCTTAGTGGAAACTCGATTGAATTTTTCTAAGCCGGGTTACTCGAACATTCTTGGCTTAATGCAATGCAGAAGTGTTACACCTATCCGGCTCGGGTAGCGTCAGGTGGTAGACTCCTCTTACTACCATGGGACACTTACTTTGGCCCAGTGGAAGCGGGCCCATGGGGCTAATAGCGCGATGGTGGTGGCGATACGGAGATCCGCATGATGAGGATCGAGAATGATGCACATGCAGGGTCTTTATGTAATGAACTTATGTAATTCTATGTATGACTCTTTATTATGCACTTAGGACAATCCAATGCAATGATGCATGACGTACGCTTTTTTTTAATTTATGCACTAGTGCGAACCAGCGATGTGATGCTTATGCAATGATGGTCTGCGAATGCACTTTTTATTTTCGTGTACCCTTATGCATAATGTAACAACAATGTGTAATGCGATATGCAATCTACATGGTGGGATTACTCCCACTTCCCCAAAAAAAGACCGAAAATTAAATGCTACAAGTAAGTTCGAGCTACGATTTAGTGCGAAGACATATAACTATCTTGTGGACCCGCATTACGACCCAAAAATAGAGTTGAAGTGGCTCCGTGAGATAGCCCAATAAGTTAGCCCAAACCTGCAGGTTTGGGCCCAAAATGATTCCCACTTCTAGGAGCCGGGCCTTTAGAACTCCACATAGGCTAGCCCAGTCTCATGCTTTCACGAGAAACCCTAACTTGGTGTGCAGTTTAAGGAAAGCTGATCTTGGCGTACAGGGCAAGTAAACCCGTCTGGGTTACGCCTTCTCCAAATCACAAGCACAAACCAAACACCATCCAACCCGTTTGAGTTTCATTATCCCCATTATTTCCTTGCCCCGACGTGAATCAAATCGCCCTTTCGTCCCGATGGCGTTCGAGAAAAAGCACTCTGTCCAAAAAAAGAGAGAGAGTTGGGGAGGTATAAGTTGACTTCTCTGATAAGTTTGAGGCAAGTGAAAATAGATTGGGATTTTCTACATGCTGCTGAAACATTCTGGGATAAGGAATTTTCGATAGGAAGAACAAAATCAATTCAACAAACAAGAACAAAGATTAATCTGGACACAATCAAAACTCAGTTCGAAAGAGATAGGAAGAAATTTTCGAATCTCAAAGGAGAGAACAAGTACTTCAGAGGCATAAATCCGCCAACATTTCTAAGAATAATGCAAATGTGCGTGGTTAGTTATGGACGTAGGTCAGTCAAAAAGAACAAACCTCACATAGGAAAGAACAAACACTCAAACACTCAATTTTGAATAGGTATGTGTGTTTTCTCATACTCAAACCAATAGAAACAAACTACCATAAGCTTGGTAAGAACCTCACTCCACTCTTGGTATGCAATGCACAAGTGACAATCAAAAAGACTTTTTCGGGTTGCAACGGGGCTTAGGTTAGGGTAAGGAGCGGTAAAATTTGGGAATGAGGAGTTAAGAGCCATGCTTGGATTGATTTTCAACGAATAAAACACTCTGAACTCTCCTTCTTGCTTAATGTATGCAAGGCATTTCACCTTTCACCCTGAAACATCTCAACTGAATACAACCAGGTCAAAGTTTTCTGAACTTTAAATTGAATCTCCCTAATCACCCTTTTATTTTTGAAACTCTTTTCCTTTTTTTTACTTTTTTTTTTACTTCCTTTTTTATTTTTTTGTGGGTGATCGGGGAGAAGAATATCTATGGAATCTTCGACTTTGATATAATATATGAACAACATAACCAAATACCAATCGCTCAAGATATGGGACTTTTAGATTCTCCCAGACTTCCAAAAAAAGACAAACTCTCATCCAACCAAGCAAGGCAAAGGGATTCCGGATATCAGAGGCCAAGGCTCGTATTGTCAAGGTTCAATCATGAAAAAAGGATAAACAAAGGCTAGGCGGGGCAAAAAGAACGGTAAATATAATGTAAGGAAGGCTATTTAGCTATGTAGCTTATCAAAATAAAATCGGATGCCTTAATCACTTTGTCACAGTGTGCAATGCAAATGTGTAGTCTCAAGCAAGATGCAAAACAAGTTCTAGAGATGCAACTAATGGGTGAGTCACTCAAGGGATCATGGAATTGATAAAAGTGATCAATTCAAAATTTAGGCAATGTGGACTCACGGGATGAGGTTCAATCAACTAAACTTAGCCCAAAGATTTGCGGCACGCACATTTATACTTTCTAAGATAGTCAAAGCAGTCAGATACAACTTTCATAACTTGTCTCAAAATCAGAAGATTTGAAGGAAAAGGTTTCAAAAACTTTTGAGATCTCGTCCAGATTTTTCTAAGTGAAGCAAGTTAAACTGAAAGTAAGAAAGTTTTACGGCCTCCGTTGGATGGAATTAGTCTCAACAGTTTTCTGAGGGGGGCTAGGCACGCTAGTGGCCCTCCTGTTGGAGCTAGATCCGAATGTTATGTGCTCTTCTCTGTAGCGGCTTCAATTTGCACACACAATCCTTCAAAGTCTCAAAGTCTTTGATAGATTGAAAGCCAAAATGCCGTGATGCGAGGGTGGATGCTTTGCTTGAAAGTGCTCAATTGCATCCTAAAGGGACCGTGCGTCGATCTTTAACAGCATTGAGTGCCATCGTTCATAATAAGAGAGGAATGACTCATCATCTCCTTGCTTCATGGAAGTGAGGTCATCTACAGTGACCTCCTTTTGTTGGAGACGACTAAAATGGATGATGAAGGTCTTGAACAACTCGTCTGCGTCAGTTTTGATGTGAGGGGGTAGATTTTGGTACCACACCTTGGCCTTACCTTCTAGAGTGGAAGGGAAGACTATGGTGTAAAGACTTTCATCTACTTTGTGAAGAGGGGCCAGCCTTAGGAACTCCTCTAGATGATGAGATGGGTTCTCAGATGGCTTGAACCTGATGCCCGGTACTTCAACTTTGTCCCTTACCCTTGATACATGGTGTTTGGGGATGGCCAAATCCATGCAAGCGTCTGTAAAGGTTGGATCAACTTTCATCATCCTTCTGGTGAGCATGTCAACCTTCTCTTCAAGCTTCTTGACATAGGGGTCCTCCGAGGTTTTAGAGTTATTCAGTACAAGTTTGGACTTGACTTCACCAAATGACTTAGGTTTTGGGCCTCCAATTTTGGATTTGGGGTGACCCTCTCCAGCCCCATCATCAGCCTCGGCCTCAGACTCGGAGCCATAATAGTTTTCCTCTTCCTCAAGTTTGATGCCCAGCTTTTTGTTGATCTGCTTAATGGCTTCCAGCACGCCATTCATAGTTTGTTGATTTTCACTGAACTTCTTTTCTAGCTTCTCATTGGTTCTGTCCTCCTGGTCTGCCATGTAAAAGGCAATTGCTTCCTGTACCCGCTCGTACAGCCCATCGAGTTGCTTGTCACTAGAACTCTCCCCGAAAAGGTTGTTGGCTAGGGATCCTGACATGGTAGATTCACTGGATTCACTGGATTGGGCCGGTGGCCTGTAGTTGGGATTGCGAATAAGTCTGCCGGTTTGTGGGTCACGGATGCGGGCTCGGAGATGGTCTGCTATCTTGCCTGCATGGAAACTGATTAGTGCTCGAAAGAACCTTTATGCCACCCGCCCAATGCATGCATGACTTAATGGACCTATATGAACCTAGGACATGGACATGACGCCTACATGCTAACATAAGGGCGACTCACCCACTTTTATGGGAGTGCATGTCCTAATTCTATATGGACCTAGCATGATGACTGACAGGACTGATACTCATTGGGTATCTGACTCAAAGGGCGTCATAAAGGGCCGAATAGGATCAATAGTAAGTGGATCAGGCTGACTGCAGTATCGAACAGTTTGGCCCGATGTGGAAGGAGAAGAAAAACAGGCTCAAACCCGTCTGGGTTTGAACTGTAATCCCTCCCTTTCAAATGGGCATAGACAGGATTCCGCAGTGAGTCCAACTAGGCCAGGCCCATCAAACCCGTCTGGGTTTAGGCCACCAAACCCGTCTGGGTTTGGGCCAGTCCATCTCTCATTTGATCCTACGCGGGCTAGAATGACGTCCCACTCATGATCGGGCTAGACACTTGGACTCAACTTTTACAGGATTAATTTACATGACATACAGATGCGGGATGAGCCTAACCATGGCTTTAGATCCAGGGTTTTTCTAGGTTTAGGGAGATGAATAGGGTACCACATGTTCTCGCCCCGGTGCATTTTCCTTATATGGAATTCATAGGAAAAATGTGTGGGGTGTTGCTCTTTGGGTTTCAAGGAAACCTTTAGAGTGTAACACGGGTGAGAGGAGAGATCAAATGCTTGGCGATGTAAGTGCATCCCACAAGTAGTGACCTCCCGCTCTCGGGATTGATTCCTAGTTTTAAAACCTAAACCAACGCTTTTGTGCTCCCCAGCCATAAAGGCCCAAGAGTAGCCTGGTATGCAATATGCCTAAAAATGATAAAAATGTGAAATAAATTAATTCCTCCCTTTTTTACAAAACTCACTAAAATTTAATTCTTTCAAGTTTTACCCTCTTTTTAAGTTTAAGTCCCCAGTGGAGTCCCCAATCTGTAGACCCCGAAAAATTGATAACCTTTTTCGCGGCGCTACTTAAAAGTGATTGGGAGCCGACTAGGATTGCTTAACCTTAAATAAGGTTGAACTTTTAAGAATGTTTTCGTTAACAGATTAATTTAATTTATGCGCCCTAATCTCAAAACTCATTCCCTTTTTTAAAAAAAGTGAGCAAACCCGTCTGGGTTTACTACATGAGCAAACCCGTCTGGGTTCGTCAAAAAGTGAGCAAACCCGTCTGGGTTTACTACTGTCAAACCCGAGAACAAAAGGAGCAAAAAAATAAGAAGGAATATGGAGTCGCCAGTTGAATTTTTAGGAGAAAAACAACAAACCATTTTAACACAAACTCCGGTCTACGAATCCAAAGATGGATCCGGGGGTAAGGTTACGAATTTGACAATTAAAACCGTCAAACCCGCCTATTCAACGAATAGACTCTACTAGAATTAAATCAAAGCAAAACAAAAGTTAAAAGGGAGGAATTAGATATAAATTTTACAAATTCATCATTGATGTCATGCAAATTATGAATTGAAAACGTGAGAATAACATGAACTCATCAAGTCACATTACATGGTTTGAATTAATATGATAATCATTCTAACCTTTAATGAAGTAGCATGCAAAGGGAGAGAAGAGGTAGAGAGAATTATGCTAGTGTCAATACTCTAGCATAAGGTTGTGTGTCAAATGAGAGGGGTTAGGGTTTAATTTATAGTGGAATGGGGAGATTAGGGGTGCGTTTAGGGTTATGGTTTTTTAGCCGCGGAATAAACCTGCACGGTTTGGCCGGAGGCATAGATCCGGCCCAACCTGCAGGTTTGGGCTGGTGTTATTGGCCAGTTTTGCTTGCTTCTGGGTTAGGAAAGAAATGGGTTTGCATGCTACTAAATTACTCGGCTAGTCTTATTTTTTACAAATAACTAAAACTAATACCGGTACAAAATCCGGTGTCTACACTAGCTCACCTATCCCAACTTTCTAGTACTTAATTTCTAGAGGGAAAGCAAAACGAATTCAAACTAATGGGTATACTAAGTGTGATTCATAACCTCAACACGGGATTATTAGTGCTCTGATCAATTCAAACCCAGTTTAGTGTCTAGCCATGAAATTGCAAGTTCTCCTTTTCTCTTTCTTTCAATCACACAATTTGTCAAACACCTGGTGTGCAAGGCCATGGAAATGTAATTTCCACAATTACAATTAAGCACGACAGAACTAGATTTCCAAACCCACCGATGAATCTACATCAGCATGAATAACAATAGCCAAAAAATTTCTTGCCATGAACATATCATTAGCTTGAGAAATTGGGAAAATGGAAAAAATTGAAGAAAAGTACCGAATAAAGGGCACAAATATGGACGAAATTCGAAAGGGGAGAGAAAAATGAAATGTGTACCTGGTTGCGGGCTAAGAAGGAAGGAGTTGGCTGTTGGCGGCAATCTGCTTCAGATTTGGCGGGGGTGCAACCCTGATAATGAGTGATTGTAGGGTTCAAGCCTTTCTGAGTTTTGGTGGGAAACTTAGGTCTTTTTCTTAAATTTTATATTTCCACCGGAAACTTAGACATCTTCTGTCCCCACTCGCAACCTTAATTAAAAAAAAAATTCATTACGTTCCATATTAATCGTTATCTTTGAAAATTGTGCAGTCAAAAATTTGATTATAAATATTTTAAAATATACAATGAATTGTTAAATAAAATTACTACCATTAAATTTGTAACGAAAAAATACTATCATAAGAATTTAATGTTGCAATTGTTAATAACATATTATGTAAGAATTGTTAATCAAAGAGTGACATTGGAAAATGTGAAAATCAAAATTATGACAATTAATATGGAACAGAGGGAGTAAACAAATAAAGGGTTACTTGTTTTTTCTTTTTTTAACAAATGAATCAGTATTATTACTAGTGAATAGGTCTGTTCAACAGTCGGGCCGGCCGGGTCACGGGTCGGAAGTTTTTGACCCATCGATCGAAGCCTGACCCGGCTCGACCTTCGAGCCAGGTATCCTCGGCCCGAGCACTGACCCAACGGGCCATGAGCTGCTGAGCCGGGTCAATCGGCCGGCAATTATTCAGATGGATTTTTCTATACAAAAAATCTAAAAATTCATGCATTAATGATGTATTTAGTCGGGTCGTTGGTTCAGGTCGGGATGACTCACAAAAAACTAACGCCTAATCTGAGATTTTTTTTATATAAAAAAATATATATTTAGTTGGGTCGGGTCGGGTCGGTCATAGACCCTTGGCCCATGCCCAGCCCGTCCATGCTTTGGGCACCGACTTTTTCGGGCCTGGCTGGGTCACCTTCTAAACTTATGGCCTTGACCCGCATGTTTCCGGATCGAGTCTAGTCGGGACGGACGAGTCCCCGGCCCGTTGAACAAGTATATTAATGAATAACGTACTTTACAGATAATGTTTACAACTAACTTTAATAGCTTTTTTGCTAATTTATGAGCTGGATGAGCCATAACCTAATTCACTTTCTCTATTCTACATCTTATAAATTCAGTTGCTAATTGTTTATATGTTATAGCTTGTGCAAACCATATCCTATCTGATGTTTCTAGATCTATGATACTCCTAATTGCTTGTATTGAGTCCGTGAGAATCAAGACTACTTGTTGCCATTGTTATTCTTTTGCTTTAATCAACGTTATTTGTATAGCCTTGAGTTCTGCTTATATTATCGATTTTGCCTATAGTGTGGTGCAATCCTTGCTACCTCCTTGTTCACCCAATTGTAACAACCCGAAGAAAATTGCCCCTTAATACGTACTTATTAGTGTAAATAATCAAGGTTAACGATAAATCTCGATTAATTAAAAGCGCGTGTTCCATTTTTCTAACCCAGTGTATGTTTTGCAGGACTTGAACAGTGCAACGATCGTCAACGAATCAGTTTGATTTTCTTATCTTGAGAAATCTCTTCCGTCAATTTTTATGCTGACCCTGATTGTTTAGAATTCTTCTATTCTATCGAGACTGATATATCGGGTCCTCGTTTTTATTCAAGACAATCTAGGATTATAATTATGAGAATTTTCATGGAGGTGTATGAATATATTTATTTGGGTTACCAATAACATTTTATGGAATAATAAATTTCGGTAATTTGGGAATTGGGGAGATATAGTATAAGGAGGAGGAATAAATGGATCAAAGTGTTTTTTTTTTCTCTCCCATTTGGGGCCCATGGTGGCCGGCCAAATAAGAAGAAGAGGGGGGGGGGGGACTTTCCTTTTGGGCTTAAGTAAATATGTAGGTGTATATATAAGTGTAATAAGGGTGGATGTTTAGTTGGAATTATAAAACATACTCCCTCTCATCTCTTACTCCCTCTCTCACCTAAGACCATCCATCTCCTCCACCCTCACTGCCCCTGCCCTACTGCCGACCACCACCAGCCGCCACCGGCGACTTTTCCGGCCACTCTTCAGCCGCCGACGCACCATCATCTCATCATCTCACCCTTTCTCCTCTCAATTCAAGGGTATCCCTCTCCAATCTTTCTCCTTCTTTTAAAAGATGAATCAAATATATGTTTTAAGTTATTCTTCATGTTGTTCTTAGGTCTTCCTAAAGATAAATTCAAGGATTTTAGAGTCTTCAAGAGGAGGTCTCTAAGTGCTTAGAGAATCAAGTGTCACTTGGGTAAGTTTTAATAATTATTGGCTATCTTAGTGTTGATTAAGTGAAATCCTTGCAAATATTGAGTATGCATGTGACTTTTAGTAACTTAATTCTCTATGGAAGAAGGAAAATTCGATTTAAGTGATGTTCTTACTTGTAGATTAGTTCTAGAACAAGTAATATGAAGGTTTTAAGAGATGCATGTTAGTTTAAGTTGAGGATTTAAGAAGTAGATGATGTGGGGATCTTGCATGGACTAAAGATGGGTTTTAAAGATAGTTTTCTGGATGGTTTAGGTCTGGAAATTATGCATGTGATTGTGAATTTAAGATTTAGGAGAGGTTTAGGCCAAATCATAAGAGTTTAGGAGGCATGCATGTCAAGGAGTTATTAAGAATGTTGCAATCTAGGTGAATTTTGGTTTTTCCAGAAAACCTAAGCGGTGACTTTGGGCTATCTTATGGGATGATTAGGTAGTATAAAGTGTTAGCTAACACCCGATTTTTACGGTTCGTCGTTTCGATAAGTATATTAGGTTTTATGGCCAAAATTGTACAGCCGCGCGAATCTGAGAAATTCTGATGGAAGTATAAAGATTGATGTTTTTCGTCTAGTTAAAGGTTTTTATGGTGTAAAGTCTGATACATGAAAGTTTTAGAGGACCTTCTAAGCTTTCCAGAAAGGTATGGTATGCATTCATAGGACATCGGGAGAGAGAGTTAGGAGCTTCTAATTGGAGGACAAGAAATCTGAAATTTCCAGAATTTATGTTGACATGGCTGCCTCGGTTCTAGGCTGAATTTCCACCCCTTCCCAAGCTTAAATCAATTTATGATGAAAATAAAAGTTGGAGTATGAATCACAAGCTTTCCATGGACTGCTTATAGACCTTAAACCGATTAGTGTAACTCAAGTTATGGCCTTCTGAAAAAGCCTGATCGACACTCTTAAGTTCTGGGCAGATTAGGTAATTGGATATTTTGACCCTCTTAACCATGTTTTTAGTCTTCGAGCAAGCTATAAAGTTATAGGGGGTGTTTTGAGCTTTCTGAAAAGTCCTCTTCTGCGTTGATGCGATGTCGTTAGTGATAGTTATGATCTTTTCATTGTTACTTAGGAAATTAAATTCGTTATCAAGTCGCTTTTATGTTATTAAAGCTATCCCTCCATTCTCCTATCTAGGTAAAGATTCTAATGATCTCTTCTTTTTCCTAAGTCCCTCCACGAGATCGTTGCACCACTGTTCAAGTCTCTGCTCGTTCCATGCGTGTTCTTAGGTCTTCAGGTACGTATATCGCCTGATGTTTATGTATAATTGCGTGATTTATTCTTTTTATGCCAAGTTTTATAAGTCTATTTAATCGTTCATGCTTACATGAAATTTCTTATAACTTGTGTTCAAAGTTTACACAATATTATGAATTTTAAATATCATGATCAAATTATCAAGTTAACTTACAATTTACTTTAAGGTCTTATACTACTCACCTCTTACGCCAAAACGTCTTACGTTAAGTTCATATATTTTTTTATATACTATGGGTAATCCATGAGTTTTGATCCATTACAAGAGTGACTTACATCCAATAGATTTTAGAGATATCTTCAAGGTTATGAATAAGTTTGGTTAAGGGTCTATTGGAATCAAATTTTTAAGGTTTAAGTTCCAAGTGTCTAAAATATTAATAAAGGCCCCGCCCATGCATAATCGTGTCGAAGAGCACCCCATGCTTGATCGTGCCTTGCGCACACCAGGAAAAATATGACTATGGTGCCTAAAGTGCACCCCATGTAAATCATGTATGTGCCTTAGTGCACCCAAGGGTTTATAGTTAGTGCCTTAGATGCACGCCATGAAAATCTGGCCAGTAGGATATTTATCCACCATCCGGATCTCCCGATCTGTCCGGGTATGCGCATACGGAGGCTTAGCCGATGATCGCAAGTAGGGGACCTTCAGGATAATAACAGGATAACCAAGTTTAAGTTTCTTAAATTACTCAAGTCTCTTGAACCAAAGTAAAGTTTTACGACGTACATGCCAAAATTTTTACAAGTCTTGGTTTATAAGGGTTAAGGTCAAGTTCATGTCATGGCTCTGTGTGTTTTATGTAAGTTATGTATGATTTAAGTTCCTTTGAAATTATGTTATATTACTTTTAGTGATATATTATTTTTAAGGTTATGGTTATGTATGTTACTTTTACGAGGAGGAACTCAAAATTTTTTTCATTTAAGTTGTGATTTAAGTACAGGTTAAGTTATATTTCCCCATGTTCAGATTAAGTATGATCAGGCTATGTAAGTTATGTTACCTTTTATTATTTGTTTGTTATTTATATTGTTTCTAATGTTTTGGAACCGCACTAAAACACTAAAACGGGTTATGAAAAGATTCTTACTTTATTAAGAGTATACGTACTGAGTTAAACTCACTTTTCGAAGTTTTATGTTTTTGTTTTAGGTATCTCGGCAAAGGAGAAGGGAAAAGCCCCGGAAGGACGAAACCCTAGAGCTTCTTAAGGAGATTGAAGGTGGTTAAAGACTCTTTATGAAAGACTTAAGAGAAATTTGTGTTAGTTTGGCTTGTATAAGTTTTATTAGGTTGTGTTATGTTGTCTTGAGGTGGTTCCAGTTAAGTTATGTCTTGATGGTAAAGTTTGAAGTGGGTTATGTTTTGGTTGTTAAAATATGGTTTTAGTATTACCCTTGTCCACCTTCGTGGACGGCGGTAATACTCCCAGGTGTATATCCGCTGCTAATCATTGGGTTAGGTATATCATTAGCTTAATCTAGTGGTTAGTAACCTGGGGGCGTTACACCAATATTCTCAGTTAGACAATTGTTGCAGTTACTCCCCTTGATTTCTTGTCCCACACACCATCCACTAGCAAAGTATGTTGCTCTTGTATTATAGTCGAACCTTTGGCTTGTATCCCAAAATTTTGGAGTGGACGCTATCGAAGTTGTTGTTTCCCTCTTGTGTGCTTTATTCCTCCATTATACCGATGAAGACAAGCGATATTCAAGTAACGACTATATCATATTAATCTTCTGGATTTTCACTTTATTTCTTACCTTTTATATGGTCCATAACGTAGCTATGAACATCAATAGTCTTGTTCCTCTATCTTTATCCGTATTCATCAGATATCTGACCCACTTTGGGAACCATTCCTTCCACTTTGTGTTGTAGGTATTTGGCTTAAGTTTTAATAGATTTTCTTTCCACCTATGTTTTGCAATATTGCAATCCTTAAATAAATGACTAATAGATTGTGTCTCCACACCAACATTGATGATCACCCTCAGTTTTCCTTTGACATAGTTATGTCCTGTAGGTAATGTTTCTTTTTCCATATTTTTCACACAAACATATTCCAATTTGAAGGCAGATCTGCATGCCAGAACTTCTTCCATATAGAGTAGACCTGTTCAAACATTGGACCGGGTCACGGGTTGAGTCAGTTGGGTCAAAAAATTTTGACCCATTAGTCCGAGCCCGACCTGGCTCGACCTTCGGGCCAGGTACCTTCGGCCCGAGTCCTAACCCTATGGGCTACGAGCCGACAATTATATATGATGAATTTTTTTTTTAAAATTAAAATAGCCTAAAAATTCATGCATTTTATTTAGGGAAATTCCAAATAGTAGGCACCAACTATTGCCAATTCCAAGTGGTGAACATCCTTTTTATATATTCCAAATGGTAGGCTTAATTACCAAACAATTCCAAATCGTAGCACTCCTTCAACCAACTGTTAGAATATCATTTAAAAAAAAGAAAAAGAAAAATTAATGTTTTAAGCTCCCATTGTTGTTGAACAACATGTTGGTCTGATCAAGAAATCCATCAATCCCCGGGCGAGATTGCAATTGCAATGAATAATCTGCGTTGCCCAGTACGTTCTTCTCTTCCTCCACATTTCTGCATTACCATATCCCCCAAACAAACCACAAAATTAGTGACCAAAAACAGGGGAGATGACTAAAATAACAGAGTACAGAGAGGGGGAAAAACCTGTTGAAGAGGAGAATATTAGAGGAGAAACCTTGCCACCTGCTTTGACAACAGTTCATAACCCCCCATTGGAGACAATCAACATCATTCTACATTACTTTTCTACTTCAAAGCAAGGATTCAGATAATTTCAACCACGTTTACAAAGAGGCCAAGACCACTTTGCTTGTACAAGAGATGTAAGAGCAATTTAAATGGCAGCAACAACTAACAACCCCATGATAATGGATCAACAAGCTTTGATAGAGCGAGAACTGGTTGTGGGAGAAGAAACCTTTCGGCCTCCAGTGTTAGCGCAATCCTTGGCATTTCTTGCCGCAAAAGCAACCGAAAATTTGTTGGCTTAAAGCAGGTGTCAAGGTTTCTCCTCCAAAATTTACTGCAAAAGCAATTGCAATCTGGCCCGGGGATCGATGGATTTCTTGATCAGACCAACATGTTGTTCGACAACAATGGGAGCTTAAAACATTAATTTTTATTTTTTTAATGATATTCTAACAGCTGGTTGAAGGAGTGCCTACGGTTTGGAATTGTTTGGTAATTAAGCTTACCATTTGGAATATATAAAAAGGATGTTCATCATTTGGAATGGGCAATAGTTGGTGCCTACCATTTGGAATTTCCCTTTTATTTATGTACTTAGTAGGGTTGTCGGGCCGGGTCACCGACCCTTGGCCCGAGCCCGGCCTGACCATACTTCGAGGCCCCGATATTTTCGGGTCGGGCCGGTTCACTATCTAAAATTATGACCTTGACCCTCATTTCTTCGAGACATAGACGGCCCAAACGGGGTCTTACTCTCCCAGCATAGGGTTTTTCATACGCAAACAAAGTGCTTAAGGGACATGAGTGTCGTACCACTCATGCCGACCCATGTTGGTGGACCAACTAGGAACTCTCTCTTTTTTTTCTTTTTTTCGACTTTCTTCTTTATGGGGTTGACTCGTGTCCGTCTTTATGATGATATTAGTCACAACACACCTTTTGGCTTTGGGTAGATATGAAGAGAATGATCGGATTGGTCAAGGCTAAGGGTTTTCGAACGGTGACTGAGTGGCTGTTATGAGTGATGCAAAGACGGATGATTTGATGAATGAGAACTTGGGATGGAGATGTAGATGATAAGTAGGAATAGATGTTCTAGGCGAATGGGAAGGTAACAAGTGGTACAAACGATGAGGTGGATGGTGAGGCGGTACCCCCCTGTCCTAGACACGTTTTGTTCAAGCTACTGTTCTAGGAGCATAGAGATGTCCACTTTCAAGAGACTAGTGGTTTTGGTCTTCTCTTCTTTTCCTCAGCTTGCTTGATGATTGCAGATTGACTTCTCTCTTCTTCTTTTTTTTTGTTTTTTTTCTCTCTCTTTTTTTTTTTAAATTTTAAAGTCTGGATTCGTACGATGATAAACTTGATGAATGGAAGGGTAAATGAGGGTGATGATAGATGGATGTGTTAGACTTGGATGTTAAGGCTAACAAATAGGTGAAAGAGCTTTTCAACTCAAGTTAAGAGTATATGACAGGGCCGCAAGCGCACGGTGTACGTAGTAGCACGTCAAGGTCGATCCCACAGGGACTCAATCAGCAGCACGGAAAACTAATCTCTATCACGATTGCTAAGCTAATCAGATTTGGGTTTTGGAAAAGGTTTAACAATTAATTAAACTAATAAAGCAGGAAAAACCAATCACAGATTCTATCAAGAGAGAAAGATTTCTAGGGAGATGCTAACCTAACAACGAGTTCGCTTACTAAAAAACCTAGCCTGCACAATCATACATTCAAGAATGAATCAAGAATTAACAACCTCTGAATTCTATCGCCCTTTCGATGCTAAATAGAATTATTCTAAACAACCTAATCAATAACTTTCGTCTGCCTTTTAGATTAATCAGAATAGAAGGCCTTAAAAAGTCAGGTTATCTAATGATTCCCTAGTTTACTACTCCTTTTTCAACTTTCGTAAACCTAGGTAGATAGGTTGGTAGTCAGATTACCCTAATTCACCTTTCAGTACTTCTTAGGTTAATCTCAAACTCATGAATATCCGAGCGCTCAGAGAACACACATGAACATGGAAAACACAACCTTCTATTGATTCTAATCAAGAATTCATGCACAAACTAATAACAATCAATCAAACTACATTGTTTCGGGTTGCAAAACCCTAGAATTCAAGAAATCTACTCACTCATATTCAATGAAAACACAAAACAAGTTCCAAACATCTTAATCGAATCTCAAAACTAAGAAGGAAATCGAAAAGAACGAATAGAATTGCGAAGAATACAACCCGTCGAGCCTTTCGATCCCGGGGTAGAAACCTTCTCCGCGAACGTCGCTCCTTTCCTTTGCGAATCTTGATCTTGGTTTCTCTTGAATCGATTCGGTCTTGAATCTTGATGGTAGGGAAGAGGAGTAGAATGGAAGTATTAGGGCTCTCTTTTCTCTCCTTGACGGCCAAAGAATGAAGGAAAACTGATAGAATATGACTCCCCCTTGAAAAATCGTCGCTTCCTCCTTTTTCTACTCGCGAAAACAACCGCTCTACATAGGCAGTCCGCCTCGGTCCGTACAGCCCGTACATGGACCGTGGTGATCACCACAGGCTGCCCGAGGTTGCCACTGTTTCGTTTCTTTCTTGTTTCCTTCGTAAAAAATGAGTTGGGCACAAGGAGCTGAACCGCCACGGACCGTGGCCACCACCTCGGGCTGCCCGAGGTTGCCACTGCCCGGCCATTCCTTGCTCCTTTCCATCCCAAATTTGTACCACGGTTTGGGTTTGACATGTAGAGGTCCGTGGTATATTCACTCTTGCTTGAAGTTGAGAGAAAGTTGGTGTTTTGGCCTCAAAACCTACAAATTCACATCAAAAACAACAACACCAAGTGTAGTAGGGAAACTGGAATAAAAATCAAGGTTCACACACAAAATTATCCCTAATTCACCATTGAAAACCCCCAAAAACATAGTCATGAAACGCAGTTATCAGTATAAGCACGAGATTCTCAAACAATCAAATAGATACATCTTATTAAATTCAAAAGACAAGTATATCAAAGACTGACTCAATGCCCCTCTAATTGAGTCTGGAATAGAATGCTCAAAGGAATTGAGATCCTAGCTAACTTCAAAGTCCCCTTCCTGCTCCGGGAGGGTCGTTGCTCTAGTTGGATTTCTGTGCTGATTTTGGTAGAGGCAATTTACCCGACCGGATCATACCCTCAATCTTATTCTTCAAAGTCCAACACTTCTCGGTTTCATGTCCCTTACACCTGTGATAGTTGCAGAATGCATTGTCATCCCAGCTTGGGTACTTCGTTTCTGGCTCTGGTATGGGTAAAAGTAACTCAATCAGGTCTTTCCTTAAGATACGAGCCAAAGCATCAGGATAGGTGATGTCAAGTAGGTTGTACTGGTCATACTTTTGTTGGATTCCTGACTGAATTACATTAGTCTTAGTGCTCTTAGAATGGTGGGTGGGTGAACCAGTAGCCCTCCTATTAGGACTATAATTCTTCCACCCTTGGGCGACAACCTTCTTATTATTCATGGTCTCAAGTTGGACAAAAAGGTCCTTCAAGTAGTCGAAGTCCTTGATCACATGGTATCCCAAGTGCTGAGCTAGGCTACTCTTGAGACTTTGTTTAAAGGTGGATAACTGTAAGCGTAGTGGTATAGTCTCATTGATCTGAGATAACTTGGTGTGCCACCTTTCGAAGTAGTCCAGGAAGGACTCGTCTTCCCTTTACTTCATGGTTGTTAGGTCATCCACTGTAACATGCTTCTTCTGGATACATCTGTAGTGATTGATGAAGGCCTTAAACAACTCGTTCCAGTCAGCCTTGACCTGAGGTGACAAGGCATGGTACCATACTTTGGCTTCACCATTTAGGGTGGATGGAAAACTGTAGAGTACAAGTCAACATCAATCATGTTGAGAGGTGACAGTCGCATGAACTCCTTGATATGGCGGGTAGAATTTTCAGACGGCTTGAACTTGACGCTAGGTACTTCAACTTTGTCGGCCACTTTCATGACTGGATGTATAGGCAAATGTACATCCGTGTACTTGTTAACAAAGGCTGGAACAGTGCTCATGATCTTGGTAAGAGACTCAAGTTTTTGTTCCAAGGCCTTGATAGCAGAATTTTCAGTGACTTGGGAACTTCTAAGACTGCCTTGGACTTCCCTTTGAACGACTCCGAGCCCCCTGACTCATCCCTTGCAGGTGTTTTGACAAGTTCGGGCTCAGATTCATACCCATGGACTTTCACCAGATCATCATCTCCTTCATTATTCAGGCCTAGCTTCTCATTAATGTTGCTTATGGCTTGCAACATGCCATCCATCACCTGTTGTTGCTCATGGAACCTTTTCCCAATTTTCTTCTCTTGTTCAAGGGAGTTTGCAAAGACTAAACCTTGTATCTTAGTGTATAGCTCCTCCAGCTACTTCGAGATGTTAACTTCGGTATCTTCGACAGGGATCTCCTGAAATCGTTCCTCAACCATGATGTGGTCTCGAATGGCGAACAATTCATCTCGAATTAGGAACCAGTCGATCGGTGCGCGAATCTTTAATGCGGGTCCGGAGTCGAGATCCTATCTTGCCTATATGGAATGTGTTAGTGGCTCGATAATTGACTCTGACACTTACTACCCGATGCATGCATGTCCTAAGAGACCTATATGAGACCCTAATAAACTCGACACCTTCATGCTAACACTCAAATGACTCACCCACTTCATGGGAGTGCATGACCTAACCCTATATGGACCTAACAACGGAACATTATAAAGGGCCGAATAAAGTCAAATATAGTGAACTGATCATAAGTTAGAAAGCACAAGTCAGTGTTTCTCAATTCGAATGGGCCCAATCCACATGCAGACCGTTTTAAGGAGAATCCGTAACTTGGGCTAACGAACTCCGCCAGCTTGGGCTATACCGGCTATTATGCGGACTAGGATAATGCTCAACGACACTGACAACCCATGCACCCTTTTTTTATTTATTATTTACTCAAGGAAAGTGGTATTGTAAAGGACTGAATAAAGCCGACGATAAGTGGGTTATAATCAGTTTTTATAGGCTTAATTAGTAAATCCAATATGGTTGGGCCTAACAACAGGCCGACTATAAATGTGATTGATTTAATAATTAAATCTATAAATTAATTTACTCAAGCTCAGTGACTATTACGCAGTTTAGGACGTTATCCACTAACTTTGTTGAGACTTTACTCAGATTCTTGGACCTTCGTCATGAGAGCATCGTAAAGGGCCATATAGGATCATCAAAAGTGAGTCAAGTTTGTTTTATGAATTAAAGTAATCAACCTTTGTACATAAATGAGCCGCCCATTAGGCTAGCCATAATGCATGAGGTTGGTTGCCTTAACTGATAAACAGATCCCTTCTCAGCCCAATGAACCTTACATGGACTAGAACAAAGCCTCTAAATTAAGGTCGACTCTTTGCAACAGAAAAAGAAAAGGAAAGAGAAACACATATTGATATAGCATACAACATGCGGGATATCCTAAACCAAGGCTCTATATCATGGATTACTAAGTTTGGGATTTGGATGAGGTACCACATGTTCTCCCCTCGTTGCACTTCACCTATATAAGATTTATAGGCAAAGTGTGTGAGGTGTTGCTCGTCGGACTTCAAGGAAGCCTTGGAGTATAACATGGGTGAGAGGAGAGACCAAATGCTTGGCGATGTAGAGTGCGTCACACAAGTAGTGGCCACCCGCTCTTGGGTAAGATCCTAAGTTAATCCTAAATCATCGCTTTTGTGCTCCCGTGTCAAAAGACTCGGAGAGTAGTCTGGTATGCAAAATGCCTAAAACAATAATAAAATTGTGAAGTAAATCAACTTTTTCATTTTTACAATTTCAAATCAACTCGATTTTTTCAAGTTTTACCCTCTTTTTAAGTTTAAGTCCCCAGTGGAGTCGCCAATCCGTAGGACCCCGAAAAATCCCCTTCCAAGGAATAGTTTCGAACGTGCTACTTATGTTGTGATTGGGAGCCGAATATTTTTATTTTATAAAACATTTTTGAGGTGAGAGACTTTTATTCATTACGAACCTATTTTTATTATTAATATATTCATAGTTGCACAAGATTATTTTATCGATGAACCAATAACGATTCACATCCAAACCCGGGGTGAAAAGAAAGTCACGTGGGCCACCAGAACCCGTCATAGGCCGCTAGGCCTATGGCGAAGTTACTGTTGGGCCTACGTGTATTCAACCCACAGAAAAATGAATAAAACCCAACATAGACCGTTGGGCCTATGATGGATTCTAAGTTCATTTTTCTATTGGGATGAGCAAGAGTTGCAGTACAATTATTGGTTCATCTCTAAATATTTTAATGCAACAAAAGGATATATTAGATAATAAAACAGGTTATAAAAGAAGAGTCGCCAACCGATATTAGGAAATCGATGAACCAAAAAAAGAAAGAAGACTCCAGTCTACGAACCTGAATTCCAAACCCGGAGGTAAGGTTACGAATTCGAGAATTAAAGAATTTTCGAATCCGCCTATTTAAAAACAGACTCTACTAGAATCGAACTTGGAATGAAATGAGCGGCGAGAAGTTTAATAAATTTCACAATATTATATTCTGAACATGCAAGGTTAAAATATAATGTTTTTACAAAATAACGTACAAGTAAGATGATTCGAAAATAAATTACATGATTGAAACATAAAAGATGAACAAACCTCACTTTAAGTCTCAAAGTGAAGGAAGGATAATCGGGCTCCTTATAGTGAACAATTTGAATATGACGTCGGTTGAGAATCGTGGATGGAGTGAGGGTTATTTGAAGGTGGGAAGGGTGAAATTTATGGATGATACAGAGAATTTGATGGGAGAATTTGAGAGAGTGGATGAAACGATAGATGATGAATGTTGATGATGATCATTGATGGAATGAGTGGAGAGATATGAGGGTATTTATAGGTGAGGAAGGGAGGTGATGGAATGGAAGGGAATCGACATGATCCACTGTAAACACAAATTTCGGGTCTAAAATAAACAAAGACAAGAAAAATGAGAAACAAATTAATTTGTATTAATATTTGAATGTATGCGGGTACAATCTCTGTATTGAATACAATAAAAATAGTCCTCTGATTCGATCTCCTGAAATTTGGGTGAGCCGAGGGCGCAGACGCTTGATCTCGATCTCGAATAGCTGAAGAGCTCTATAGCAGTTCTTGAGCTGACGGTCTTGAGCGTTGATCTCCTTAGTGCTTGGTAGCTGGAGGTTGCTCGAAGGTTGACCGTTTGCAGGTAGACTGTTGATTACAGTTCTTCAAGTTCTTGGATGTGAGGGTTTGAGTGCTTGATCTCGATCGATGAACCATATGAAGAATATGACTGCAGTCTTTGATGTGAAGAACAGAAGCTGTCGAACTAGCAAACGTTGGTCCTTGGCGCTTGGTAGCTGGAGGTCGCTTGCAGTTCGATCTTCTGAAGGCTTTGCAGGTCTTGGTGAAGAACTCTGTTGTTTTTCTTGATCAAGACGTGCTGAAGACTTGGAGACTCGATCTTGATCTTCTGCAGACTTCGATCCTTGATGCTTGGTAGCTGGATGTCGCTAGCAGTTTGATCTCTTAGAGTCTCTGGATGCTGACTGCTGAATCTCCGGGTAGACTGCAGAGCGTCGAAAATGAGGGAGAAGACCCCTATTTATAGGCTCTGGAGGCCTAGGGTTGCCTAGGGTTTGAGTCGGCTTTGGGCTTGGGCCCAAATTAATTAATTAATTATCCCTTTATTTAAAATAAAGAAATAATTATGATTTTTTGCATCATAATTGACACGTGTCGCGACGCTATTGGCCATGATATATTTCCATTTAAAATTTAATTAAATGGACCGCCGTAATTAATTTAACACGTGGCAGCTAAATAAATTTAAATTATTTTCCACGTGTCATTTTCTGATTTGCCGACAAATTTTTGCCTCCTACACAAATTTTCGAGAGTCAGCCGCGAACACAAATTTTGGGTGTTTTAAGCGGTTGAGTCTCGAATATTTAAAGACAATAATTTTTTATCACAACTTTTCAGTTTGGATAAAAATTTCATTAGAAATTTAGTCGGATAAATTTTTGGCAGTTGGAGTTGGAGTTGGACTTGGAGTTTGTTCGGTTGTGGTAATTTGGGTTTCCTAAAAGTAGGGGTAGTCGAACCCACATGGATAGTGTGTTAGGTTTTCAGGAAATTGGTTTGGTTTGGGTTTCAAATTGCAGGAAACAGTAAATAATTTAAACTAAACTAATTATGAATTGAAAACAAGAACAAGAAATCAAAACTTAACGAAAGAAACTAAACTAGGAAACAATAAAACAAGAAATTGAAAACAAAACCTAACTACTAGAACAAGAACAAGAAACTAAACAAGAAATCAAGAACATATTCAAGAAAACAATTAAAAGTTATGAAAGTAAAAACTAAATTAATTACTGAATTGAAAACAGAAAACATTAACCTGAAGGTTTGATCTTTACTCTAATCTTGAATCTTGAATCTTTGAATCACGAATCTTTCTCCCGAACAAATAAGAAAGGTGTGATTTGGATTACTAAGACTGCTCGAATCCTCACCTGAAGGGAGAATTCGAGGAACCTTAATCCTCCGCTTCACTAAAAAGTGGAATTTTTGTGGAACTAATACTAATGAAATTCAGAATAGCGAAACAGAAAGTAAAGAACAAGAACTTGAATTAATCTTGAAAGAGAATGTAAATTACAATCGCGGAATTGAAAGAAAACTTAAAGAAACTAAAGAAAGCTTAAAACTAAAACTGAAACTTAAAGAAACTAAAGAAAAACTAAAACTAACTACCTACTCTAATTGATAGAAATCCTAATATATATATTAAAACTTAAGATGGAAAAATTAATAAAATATAACAAAACCCTAAACCTAGCCGCCGCCTCTTTATTTCCGGAAATTTTGACCGTTGCGGGCGCGAAGCCCATGGTTGCGGGTGCCACACACTTGGTTGATGGGCTTTTGGAGCTTTTAGGTCTTCTTTTCCCTCTTTTCTTTGATTTAACCTACAAAACACAAAATCATCATAACTTACTAATAATTAGGGGTCTAAAACAAGCAAAAACCCTTTATTAACGGTATCAATTCGACTCGAAATGCGACCGAACAGAGTTGGAGTTGGAATTGGAGTTGGAGAAGGAGTTGGAGTTGAAGTTGGAGTTGGAGTTGGAGTTGGAGTTGGAGTTTGAGTTTGAGTTTGAGTTTGAGTTGGAGATGGTGATGGTGATGGAGTTGGAGACTCGACTGAGAATTCTAGTAGTATCCTGAAAATTGGCCAATCAGATACTATATAAACGCACCATTCTCGCCTCTTCCATTCATCTGTTGTCCCTTGTCTTCTCCCTGAATCTGCAAACTCACATGTTTTACAGTGTCTTTCTTCTTTCTTTCTTTCTTTCTTTCTTTCTTTCTTTCTTTCTTTCTTTCTTTCTTTCTTTCTTTCTTTCTTCTTCTTTTTATTCTTTTTCCATATAATTTGACCTTTTCTTTTTCTTGTTCAAATTTATTTTTTTTGCCATGTTTTCTGTACAGAGAGCTGAGATTAATTGTCATCGTGTGCTTGAAGTTGTCCTTCGTCATCATCACAGTCTTGCTTACTCCTCAGCGTGCTGACGTAGAATAGTCTTAGACTATTTTCTTCAGGACTGTCTGTGTCGACCAATGTCCCCATCTCGCTTCCTTGAGATACTCCTCAACATACTGACATAGAGTAGTCCTAAACTACTCTCTTCAGGACTGTCTGGGTCGACGGTGTCGCCATATCTGCTTTTGTGGACTACTCCTCAGCGTATTGACGTAGAGTAGTCCTAGACTACTCTCTTCAGGACTGTCTGGGTCGACAGAGCCGCCATCGCATTTACTCCTTAGGGACGTTCTGATGTATTAGACATCTTTGAGGTGTCTCTTTTCAGAACTGACCTGGGTTGACAGAGTTGTCATCGTGTTTACTCCTCGGGGACGTTATGATGTATTAGACATCTTTGAGGTGTCTCTTTTCAGAATTGACCTGGGTCGACAGAGCCAGTGCCTCGCCGGAAGTGGAACACTCAGCTTACTGACGTAGAGTTGTCATAGACAAATCTCTCAAAGACGTAAGTACAGTTTGGGTCGACGGAGTCAGCGCCTCTGATTTGAAGGATGATGACATCGTCTTAGAGCAGAAGTCGGCCGACATGATTACGATGCCCCCCGCTGCATGCTTGAAGGAAGTTCTCTACCAACCTGAGTATTCCATTGATGGTGTTGACTTTAAGTAAACCACCTACATAAGGATCCTAACATGTCAAAGTGCAACTTGAAAGCCCACAATTTTGATAATTTAGAAGTCTTTAATCTTGTCGACTTTGGAGTCTTGCATGTGTGACCTATGACTTTACTGACTTAAGAGTCTTGTATTGACTTGAGAGTCTTATCTTGCCTTGACTTGGGAATCCTGCATTCCTATTAACTTGTGAGTCAGAAAATTTTATTGACGTATGAGTCATGCGCTTTGACTTGAGAGTCGTGAACTCATGAATCTTGTGTGGGAGCGACTTGGGAGTCTTTTCTTGGATGACCTACAACTAATGAATTCTTTTCATCTTAGAATTTGATTTTAATGACTTGGTAGTCTTGAACTTAACTGACTTGGAAGCCTTCAATTTTTGCTGATTTGGAAGTCTTCGACTTTTTTTTTTTGCTGCTGACTTGGAAGTCGGTGGGTTTGATGACTTAGGAGTCAGGAAGTTTGTTGACTTAAAAGTCTTTCGATTTGTTGACGTAAGAGTCGTATGCATTGTTGACATGGGAATCTCGAATTTTATTGACTTGGAAGTCGTGATCTTGACTTGTGAGTCCTTGTATTTTGTTGATTTGAATTTGATTGACTTGGAAGTCTTTCATTTTTTCGACTTGGGAGTCATGAGGCTTGTTGATGAGGGAGTTGGACTGACTTGGAAGTCTTTGTCTTGTTGTTGACTTGGGAGTCAAGAGACTTGGTGACTTAAAAATCTTGAAGTTTGTTGATTTGAAAGTCTTGAATTTTTGCTAACTTGGAAGTCTTTAATTTCCGTTGACTTGGAAGTCGGTGAATCTGGTGACTTGAGAGTGTTTTATTTGATTGACTTGGGAGTCCTTGACTTATAAAAGTCTTTAATTTCGACTTGGGAGTCTTTAACTTTGGTGACTTGAGAGTCCGACTTGAAAGCTCTGGGTTTAGACTGGTCACTTATGAGCTCTACTTGTACAACTTGAGAGTCTTTTACTTGAAAGTTATGAACTTGGACTTGTGAGTCTTGAATTTACTAACTTGTAAGTCCTTAAAGTTTGTTGACTTGAAAGTTTTCAAAATTTGGTGGCATGTGATTGATATTTTTTCTTGTATATGACTGTATTTGGGTCTGGACCCCAAATTACCTATGTACCTTAAGAATGAAACACTCATAAGGATCAAGCCAAACGTAGTTCAAATAAGGAGAAATGAAAATTTTATTTATTAATTAGTCGTACACAGTTTATACTCTTGCAGGCCAAGAGTATTACAATGATGAAATTGAAATGAACTGAAAATGAAATCTTCTTTTTTTTTTGTGAACAGTTTAGGCTCTTGCTCAGGAGCTACATCTTCAATTTCCCAGATTTTGACTTGGGAAGAAGAAAATGTCTCCTCTTGCTCAAGCTCTTTGTTGACATTGTTTTTGCTTTGGTGACCGGTGAAGATCATAGTGCGTCTCTTCACTCTAAGAGATCTTTCAGTCTTGACCTCCAACGTTGAACAACGCTTCATGCAAGATGGGATGGTGCTTTGAACTTCGTTGATGACTCCAAGGCGGCTGAATGCGGAGCTCTTTTCCTGGTCGACTTGTGAGTTTGCCACCTCTTCAGCTTGTTTGATCTTTGACAATACAGAAGACTTTGATCTCAAACCACCCTTGATCCTGCTGAAGTCTGAGGCTTTGCGCTCTCTTGGACACCCTATTCGCTCAAAGACAGATACTTGTTTGCGGGAAGCTGGCTGTCCCAACCTATCGAACATGGAGAGCTTTGACTTAGGTTGATGCTCCATTCCTTCACTATCATCTTCTTCAATCTCGAAGCAGGAGACCATGTTCACAGCTGCAACATTGTTAACTTCTTCAAAGAAGTACTTCGGAAAGTATTCCTCAAGCGTGGCAGGAACACGAGGGCCTCGCTCAAGCGACTCAGTTGAACCCACTCCTTGTTTCTTGATGACTTCAAGCCTTTTACTCTCCATCGAAGGTTGATGATTGCTACTTCCCCTTGTAGGAACGCCCCGGAACCCTCCCGTTCGGGGAAATTGTTTCGGGTGCCACTACTTAAACGATTGGGAGCCGACTAAGGTTTCTTAATCCTTAAATAAAGATATTTTTTTTATTTTCGAAATTCATTTTCGGAGTGATGAAACTTTATTTATTTACAAACCCGTTTTTTAATTAATTAAATTATCCGTAATTACACAAATTAATTTAACAATAATTTAAACCCGGCCCACTTAGTAAATCCAGGCCCAGAAGAGAACCAGTGGGCCACTAGAATTAGCCAAAACCCGCCTGGGTTTTAGCGAATTCTAGGCTAGGCCATTGATCTCTTCGGCCCAAAGGGAAATTGGGTTGAAAATGATAAAACCCGCCTAGGTTTTATCATTTTCTGGTCAATTTCTCTCGGGACCCTCCTTAGATAAATGTTGGACATGAATTAAATTATTTTCTTAAATTAATTTTGTGTAAGAAATCGAATACTTTAAATAATTAAATGAGTTTATAAAGTTGTAAAAAAGTCGCCTGCCGATTTAAGGAAATTGACAAACCATAAAATAAGAAAAAGAAAGACTCCGGTCTACGAACCCGATTTCTAGATTCGGGGGTAAGGTTACGAATTCGAGAGTTATAAGAACTCTCGAATCCGCCTGTTATAAAACAGACTCTACTAAAATCAACATTGAAAAGAAAGAGAGTGGGGAGAAGTTTGATTAATTTCGCGGAATTATTATTCGAATCATGCAATATAAAACAATGTGGTTTTATTTTACAAAATATGTACAAGCACGGAATTAAAGAAGGAATTACATGATTAATTACAATAATGAAAATAAAGAAATCGAACCTTGCTTAAGATGTAGCGATGACGACCTTGATTCCTTTGAGTTGCCCCTTGACTTGAAACCCGGATGAGAAAATGTGGATGGTTTAAGAAAAGTGGTGTATGGATGATTATATGGTTGTGAAGAATATGATTTGAGAAATGGATTATGGGAGAAAAAGTAGTATAATATGGATGTGGTGTGGGAAGGTGATTTTGTGATGGAGGATGATGGAGATATAATATGGAGATAATGGGAGGATAGAATAATGATAGGGGATGAGGAGAGTTTGAGAGAATGGAAGTATAATATGGTGGGAGAGTAGAGTAAGTGTATTAGATGATGATTGTTGGTTTCCATTAAGGTGAAATGGAGGGGGTATTTATAGATGAAAGAGTATGGGTTTTGGAGGGAAAAGGTGGGGGGCATACCCCAAAAATCATGCCATCAGAGTCCAAAACCCAGGCGGGTTTTGGGGTGGTCAAGGGATGTCAAATCACGTGGGCAAAAATCAGGGGATTGCATGCATGCAAAATTTTCTTTTGGCGCCAGAATCACCAAAGCCTAGGCGAACTTTGATAATTTTATCACGCGGATCCGTGACGTGGCGCTAAACGGCGTCGTCTGCTTCTTCACTCAAAGCCTAGGCGGGTTTTGATTTTTCTGGGCCAGATCAAACCCTAGGCGGGTTTTATTCTCTGGGTCGTGGAGTGCGACTGGCCCGCTTCTTGTGTGGGCTGGTGAATAAAAAAAATAAAACCCCTTTGGGTTTTAATTATTCCCGGCTTGATTTATTTTCTTTGGGCTCGGTTTATTGATCTTTTTGGGCCCGTTGACCCGTTTCACTTGGCCCATCCGTCTTGTATATATTTTTTGATGAGTCGGGTTTATACCGGTACAAATTCCGGTGTCTACAAAGAGCCCCCACTTTGATCGAGTCCGAATAGGTCGAAGGTCAAAGTAGTATGAAGATATGACTTTGGTTTGCAAAGTCTGATTTGATGCTTGGAAGCTGAGTCCTGCATCGCGGTTGCGGCGGCATGCGCCTCCTTTGAGATGATCTCGAGCAAGAATGATGCTCTACTCGTTATCGGCCACGATGCCGATGGTCGATGGAATTTTCTAGTCTTTCCCAGTGTCGGTTCCAGTCTTTCCCGGTGTCGGTTCCAGTCTTTCCCGGTGTCGATTCATATTGGTTCCAGTCTTTCCCGGTGTCAATTCCAGTCTTTCTTAGTGTCGGTTCCAGTCTTTCCCGGTGTCGATTCATATTGGTTCCAGTCTTTCCCGGTGTCGGTTCCAGTCTTTCCCGATGTCGGTTCCAGTCTTTCCCGATGTCGGTTCCAGTCTTTCCCGGTGTCGGTTCCAGTCTTTCCTGGTGTCGGTTCCAGTCTTTCCGGTGTCGATTCCAGTCTTTCCCAGTGTCGATGTTGATGATGGTGGGCACTTTCGGTGCCGAAAGACTTCATCAGACGCGTTGCTGATGGCCTTAAAGGTCGAGACTTCATCGGGCACGATGGCGATGGCTCGGAGATTGAGACTTCACCGGACGTGATGCCAGTGGCTCGGGACTGCATCGAAACTCTGCCGATGGTCCGGAATAATGATGGCAGCGACCTCTTGTTCGGTAGCTGAGTGATGGTGGTCCCTTGTCGGCGACCTGTGAGCTGGCGACTTTTTATGCGGCAGCTTGATGGCGATGGTCCCTTTTAGCGGCCTGAAAATCATGCGAAAAAAAATCGAGCATCAGCTTTATTGAAATAAAACAAAGGAGATTTGATTCTCACACGTGGGCGCGAAAGTGCGAGTGTGCTCCGTGTGGGCGAAAATTTGGGTCTGGCGCTCAAAACCAGCGGGTTTTGGCGTCCTTCATTGGGCCGTGTCTGCGCCTGGACCGCGTCCTCTGGGCCGCTTCTTCTGGATCAAGCAAAACCCAGGCGGGTTTTGTATATTTTTCTTCTCTTTTTTTTTTCGTGAAGAAATAAAAGTGGGGGCCGTTTCACTAGCGGTCATAAATCCTCCACGTCGCCCTGCCTCTCTTTTGGGTGACAAAAGGATAACCTTTCGGATTTTCGACCAATGAAATGTGTTTGGCATCTCGAGGCGGTTACTAAAAACGAGTGGCTCACACTCACCCGCCCTTTCTATAAATCAAGTGCATTTCCTTCATTTCCTTCACATCTTCATCTCCTACATCTCTCTAGCTTACTACCTCTCTCTCTAGAAAAGAAACCTTGCCCTTTTTTTTTTTTGAAGCAACTCTCGGGTTTGAAAAGATGCAGCCTCGAAGTCACAGAAATCCACCTCTTCCTCATGCGGCGGCTTGGCCTCATAAGCGGTCTTCACGACGCAACTTCGTTCCCGGCATGGAAGTGGCTCCCTCTCATCTCGTTGTTGAATCTTGGAACCATGCTTGGTTTTACCGTTCCCATGGCAAGGTAATCCTTTAAACCTTCTTATTGTACTTAGTTTAGCGTAAAAAATGAGCAAGCATGAATTTATTTTTCATACTTTGTCGATTTTTAGCTATTTTAAGTATGCATGTTAGGATGTAAGGTGACCCATTTTCTGCATTTTGACCGAAAAATATCTGCGAATAGTTTGCAAAAAATGGACCAAAAATATTTTGTACGCGTTCTGGGCCAATTATCCGAGTAGCGGCCCACTAGGCGGAATAAAACCCAGGCGGGTTTTATGTCCGGCTTATTGGGTCGCTTGCGTGTTTTGGGCTGGTCAACTGGGCTAGGCGGAGTCAAACCCCAGGCGGGTTTTGACTCGCCTTCCCCCTTTTGCTGGGCCGCCTCATGGGCCTGGACTGTGGGCTTGATTGAGTCAAAGCCTAGGCGGGTTTTGGACTCAAATATCCCCAATTTTGTTGCTAAACCGGCTCGGGCCGTGATATTTGGAGTTGTTTGTTTGCTTCATGGGTCGTGGCTGTGAGCCCTGTGTCCGTGCTGGGTCCAGCTTGGGTCCATGAAATCATGCTTAGAGCCCCCATTCTATAATGACGCCTTTTAAAATTTTACCCTTAGGAGGATAACCTGAAAACTCCCGGCACCTTAAAAGAGCCACTTAAGGCAGTAGAATCAATCCCAGGGAATTTTGTCCAAGAGACTTTAACCGCGGCGGGCTTCATGCCTTTCTGGAAATGCTTGGAGGCTTGGAGGAAAAGGACCTTCCGTACTATTGGTCAAGCGATGACAGAGAGGTTGCGGGATTCCACCAACACATTCCACTTCCCGGTGGGTGAGATGACAGTCACACCTAAAGATTTTGTCATGATCACCGGTCTTCCTTGGGGCGGGCAGGACCTGGTCTTTGACGCAGATGTTCCTCTTGTAGTTCTGGATTTGCTGACTCCCGTGTCTACGCGTTTGGGGCATCGGCAAGGTCTCCCTAACCTTGCCTATAAGCATTTCGAGATGACCGTTCGCGAGGCGAACTTCCAAAACCTGCCTCTAGAGCAACGCCGCTTTATTTTTAGGGCGTATGTCATCTCTGCTACACTCTTTGCCAACCATGGGGATAACATTTCTCTGTCCTGGTTTTGGAACCTCCTCAACTTTGATAATATCCGAAACCTGAACTAGGGCAAGGCGGCCTATGCCAACTTCATCCATTGGCTCCGTCGTGGCGTCCGTCTTTCATCGGATGCAGATCCAGTCTATCTCCATGCAGCCCAGGCTCGCTACCAGTACGGTCCTTCCTTGTGGAAGGTGCTCGAGGTATGTGCTCGATCCTTTTTCTTTTTCTTTTTTTTATTTTTTATTTTTAAGGTTCTTATTCATCTTTCATTCTTGGTTTGACATGTCGTGCATGCAGTCGTGGGCATATGAGTATATCTTGGCTCTGGGAATTCGCTCAAAGAAGAACAAGATAGTGCCAGCTGCTGAACGCTGGACTATTGAGGGCATACATGATAAGAAGTACAAGTCGGGGGCTCTCGACCTTATTCGCGGCATTTTGGATAACTTGCAACCGGTATCTCCTTACTCCTGATGCCTTTTCTATCTTCTTTGGTATGCCATGTTTAAATGTATCCTTCTTCTTGCAGGACCAAATAAATTGGCGTCCTTGGGCAGACTTTGACATCAGAGGGTTGCCACAACCTCTGGATCGGGTGGAACACGACACCCGTCTTCGCCTCTTGATTGAAGGGCCTTACGGCTATGTGTGGTATTTAGGGGGGAGGGCCTTGAGGCAAATTTTGGAAGGTTACCCTGGCCTCATTCCCCTAGATCCTCCAGTACAGAGGTTTGAGCCATGGCGGATTGACCCGACCATTTTGAGGGATCTAGTCCAGGGTCAATCATTTAACGATTTCGTGCACAACGTTCCCCAGGATCAGTTCGATGAAGAGTTTCAGCATTATATTAGCCGTTTGGCTCCTCGAGTGGTATGTATCTTCCTTCTTCGTCCTTGTCATGTTTTGGCCATTTTCTAACTGGAAAGTCTACAACTTGGACCCTACGCTAAAGCTGTCGAAGTGAGGGCTCCTCAAGAGAGACGAAAGATCGGTGGTTTCCTGGAAGTGGAGCACAGTAGTGAGTGCTCCGCACTTAAAGAATTCGACCGTAAACCTGTAAAACTCGGTTTTATGTTGCCTCCTTTTACCCTGTATACCACTTGTGAATGACTCCTTATTTTTGCTATTTTCCAGCTGCGGTGGGGAATTCTCCGGCAGCTGACTAAGGAGTGGAGCACCGTGAGGAAATTCATTGATCGGGGCTTCACTAGTTCGGGGAGATACCAAGGTGGCGCTGCCAGAGGGGCCGATATGGAGGCCGATGCAGAGTCTGTTCCTAGAGAACCACCTCGCCGTTCCGCTACAAGCGCTCCTCGCACGGAGCCCCCACGCCGCTCTTCGGTTGGGGAATATTCCACTCGAGGTCGATCTCGGGAAGAAGTTGGGGGGTCTTCTCGTCCTCCTCTAGCAGTTGTACCAGAGGGTCAGGGCAAAGGTATTCTGATCGAAGGTCAGCACTCCACTGGATCCCATCGTAGCAGATCTGGTAGCAGAGGCCGTCGCCCTCCAAGCATGGAAGAGGACATGGCTCAGATGTCCTTGGAGGAACCATTGGGTCATAGAGGGTCATATCACAGCAATGGACATGGTGAAGCTCAGCCTCATCCTTAGTGGGTGGAGGATGCTTCTGAATCAAGCGCCACCTACTGTTTAGACCTGATTTCGTGTCTAAATACCGTCTAAATCCTTAAGCTTTTGACTTGTTTCGCAGTTGCTTTAATAACTTTTAATACGTTTTAGTTACTTTTGTAGTTTCCGAAGGGTTTCACTCAAAACGATTCTAAATGGGCCAATTTTGCACTAATCTTGGGAATCCCGAGATTCCCTAAGATTCCACGAGCCCTGGATGTATCAAAGGCAGCGGAAGCGGAAGCAATGGTTGAAGAACCTTCTGAAGAAAACTGTGGCCGAGAGACACCGTGGCCACGGTCACTCTAATCGTAGCCACGGTAGGATCTTCACCATGACCTAAGGAAGAAGCTTTGCAACCGAGATAGACCGTGGTCACGGTCACTCTAACTGTAGCCACGGTAGGATCTTCACCATGCCTAAGGAAGAAGCTGGCCGAACTAGACCGTGGCGCGGTCTCGGGGGCCGTAGCGGCGGTGCGAAGGAGCGAAAAGTTATCACCCTAATCGCTGACCGCGTGACCATGGTGCATGGGGACCGTGCCCATGGTGATGCGAAGCGAAGAGAAGAATTTGTCTGCCTTACGCAGGACCGTGGCCACGGTCACCCTGACCGCGTCTGTGGTCCTGCGATTTTATCTGTTGTGTAAAATGATGAGTTTTGAGTAACAACCTTGATTACTATTTAATGTATTTAAGTCATTTTAGCTAGAGAGGGGGGAGACAACAGCTTCACCTATCTTTGATGATACTTTAGCACTCTTTATCACATTTAAAAGTCTTAGATTAGAGGGATTAAGCAAGATCTTTGCTGAGATTATTAGTTATTGTATTGGATTCTCTTGATTTTTATTGGAAGTTTGAAGATTATTCTCAACTTTGGAGAATTTGAGCTTTATTATTCTGAAGTTTTCTCCCTTGTCATCACAATCAATGAGCATTTCTTAACCTTTCTCTCTCTAATTTATTGCTCATTTATTAATATCTGTTTTTAGTTATTATTGATATTGTTGGTATTGTTGAATGTTTATTGTCATCTTGTTTACTCTTTTAAGCATGAATGAAGTTGTTGATGTTATTATCATGATAGTTAGGATGTTTAGTGGCTAGAACCGTAATGGGTTAGGGAGATATTAAGGGTGTGAATGGGTGATTAGGTTTGGGTTAGCAATCTTAGTGAGTAACTAGTTAGGAAATCAACTTCCCAATCCTATCCTTCCCTCAAGTGGGATGTATTTGGGTGCGAAAGCATCGTGAATACATCCAATGCTTGTTGGAAGGTAGGAATTAGGATAGTTAGTGTTCTAGTTCGCGAAAGCGAATAGAAATTAACTAGGAAATTCCGTTCTATTAACTTTCCCGGGTCTGTCTATGGATTTCGGGGAAGTTAATCCGGACTATCCTTGAAAGAGGAAGTCCGGTGGGTGTTTTCTAACGGAATTACCATTTGATTTCCTTTTCTCGTTACTCTCTTGTTGCGAAACCCATTTCCTCATTCCCGTTTGCATCCCAAAAGTCTCCCGACACCCATTGTTTCCCCTTTTTGACTAAACATAGTGTGTTTGTGCCGTTTTTACCCTAAATTCTATCATCCTTTCATGATCGTAAACCATACCTAGAGTCAACTTGCTGTAGCTAAGGCCCCTAGCTCCCTGTGGAAGAACGATAAAACCGTGGTCTTACAAACCACTCGACTAACAAAATGGCGCCGTTGCCGGGGAGCAAGCGCACCTAGCTTAGCTCTTTGTCTTTGGGTTGTTTAAAGATCATTTCACTGCTAGAGATTTTGTTATCCTTGGTTACTGGAAATTTGATTCTTCTGTTTGTTCCTTTTGTGCATGCGGACTCGCTCTCGACGAGGCCAAACTCCTATAACTCCACCGAACCCAAATCCGGAGAGCATTATTCGACAAGCTAACGCCGGTTCGAGACGAGCTAGACAACAAAGGGAGCGAAGGACGATCGAAAGTCCAATGGCTGACGGAGAGCAAATTCCACCCCGTACCTTAGCATCATATTCCTTACCATCGTCGGGTACGGGAGGTGATCCCATCACATTACCAGAATTACCACCGAATGCATCGTTCGAGTTTAAGCCATATCTATTGGAAATATTTGAGAACACCCCGTACCATGGAGGAGAGCATGAAAATCCTATTGACCACATCAACAGATTCGAGCAACGCATCGGCTTCGTACAAATGAATGGAGTTTCCGCCGAATACATGAAGCTGAAGTTTTTCCCTCTTACCTTGAAGGGGAAAGCATTATTATGGCTCAATACGTGTCCGCCCGGAACTTATTCAACATGGGATGCCCTTAGCCGCTAGACCTGGCAATTTTCGACCCGACCCGGAAACCCGACCCAAACCGACCTGCAAAAAGTGGGTTTTGAACACGAAATTCCGACCCGGGACCCGAAAATGACCCGACCCAAAGAACCCGGCAAAAAACGGGTCAGGTCGGGTCAGGTTTGGGTCGACCCGTTGGGTCAGACACTTTAATTTTAAGTGTTTTGTTTACTTTGGCCTTGAGCAAAAAAATGGGCCCATTCCATGAAAATTAAGGCCCAAAAGTAAAATATTGGGTGGTTTTGGAAAGCTATGCGTAGAGAGATATACAAATGAAATAATCAAATAACAAATGACCAAAACAAAACCCTAACACTGTCGTCACTCACTCTTTTAGGGAACCCTCAAACTCCTATAGTCCCGCCTCTCTCCTCTCTTTCAGTAAAATAGTGTATTATTGTCAAAGGTCAAAATTCAGTGCATTATTGTCCAATAAACCAAAAGTTTAGTATATTAGCATCCCAAAACCCTATATTTTTCATAAGTATTGTTATTCGTGATTGTTGACGTAAACCGCATAATACTTGTAGACTTGAAGATTGTTAAATTTTGTCCATTAGGTGTATATTAATATGTCAATGCAACTATGACATATCATGGTAGCCGAACTTGGAATGGAATGATACATTACATAGGCTTCTTTGACTAATTATAATCAATTTTATTAGTTGTAAGTGACTGAGAAAAAGGGCGGTCATGACCCGTAAACCCGACCCAAACTGCCCGAAACCGGAATACACCCGACCCGTATTTACCCGAACCGTATTTACCCGAACCCGATATACGACCGACCCGTAACCCGCCCGCCCGCCCGTATTGACAGGTCTATTAGCCGCGACTTTCTTCAAAGGTTTTTTCCCAATGATGAGACGTGTCGGTTGAGGCAAGCCATCATGAGCTTCAAGCAAGAGCCCGATGAGTCGTTATTCGAAGCGTGGGGGAGATTCAAAGGTCTCCAACGGAGGTGTCCACATCATAATCTTGAGGATTGGTTATTATTGCATCACTTCTATTCCGGATTGAGTAGCTCTTTGCGAGAATCCATCGATCATGCCTCGGGGGGCATGTTCCTCAAGAAGACGGCGGAGGAAGCAAACGTATTTCTTCACGAGTTATCTCAAAACTCTCCTCATTGGGGAGGCGGCCGTAGTCCAAGAGATGGTCCTCCTCTAGAAAGCAACCCTACCATTAAATTTCTCATGAATGTCGTTCTTGAGATGCAACAAAAGGCAGCTTTGGAGGAAACCATAAGGCAAGTAAAGGCGGCCCAAGAAGTACCTATGCTTATTCCGGATGCCCGAGTCTTGGTATGTGATTTTTGTGGAGGGTCACATTCTTCGAAGCGATGTGAAGAGTATCAAACCGAGCAAGTCCAAGCCATCTATCCCAACAATAACCTCTCCTATACCAATCAAACCCCCATTCGTCCCCGTGGGAATTACGCCTACAACCAACAAGCTCCCCTAAACCAAAACCCACCCCCCGGTTTCCCAAATCAAAATCGCCGCTAGTACCACCAAAATCACCACCAAAATCCTCACCAAGGTCAATCTTCCCAAATGCCCAAACCATCACAACAAGAAACCCTTGACCAAACCCTCCAAAAGTTGGCCTTAACTCAAGAGAAGATAGCCTTATCTCAAGAAAAGATGGCCTTAGACCGAGAAAAAGACCAAACTCGCATTAATAACCTCGAGTTACTATTGGCCCAATTGGCACAACAATCTCAACCTATCCAATCTTTACCTAGCCAATCCCAACCTAACCCAAAAGGGCAACTTAATGCGATTACTTTGAGGAGTGGTAAGGAGATTGCTGGACCTAGAATGATGGGAGAGGAGATTTTGGTTTACAAAGAAGGTGACGTGGTGGATATCTCGGACGAGGAAGATTTGTTGGAGAAGCGGGAAAGTGAGTTAGTATTAGGTGAGGAAGTAGAGAGAGCACATGAGGATGAATTGGGAGAGAAGCTAAGAAAAGGGAAAGGAAAATTGGTGGAAGAAGAACCAATCCAGATTATTGAGAAGCCAAAGCTACCACCGGTCCCTTTTCCCGATCGGTTAGCAAAACCAAAATCTGATGCAAAGTTTTCAAAATTCATTGAGATGCTCAAGAAACTTCAAGTGAACATTCCATTTCTTGATGCCATCTCTGAAGTTTCGTCCTTCAAGAAGCATTTGAAGGAGCTTCTCACGAGCAAGAGAAGAATTCAAGAGAAATCTACGATCCATTTGACGGCGGATTGTAGTGCAATTATCGATAACAAATCACCGGAGAAATTAGCCGACCCCGGAAGTTTTTCTAGGAGCAAGTGTAAGCGTCATGCCTTATTCGATTTGCAAGAAGTTAAATCTCGACGATCTTGCTCCTACAACAATTAATCTTCAATTGGCCGACTGCCTGCATTTAAGACCGTTGGGAATATTGGAAGACATCCCGGTCCAAGTGGGGCGATTTTTAATTCCTTGTGATTTTGTGATTTTGGAGATAGAGGAAGATAACAACATTCCTATTATTTTGGGAAGGCCATTCCTAGCTACGGCGGGAGCCATTATTGATGTGAAGAATGGAAGCATGTCGTTGAACGTCGGGAATGAAAGCATAATTTTTCAACTTGAGGGGTCATTGAAAGGTCCTTCATATGGGGACTCATGCTATGCCATTGATATGGTGGAGTTCCTTGTTGATGAGTATATTGAGGACTCCCATCTTCTTGAATCTATTTGCGATGATCCCTTGGGAGCTTGCTTATTGGAGTCCTTCCAATTTGAGACCGACGGCACCGATATTACTTTCTTCACCAACCTTCTTGACTCTTCACCCATGCATAAAGAGATTATTATTGATGAGCCTTATATGGAGTGTATGGAAATTCAAGATGCGATCTTTAAAGGTATGTCTTCCTCTCAAATTCAATCTTCTACTCCTTTAGAGCTTAAAGCCTTGCCCCCTTCCCTCCAATATGCTTTCTTAGATGATGAGAAATCTTACCCTGTCATTGTAAATGCGAATTTGAATGATTTTGAATTGTCTATGTTGCTTGATTTGCTTAAGAAACATAGGGGTGCATTGGGTTATAGGATAGAAGACTTGAAAGGTTTATCCCCTTCCATATGCATGCATTCGATTGATTTGCTAGAAGATGCCAAGCCTACCAGGCAACCCCAACGTCGTTTAAATCCCAACATGCAAGAAGTGGTTAAAAAGGAGGTAGTAAAGTTGCTAGCTGCTGGGATCATCTTCTCCATCGCAAATAGCGAATGGGTAAGCCCGGTTCAGTGTGTGCCCAAGAAGGGTGGATTGACCGTAATTGAAAATGACATGAAAGAACTAGTTAGTACCCGGACCGTCACCGGTTGGCGGATGTGTATCGTTTACCGCCAATTAAACAAAGTAACAAAGAAGGACCATTTCCCCCTTCCCTTTATTGACCAGATGTTAGAACGGTTGGCGGGTCATTCGCATTTTTGCTTTTTGGATGGGTACTCGGGTTTCTTTCAAATTCCAATCCACCCCTCACATCAAGAAAAAACCACCTCACTTGCCCATATGGGACATTTGCTTATCGTCGCATGCCATTTGGTTTATGTAATGCCCCTGGGACTTTTCAACGTTGTATGATGGCTATTTTTAGTGATTTTATTGAACAATGCATGGAAGTCTTTATGGATGATTTTTCTGTGTACGGTAATTCTTTCGATGACTGTTTGCTAAATTTGGAGAAAGTGTTAACTCGTTGTGAGGAAGTGGATCTAGTTCTGAATTGGGAGAAATGCCACTTCATGGTGGAACAAGGTATCGTTCTGGGTCATTTAATTTCTTCTAAGGGCATCGAAGTAGATAAGGCCAAAGTTGAGGTTATAGAGCGCCTACCACCCCGATTTAGTTAAGTGCGTAGTTTCCTTGGCCATGCCGGCTTTTATCGCCGGTTCGTCAAAGATTTTTCAAAAATTGCTCGACCTCTAACTGATCTCTTGTGCAAAGATGCCCCTTTCATTTTCACTGATGAGTGCCTTGAGTCGTTTTATAGGTTGAAGCATGCTTTGATTTCCGCTCCGGTAGTTCAACCTCCGGATTGGACGCTACCCTTTGAGATTATGGCCGACGCGAGCGACTTCGCCGTAGGAGCGTGTTTGACCCAAACAGTAGACAAGAAGCCGAGGGTCATCTATTACGCAAGCCATGCGCTTGATAGCACCCAAAGGAACTACACTACCACGGAAAAGGAGCTTTTGGCGATCGTTTTTGCGCTCAACAAATTCCGGCAATACCTCATGTTCTCTAAGGTGGTAGTCTACACGGATCATGCCGCTATCAAATACTTGATGGGAAAGAAGGAGACAAAACCGAGACTTATACGGTGGGTCTTGCTTATGCAAGAATTTGATTTGGAAATCCGCGATAAGGCGGGTACAAAGATTGTCGTTGCCGATCACCTTTCGAGGATTCTTGTCGACTCGGAAGACACCCAACCGATTGTAGACGCTTTCCCGGACGAGCGACTCTTGGCTATCAACTCGCATCCTTGGTATGCGAATATTGTGAATTATTTGGCGAGCGAAGTGATCCCTCAACACTTGAACCATCATCAAAGGAAGAAATTCCTCCACGACATGAAGCATTACTTTTGGGATGATCCTTTCCTTTTCCATCTTGGAAATGACGGGATGTACCGGCGGTGTATTCCCGAGAGTGAAGTGCAATCTATTTTGACCCATTGTCATGAATTTCCGGTGGGAGGTCACGGTGGCCCCCAAAAGACGGCGGCAAGGGTTTTACAAACCGGCTATTGGTGGCCGACTTTTTTTCGTGATGCCCATCTGCATGTCAAGCAATGTGACAAGTGTCAAAGGTCCGGTAACATCTCCCGGAAGAATGAAGCGCCGTTGAACTATATTCTCGAGGTGGAAGCTTTCGATGTATGGGGAGTGGACTTCATGGGTCCTTTCCCATCGTCAAGGGGTTTCCAACACATCCTAGTGGCGGTAGACTATGTCACAAAGTGGGTCGAGGCCATACCATGTGTAAGATGTGATGGGAAATCCATTTCAAAATTCTTGAAAAAGACCCTATTCCCAAGATTTGGCATTCCACGGGTCATCATTAGTGACAACGGTTCCCATTTCATCGAAAAGAGATTCGAGTCTCTCTTAGAGAAGTACGGCATCAAGAATAAGTAGGGACTTCCTTACCATCCACAAACACAAGGTCAAGTGGAAATCTCAAACCGTGCCATCAAGGAGATCTTAGAGAAGACGGTTAACTCTTCAAGGAAAGATCGCGTAAAAATTGGATGAAGTTTTGTGGGCATACCGCACCGCTTTCAAGACACCGATCGGCACTACTCCTTACCGTCTTGTCTACGGGAAGGCATGTCACTTCCCCGTAGAACTTGAGCACAAAACCATGTGGGCAATTAAGAAGTTGAACTTCGATCTCAAGGCGGCTGGAGGTAGTCGGTTATTTCAATTAGAAGAACTTGAGGAGTTGAGGCGTCATGCATATGATAACAACAAGATTTACAAGGGAAGAACGAAGGCATGACATGACAAGAGGTTGAACCGACGTGAGTTTGTGGTAGGCGATAGGGTCCTCATCTTCAATTCAAGGCTGAAGTTGTTCTCTGAGAAATTGAGATCACGGTGGTCCGAACCATTCGAAATAGTGAGAATTCTTTCCGCCGGAGTAGTTGAGTTGAAAGATGCCCAAGGGAAGTGTTTCAAAGCAAACTCATCGAAACTCAAACCATACATCATGGGCGAGGAATATGTCGGGACAGTTATGACATACCTCGCGGATTTTGGAAATTGAAAAGCATTGGAAAAGGTCAAGCTAGGACCTACAAAACAAGCACCCGGGAGAGGTATGAACTACTTCCCCTCTTTTAGTGTTTTCTTTCAATTTTTAGTTCTTTCATTCTTAATTCCTTTATTTTAGTGCTTTTCTTCTTCCTTTGTTTCACTTTAAAAATCGAAAAAAAATCGTGAGTGATTCTATGAAGTCGGGGTTTGAAAATGTTTTTGAGCGATTGGAGAGAGTCCTTGAATGGAAATTAACCGAGAAAGAAAAGGGAGTGGATAACAAGAGGGTAGATTTTAGGACTTAACAATTTTTCTCCAAGTTTTTGAGCCTTGTAGATCTTAGATGGACCGATGCGCCACGGCGGAGTCACCGCAGACCACGATCAAAGATACTCAAAGTTGGTCCCAGTTTAGCCAATCTGAAGACCACCGTGCCCACGGTTGAAGACACCGTGCCCACGGTCTCATCACAGCATGACTCTTGGAAATTTTGGTCCCGACCATGACCGTGACCACGGTGAAGTTTACCGCAACCACGGTCTCCGCCCCGCTTTATCCTTTCTTTTTCCCTCACCCGAATCACACCGCGCACGGCCAAATGGACCGCGCCACTGGCCTCGTAAACCTGCGATATGTCGGGGGTTCCATTTCATTTCCCCCTCATTTCTCTCTCACTTTCTTCCTCACTCTCACCTTCGAAAACCCTCCCCAAACCCTAATACTCGAACTCTCTTCCAAAATTTGCCGAATCTCTCACCAATTCCTCAGTTTCTCCCACCTTTCTTCTCCATTTCGTGCCCTAGTTGCTGAAGTTCGCCATTTCCGGCTCAATTAAAGCAAGGTTCTTGGCTCTTTGTTTCCTTGTGGGGCTCGAAGTTAACAAGAGGAGTTCCCCATCACCTCTTCTCAGGTATTCCTTGTTTGTTGATGCATCCAAATTCGATTTCCTAGTTGATTTTGGTTGTTGTGTGCATTTTTTCTCTGCCTAGATCTAGGGTTTTTGAGTGTTGAACATTAGAATGATGAAACCAAAAAGGGGTCGACCTAGGAAGCTCCCTCCATCACCATCACAGTTACCATCTTCTCTCGGATCGAGACGGACTCAACCAGCTTCGTTCATCAAAAGTTGTCCCCGTGCCAAGGTTAATTTCCGTTATGAATGCACAAGACTCGCTATGCTGAACTCCAGGAGCGACACATCTACACTCCAGAGATTCTCTGTGATGAGACAATCAACACTCTTTACTGTCGGTCCAGTTTCGACACTCTCGCTCAGGTACTTGGCTGGGAAGCACTTCTCAATGTCAAGGAACCAATTATTGACCAGGCCGTACTCGAATTCATGAGTTCACTTCAAGTCTTCAGTGATGGGTACCCTGAGGCCATCTTCAGCTATAAAGTGGGTGATAGGGAGCTAGAATGTTCTGTTCAAGAGTTTTGCCAAGCTTTGGAACTACTAGAGAACGGGGTATACTTCTGGGAGAGTGAGGAATTCGATGTACAAGAAGCGTGGAAACGGTTAACTTGTTGGAGAAGAGCACCTGTCGACTCCGAAGAAGGTCAGGCGATGTTTTACTGCCCCAAGGAATCTCAAGCACAGGATTTTTGTAATCCCGCTGTCCGGTTATTCCATTTGGTGATTGCTAATTCAGTGTTTGGGCGAGATGAGGAACGATCACATGTTCGTCTGGAAGATCTCTTCATAATTTACAATACTTTGAAGGGGAAACAAGTGAACTTAGGCTCTTGCATCCTACATTGGTTAGGGGAGATGAGTATATCTGATAACTTCACCAACCTTGGAATGGGCCATATAATTTGTCACTTCCTCCGGAAGCAAGGATTTGGTGATTACCTGGGACTATGGAAGCCACGTTACGTCCCTATCACCATTGACAAAGAGCTGTTGATCGAAATGGAGATAGTCTCTGAGCGTCATTCACGCACCGTCTACCATCATGGTTATGGCGATCGGAAAATCCGCATTCCTCTCGACCCAACTCATGCTGAAGAATGGCTCGATATTGCAAATAATGAAAATTGGTCGTGCGGGCAATTTTATTGTGGGCCGCGGATAATTGGCGGTGCACCTATCCCCATTTCTAGTTTATTGCAAGAGTTTGAGGAGAATACCCATGAGAAGATGCTAGAGAGTTCGGCACGGTATGACGATCTGAACCAAATCACTTTTGAAAACAAAGGCTTAAGTATCGAGATTCGTGAGCAGAACAAACTTCTCCGTTCCCAGGTGAAGATGCTAGAGGATCAACAAAAGCAGCTTGCAAACATCCAACGACACCTGCAGCACCACGAAGAGTACCTCCGCCAGCAAAACCGCTTCATGCGTGATTGGAGTTTCCATCATTTCACTGTTGAGGGCCGTTTCCCAGCACCTCCTGACTATGTCAATCCCTATTACCCATCCTTCTTTCCACTACAACCCCGTCCTCTGCCAAGAGGGTCCGCTTGAGGACCGTTTGTAAGCACCCCACCCCCACCCGACCTTTATCATTGACTATTTACTTTATTTTTGTGAAGTATAAGTGTGGGGGAGTGCTTCTTCGGGGTTTTGGAGTTGTGATGTCTGGTGGTTTTGGATTGTTGGTCTCTCAATCTCTTTTGGCATGAGCTCGCACATTTTGGGGATTGCTCGGCTGGGTTGCTCGGGTTTTCCCTTGTCTTGTTTGTTTGTCATGTATGGTTGTCTGATGGTTATCTTATGGTTGTTTGTTTGTTTTTTTTGGTAAGCTAGACTGTGTTTAAGCATTTCTCGCTTGTATCTTAGGCATTGATGAATGTAACCGAATGATTTTTGAGATGAATGCAATGATGTAGTTATTTCGGTTAGTGCATATCGAGTTTCACCCTTATTTCCCACCTCAATGAGTGAGATTCGGGGATAAGGTAAGTTATTGGCAATGTATATATTGTTCATATTTTTTTTGTTTTTCATCTTTTCGTTTCTTTCCTAATCTTTTAAGTTAGTTTTTCCTTTCCTTTGCTTTTGGCCTCGCATGCGAATTCTATAGTTATAAAGTCGTCTTTTACTCTAACATTGTTCCGACTCTCTTGAACGACGACTTCGGATCGCTATTTTCAACGCTTATGAAGAGCTTGAGGTAATATCTTTCCACCTTACTCTTAGTATGTGAATTCTTATCATGATCCGTCGCATGCTTGGTTTTCTTTTGGCTGGCGAACCCCTATGAGTGTCTATGTTGGGATATCTATTGCTATTGGAGCCTGTGGGCTCGGGTCGCCACCATTTCTACCTGCTAGTTGTTTATTGTTTGTTTGTGTTTTGTAGGTTCTCTACCCTTTTCATGTGACACTTTCCCACAATGAGGACATTGTGGAGTTTTAAGTGTGGGGGGGGGGGAGATATTCTATTTTAAGGGTAGATCACCTAGTCGTTTCGTTCTTTGTTTCCTAGTTTTACTAGTTTTTGCTTAATTTTTAAAAATTTTTGTGTGAAAATGGAGAAAAAAGGGAGTGAAAACCTTTTCGTTTTTTTTCTTTTCATTTTGTTTTTGTTTTGCTTTGTTTCCTAGATCTCGTGTTCGAAGTTGAGAAGCCGTTCTTAAATTTCCTTCTAAAAGTAATCGGTTGGAGCATTTTCAATCCTAACTTGGAGCATTTTCAATCGGTTGGAGCAGGGCCTCCCCTTGCATCACCTACGTCCCTCACCAAGCCAAGGGTGACCAAATGCGAGGGAGGGCAACACTCCTCTCGGTTGTTTCGTTGTTTTCAAATTCGGACGCGAGTTTTTAAAGTCTTTTGGTTCCCGTTAAACCCTTGTTATATTTTTTTTGCTGCGGGGTTTCACCTGTTACAAGGTGTAGGGAGTTGAAAAACCTTCAAGATCGACCTTTTTCTGAGTTTGGTGTTTGTGAGATGCTCCTAACGGTTACTTTGGGAGGTTTAATCGCGTTTTCTTAGTTTAGATTGCGAGATCTTGTGAATCATAGCCCTTTGTCGTTCTTTTTGTTTTCTTCGGTTTTGTTTTCACTTTCCCTCTCTCCTTTTTCTTTGGCTTTTGTGGTTAAAGCCGCTACAAACCCTCACGAGTCCATCTCGTCCACCTGGGCTGCCGGGGGGTTCAAAGGGCTTGGTGCATACGCTAAATGCACTCGTTTCTCTCCCACGACAGAGGAGTTTGTGTTAGTTAGTTTTGTTTCGTTCCGTTTTAATCGGGACGAGCAAAGGTTTAAGTGTGGGGTGGTGTTTAGACCCGATTTCGTGTCTAAATACCGTCTAAATCCTTAGCTTTTGACTTGTTTCGCAGTTGCTTTAATAACTTTTAATGCGTTTTAGTTACTTTTGTAGTTTCCGAAGGGTTTCACTCAAAACGATTCTAAATGGGCCAATTTTGCACCAATCTTGGGAATCCCGAGATTCCCTAAGATTCCACGAGCCCTGCATGTATCAAAGGCAGCGGAAGCGGAAGCAATGGTTGAAGAACCTCCTGAAGAAAACTGTGACCGAGAGACACCGTGGCCACGGTCACTCTAATCGTTGCCACGGTAGGATCTTCACCATGACCTAAGGAAGAAGCCTTGCAGCCGAGATAGACCGTGGTCACGGTCACTCTGACCGTAGTCACGGTAGGATATTCACCCTGCCTAAGGAAGAAGCCGTCGATCGCCACGGCCTCCCAGACCGTGAGCCACGGCGGTGCGAAGGAGCGAAAGTTGTCACCTAATCGCTTAGACCGTGACCACGGTGCATACGGGACCGTGCCACGCGATGCGGCGAAGAGAAGAAATCGTCGCTTTACGCAGACCGTACACGGCCACCCCGACTGCCAGTGGTCCCTGCGGGCGCTTTTGTATGTTGTGTAAAATGATGAGTTTTGAGTAACAACCTTGATTACTATTTAATGTATTTAGGTCATTTTAGTTAGAGAGGGGGGAGACAACAGCTTCACCTATCTTTGATGATACTTTAGCACTCTTTATCACATTTGAAGTCTTAGATTAGAGGGATTAAGCAAGATCTTTGCTGAGATTATTAGTTATTGTATTGGATTCTCTTGATTTTTATTGGAAGTTTGAAGATTATTCTCAACTTTGGAGCATTTGAGCTTTATTATTCTGAAGTTTTCTCCCTTGTCATCACAATCAGCATTTCTTAACCTTTCTCTCTCTAATTTATTGCTCATTTATTAATCTCTGTTTTTAGTTATTATTGATATTGTTGGTATTATTGAATGTTTATTGTCATCTTGTTTACTCTTTTAAGCACGAATGAAGTTGTTGATGTTATTATCATGATAGTTAGGATGTTTAGTGGCTAGAACCGTAATGGGTTAGGGAGATATTAAGGGTGTGAATGGGTGATTAGGTTTGGGTTAGCAATCTTAGTGAGTAACTAGTTAGGAAATCAACTTCCCAATCCTATCCTTCCCTCAAGTGGGATGCATTTGGGTGCGAAAGCATCCTGAATACATCCAATGCTTGTTGGAAGGTAGGAATTAGGATAGTTAGTGTTCTAGTTCGCGAAAGCGAATAGAAATTAACTAGGAAATTCCGTTCTATTAACTTTCCCGGGTCTGTTTATGGATTTCGGGGAAGTTAATCCGGACTATCCTTGAAAGAGGAAGTCCGGTGGGTGTTTTCTAACGGAATTACCATTTGATTTCCCTTTCTCGTTACTCTTTGCGAAACCCATTTCCTCATTCCCGTTTGCATCCCAAAAGTCTCCCGACACCCATTGTTTCCCCTTTTTTACTAAACATAGTGTGTTTGTGCCGTTTTTACCCTAAATTCTATCATCCTTTCATGATCGTAAACCATACCTAGAGTCAACTTGCTATAGCTAAGGCCCCTAGCTCCCTGTGGAAGAACGATAAAACCGTGGTCTTACAAACCACTCGACTAATACCTACCGGCCTCCTCCTTCTCGTCATACCCTGGCTTAAGTGCGCTCTGCTCGTCGTGGTCGTGAAATTGTAGTGAGGGACCGTGATTCATGTGCATCCGTAGGGTATCCTGGCGGTCAGGCCCTAGCGGATGACGCTACTTCGCGTCCTGCACCTTATGATGCTTTATCTTTTGGTTCAGTTCGCGGATGGCCTATCCTCGCCTCGGATGGGTCCGCATGGCCTCTTCGTTCCTAAGAGTGGATGTGCCTCAAGACTCTTGGCCGGGTGGATCTCGCTTCTTCCGGTTGGCCCTCCTCGCTATGGAATCGTCCGATATGGCCTACTCTTCACTGACCGCGTGTTCTCGATCATTCCTGGCTGGGTGCTTCACAGGAGCCCTCTGTGTGTTCGCCGTCGAGTGTGCGCCCTTCGGAAATGCCCTTGACCGGGCCATCACCTCCTGTGTAGACTGCTCCTGGACCTGACTATTATTCCTGGGATACCTACTTCGGCGCGGCCGACGCTTCTAATGCAGGAGCCTCAAATGCAGGGGGCAACTTGGCGGAGGACAACGGCGATTCCGGTTCCCTGTGGTGATCACCTTTATGCAATGCAAGACTCTTCTTTTTTTTATTTTATTCGAGATTCTTTGTAACGCATTTTTATTTTATGCAAGACTCGAACTTGGTGTATGCACAATTTGACGCTTTTATTTAATGCAATTTCGAATTATTTTCTACATGATGGGATTAATTCCAATTAATCCCGCTTCCCCAAAAAGAAAATAAAATAAAAAAGAACAAAAACTTAAGTGTCGGAGATAGCTCAAGCAAAAATTTCAGAACCAGACATCATCGGGTCGATAACAGAAACCGGAACATAAAAAATACACGAATGGGCCAGTTTAAAAACCAAACAGAGAGGCCAACAAGAGGTCCTGGCGCAGATGGGCCATGGAGTCAAAAATTAGGCTCGATCGCCAAACCCTAGGCGGGTTTTGAGGCCGAGGCCTGGGCTTGGGCATGACGCGCTGTGTTGAATCACGAGATTATAACCTAGGCGGGTTATAATCATTTTTTTTCTTTTTTTTTTGCTAGCCATTGAAGAAAGGCTTGAATCATGGGATATGATGGCAACGGCCATATGACTGCTTGGTGGCCGATTTGCTCCATTTTTTATCATGGATGAAAGTGTATAAATACCCCCTCCTTTGCCATGGAGATCACCCATCATCTTCTATTGCATTTTCCATATGAAAAGGCCTCCTAAAATCACAAAAAGAAATCCTCTTATCATGGCCTTCGAGAAGAAGCTCGCTACTTGGATGAGCACTTTATCAAGAGACGAGAAGAAAGAGCTCGGGAGATATAGTCTGACGAAATTGCTAAGTCTTCGATAGGCGAGAGTCAACCATGACTTTATTCGAGCGGCGAGCTTCTTTTGGGATCCGAAGATGCATGTTTTCCACTTTTCCTTGAAAGAGCTATGCCCACTACCCGAAGAGTGGTCGTCCATTCTCGGGACAAATCATTTTGCGCGACCGACATCACCTCCAACTGTCGCCGACAATACCAAACAATACAAGGAATTGCTATGCCTTCCGAACTAAGTCATAGGAAGCGCATTATTTGGCGATAAGGTACATTTCCAAACCATTGTCGAATATTTTCAATCGCCTGACACTTTGGAATATGGTCCCGTGATACGAGTGCGAGCACTCGTATTATGTCTTCTTGGAGAATTTTGCTTTTATCATGGCGGGCGAAGAACTGGGCCGGCGGGCCTAATTCAAATTGTTGAAGACATGGCTCGAGGTTTTAATCCAGTGCCGTTGATGCTGGTGGAAACTATGATGGGTTTGGATAATCCGGATCCGGAATATGAGCTTCGTGGGAGCCCCTTACTTCTTCAAGTACATTTCCTCCTTCCTCCCTCATTTTTTTTCAAATCTGCTTATTGCCTTTAAAACCCAGGCGGGTTTTAAGGTTTTTTTTTTCATTAGTTGGGAGAATAATTGGTATGCAATCATAACCCGTGCTAACTTTATGGGCAGATATGGCTCATGGAGCATTTGGGCCTTATCGAAGATCCTCGTAACCCCTCGGCGCTTGCAAATTATTGTCAAAGGAGGCGCAAATATACCGAGCTCCGATCGGTAACTGAATGGGTCGCCTTTCTGAAGGAACCTCGTGACATCGCGTGGTGGATCGAGTGGTGGCATGTTCCCGAATACGTGACCAGTGATTATCGCAACGCCTATGTGTGTATCGCCGGCTTGACACACATGACTTTCTATTTTCCGGAGCGGGTATTGCGACAGATGGGTCGCAAACAGACCATCCCCGAGCGACTATGTGAAACCCCCGATCAATTAAAGCTTCGCGGCTCGGTGATAGAGTCTTGGCTGAAGTATTGGGCAAGAAGGCTGACCCTTAAGGTTCCGTCAAAGGCACATGTATCAGAGATTGCGGACTCTGAATATCACGGGTGGCTGATCACGGCTGTTGAGTCTCGCCGTGCTGGAGAGGCGCTAAGAAGTCGAACATCCATGAGGGAGAGGCTGGGTCCTCGTTCTACGATAAAGGATCGTCTCGGCGCGAGGGTGATGGCAAAGGACCGGCTTGGTCCGAAGGTGGAGACGCGGAAATCTCATAAGCGAGTCTATAAACCTTAAAACAAAGAGACGGACCTAAACGAGCCTAAAGACATGGAGATTGATCATGAGACCACTGGCAACGTAGAGAAGGTGAAACAAGACTAGGAGATGGATGGGAGCGAAGGAACTGAACTGCTTTGCTAGAATAAACTTTTATTTAATTATGCCTTTTTGAATTTTCTTATTTACAAGCAGTGTACTTGCATTTTGATTATTAATAAAAGAAGAAGTGTTATTTACAATCATTGTGTTCTTGCAAATTTTATCTTTCTTCCTTTCATGAGCATAAATCGAATATTAACCAAGTGTCTGAAAATTGGTTTTCCAGTTGCTTGGCTATATTAAGCATAATATCTCTTGAGCTGATCCAAATTTGTGGGTTGAATCACATCTTCTCCATCCATGGTGGCAAGCCGAGTTGCTCCTCCCGGTAAAATTTCCTTAATCATATAAGGCCCTTTCCAATTAGGTGCAAACTTTCCCCTTGGGTCTTGTATTGGTGCCCTCATTTCCTTAAGCACTAGATCACCTTCTTGAAGTGAACGACCTTTCACCTTCTTATTAAAGGCGCGAGTGATCCTATTATGGTATACCTGAACATTATGCAACGCCCTTAATCGCCTTTCATCCATCAACATTAACTCCTCGAACCTTGCCCTAGCCCATTCTGCTTCTGGCAATTGGCTTTCTGCCACTATTCGTAATGACAGGATCGCTAACTCGATCGGCAGGACTGCTTCCATCCCATACACTAATGAATAAGGTGTTGCTCCTGTGGCAGTTCGAATTGAGGTTCGGTATCCCCATAAGGCAAATGCTAACTTCTCAGGCCAATCCTTGTAAGTAACGACCATCTTCTTAATGATTCCCGCCACCGCTTTATTGGCCGCTTCTACAGCAACGTTGGTTTGTGGTCGGTAAGGTGAAGATCGATGGTGCTGAATTTTGTAATTGGTGAGCAAAACCTCCACCTCCTTTCGAAAGTGACTCCCGTTATCACTGATGATCTCATGAGGTACTCCATATCGGCATATAATGTTCTGAAGGATGAATTTGGCCTCTTGCTTGGATGTGAGTTTGGCAAAAGAGGCAGCCTCTACCCACTTAGTGAAGTAATCAATAGCGACCAGGATGTATTCATGTCCTCCTGTTCCGGTTGGGTGTATTTTGCCAATGATGTCAATACCCCATACCGAGAATGGCCATGGAGAGGTCAGTGTTGTCAGATATGAAGGAGGTTGATGCTGCAGATTGGCATACTCCTGACATTTGTGACATTTTTGAACAAAATTCAAGCAGTCTACTTCCATAGTGGTCCAGTAATAACTAGCTCTTTGAATCTTATTCGCCAAAGATGCGCCATTCATGAGGCCCACATCGCCCTCCGCATACGATTGCCATAATTTCTTTCGCACTTTTGGCATCGATACACAATGATTGATGCCTCAGAGGTGACTTCTTGTACAACCGATCTTGATCAAGCAGATTGTGTCGCTAAATCACGATCGCGTTGTCCTCGAGCATCTAACTCACCGGATATTCTCCTTCCGAAAGAAATTGTATATGTCAAGAAACCACATCGCCTCTTCTTTTGTTTCCGCACGTATACATACGCGGTTCGCATCACGCTCTACAATTCTTGGTAGCCGAGCGTGCACGATGGGATTGATATCATTGAGGATAATTTAGCGAGCATCGCCGATTCGTGATCCCTAGAAAGGTATTGGAAATTGATCTTCTCGAATTGGTCAGCCAATCCCAAAAGCTTCTTCTGATAAGCTAAAAGACACTCACTCCGAACTTTCCATGCGTTCTTAGCCTGGTTAATGATGAGGCTAGAGTCTCCAATGACATTTATGTGGCGTATTCCTAAAGCCAAGGCAGCTTGTAGGCCTTTGATGCATGCTTCATACTCCGCCGCATTGTTAGTAGCATCAAAACCCAATTTTACAGATACAGGGGCATGTGCACCTTCTGGAGATATTAACAAGACTCCTATTCCACAACCCATTTGGTTAGAAGCTCCATCAAAATACATTTCCCAAGTAACTTCATCAATCAAGAACACGTCTTCGTCTGGGAATTCCAAGTGAGTGCTTAGAGGTTCCTGTGATGGTGAAGCAGCCATAAAATCTGAAACAACCCGCCCTTTAATAGATTTATGGGGTAAGTATTGAAGATTGAATTCAGAAAGCGTGACTACCCATCGAGCGATGCGGTTGTTGATGGTTGGTTGCTCCATGATGAATTTGATGGGATTGTTCTCAGCTATTACATATACTGTGTGTGAGAGCATGTAGTGTCTCAGCTTCTTGGTGGCCCAAACTAACGCAAGAGCCATTTTTTCTATGTCTGCATATCGACTTTCGCAGTCTATGAAATTCTTGCTCAAGTAGTAGATGGCGTTCTCTTGACCTTTAACCTTTTGAGCTAGCATATCCCCCATTGCTGAGCTAGTCACGGTAAGGTAAAGGAGTAGAGGCTCATCTAGTACTGGCGGCATGAGAATTGGGGAATGTTGCAGATACTCCTTGATTTTCTCAAAAGCAGCTTAACATTGATCATCCCATTCTACTTTGCTTCCTTTCTTTAACTTCTTGAACAAAGGTTCACAAGTCATGGTGAGCTTTGAAATGAACCTGCTGATGTACTGGATTCGGCCCAAGAAACCTCTTATCTTCTTTTCTGTCTTAGGTGGTTGTAACTTTTGGATAGCCTTGATCTTTGAAGGATCAACTTCAATGCCTTGTTGGCTAACCACATAGCCTAGTAGCTTCCCATAGGTAACACCGAAGGTGCACTTTGCTGGATTGAGCCGCATCTTGTATTTGCGCAGTCGTAGAAAGAACTTCCGGAGGTTAGGAATATGACCCTCTCTTGTTTTGGACTTAACAATCATGTCATCAACATAAACTTCTACTTCGACGTGCATCATGTCATGTAGTAGGGTATTGGCAGTCCGCTGGTATGTTGCCCCGGCATTTTTGAGACCGAAAGGCATGACAACATAACAGTACGTACCCCATGGTGTGGTAAAGGAAGTCTTCTCCATATCTTCTTCTGCCATTTTTATTTGATTGTAACCAGCATATCCATCCATAAAGGATAAGAGCTCATGTCCGCAAGTGTTATCCACCAATACATCAATGTGGGGTAGAGGGAAACTATCCTTGGGACTAGCCTTGTTAAGGTCTCGGAAGTCCACACACATGCGCACTTTCCCATCTTTCTTGGGTACTGGGACAATGCTAGCAATCCATTCAAGGTATTGGACTGCTTTGATGAACTTAGCGTTAAGCTGCTTGATCACCTCTTCTTTAATTTCTTAGCCCATTCAGGTTTGATCCTCCTAGCCTTTTGTCGCACCGGTTTTGCATCGGGGAGCAAAGGTATGGTGTGCTCCGCAATTTCCCTGTCAATCCCCGGCATGTCCTCGTAAGACCATGCGAATACATCCACAAACTCCTGGAGTAGCTCTGTAAATGCCACCCGTTCTTCTGTTGTGAGTGAGCTACCTAATTTCAACTCCCGAGATTGTTCTTCCGTGCCCACATTTATGGTGATGGTATCTTCCAACACCGCCATCTTATGCTCATGTTCATTAGAAAATTCTTTTAAGGGTTCATTAAATTCCAGATTATTAATAGCATAGTAGTTTAGGGAAGAGGGGAAAGAAGAATCAGAGTAAGCAGAAAGGTTCATTTTATTGAATGCAGAAATGAGTACATCGCCAGCAGACTCAAGACCAGAATCACTTGACTCTAGACTCTTAGGACCAGACTCAATGTCCATAGGAACATACTTTCCTATAGATAAAACAAAGCTATTATTCTCAGCATCGACCCATGAGACCGCCTTGACTTCTTCTTCTTCAGTGATCATGAGACTTGGATCAAAGCTTGGGTTGGATAATGCAACAATAACAGCGTCAGCTTCAGATTCTCCCTTAACAGCTTCTTGTCCAAACAGTATGCCAAATATGTTGCTTCCAGCAAGGTGAGTCCATTCCAATGGTGGCTGTTTGTCCCGAGCGGGGATGAAAACAGTAGCCATGTTAATGGTGCAGTCATTGAAAACTTCTAACCCATCGACCTGAACTCCCTTGTTCTTCAGGTAGTATGGTTCAGGGAATCCATAGTAAGGGAAGTCATCACCTTCCCTAACGAGCTGCCCATTCAGAGTGAGTGGATAGGGCTTCATTTGGAATAAGGTAGGTGGGTTGTCCATCCTTTTTTGCTCAGCTATGGCTATCTTGGCGAGCTTAACTTCCTTCTCAGTTGGCTTGTACCCTAAGCCAAACCTTCCCTTCTGTTTAAATGTCTTGAACACAGGAGGAATCTTTTTTTTCGGGTTCTTTCCTAGCGGCATCCCAGTGAAGTGTCCTTGTTTCCTGAGTATTGCATGCACTTTGGGATTTGAGTAGGGATCGAAGTCAAAAGAAGCTTCATCCTGGCTCAAAGTCGCCACAAGTTCAAAGTTGTGAAGTTCTTCGTCCATAGAACTATGTTCTACCTCAAGAGTTGCTTGCTTGGGACATGGGAGTGAAGACAACATTGACGGATTCTCCCGAGATGGTGATGACTTGTCCTTGGACCAACATCTTTACCTTCTGGTGTAAGGTAGATCCTATAGCATTTCATTCATGAAGCCATGGCCTCCCTAGTAACAGATTGAAGGAGGCTGGAAGGTCTAGCACTACGAACTCCACGTTCCGAGTGATATTGCCTGTAGTGATGGGCAATATTATGGACCCCACCGACTTTCGAGGAGAATTGTCATAAGCCCTAAGTTGTACACCATTTTGAGCCAAGTGCTGTTGTTGGACTCCCAATTTCTGTGCCGTCCTCCAAGGGCACACATTCACAGCCTAGCCATTATCGACCAAAACTAGAGGGATAGTTTTGGTGGAACATTGCACTGTGAGGTATAATGCTTTGTTGTGGGATGCCCCTCCCTGAGGCAGATCTTCAATCCCAAAGGTGATAGACTCTTGTTGGGTAGTCACATGAGCAACTAGAGATTCAGGAGTTGTTGTGGGAGATACTGTTAATGCAGTAAGAGCATCCATCATCTTCTGTCTGTGTGCCTGTGAGGTACAAATCAATTGCTAGATGGTAACTTCAGCCTTGGTCTTCTTGAGTTGTGTAAGGAGAGGATCTTCAGGTGCGACATGGTTGTCGTTGGTAACCAGTGGTGTAGGACTAGAAACAGCCACTGGGGTAGTGGTGTTCCTGTTGTTATGGCGACCTAATCGAGTGAGAAATGCTACACCATCGGATGTTGGCTCATCTGGCTCCATCCATTCCGTCTTGGAGTATTCATGCTGCTCTTCGTCGTCGCTATCCCAAATACCATGAATGGATAGGTCTTCATGAAAACCGAGCACTTCAGGGATAAGTTGGCCTGTTTCAACAATCAAAGTGGAAGGATCAAAGCTACAAACTCCATGAAAGATAGCGTTGGTATGCTCAGGCATAGGGTTACTTTGATTGTTAGGCTTTTGAGCAACTTTCGGCATGGGTAATGTCCAATCCCTTATCATATCTTCTATTTTGTTCTTGAGAGACCAGCATTTCTCAGTATCATGTCCTCGACAATGATGATAGCGGCAGAATTGATCCAAATTCTTTCCTCTTGTTGCTGATTCTTCCCTTGGCAAAGGTAGGACCAAAAAACCCTTCTTGACCAATCGATCAAGAGCTTGTGAGTAAGAGACGTCCAATGGCGTGTAAGTCTCATACTTTGATATGAAAGGCCCTCATACCGGATATAGTTAGTTTCCATGATCTTAGGAGGGTGGCTAGACGCACTAGTGGCCCTCCTGTTGGAACTAGACCCCTTCCATCCAGGCGAAGTGGTCTTATCATTATGCATCGCCTCTAGTTGGACACAGATGTCCTTCAAGTAGTCAAAGTGTTTGATGACGTGATATCCAAAGTGTTTGGATAAACTGCCTTTTAGCCCTTGCTTGAAAGTGGACAACTGTAGGCGAAGAGGGATTGTCTCATTGATGTGAGACAGCTTGGTATGCCATCGCTCAAAGTAATCCAGGAAGGATTCGTCATCTCTTGCTTCATGGTGGTCAAGTCATCCATCGTAGCCTGCTTCCTCTGGATGCGGCTGTAGTGATTAATGAAAGCTTTGAACAGTTCGTTCCAATCGGCCTTTGTTTGAAGTGGTAAGGCGTGATACCATACCTTGGCTTCGCCATCTAGAGTGGATGGGAAAACGGTAGAGTATAAACCGACATCAATTCGGTTTAATGGTGCTAGCCTCATGAACTCTTCGATGTGATGAACTGGGTTTTCGGAGGGTTTGAACCTGATGTTTGGTACCTCTACTTTATCAGCTATCTTCAGAATCGGCTGGACAGGTAATGGCACTTCCAGATATTTGTTAGCAAAGGCCGACACAGTGCTCATTGCTTTGGTAAGGCTTTCTAATTTCTGTTCAAGGGCCTTAACGGCTGGATCCTTCACAGGTTTAGATGCCTCAGGAGTATCGACTTTTGTCTTGGATATCCCACTCCCTCCAACATTTGGGGATATCTTGATGACTTCAGGTTCGAACTCATATCCCTGTATTTCTTCATCGTCTTCCTCAACATTCAATCCCAATTTGGTATTGATTTTAGTAATGGCTTGCAGTATACCATCCATCACTTACTGTTGCTCATTCAGCCTTTTCCCCACCTTCTGCTCTTGTTCTAAGGTAGTGGCAAATACAAGACCTTGCATTTTGGTATAGAGGTCATCCAAATGTTTCGTGATGTTAGCTTTGGTGCTCTGGACCGGGATCTCTTGGAATTGTTCTCCAGACATGATGCTGTCACTGGTTGCCGATGGATCGTAGGGGGGATTCGGAATCAAACGGCCTGTTCGTGGATCTCGAATGCGGGCTCGGAGTCGATCACCAATGATGCATGGATGGAAATTCAAAGTTAAGACACTTGATAGCATTCTCCGACACGTTCTACCCGATGCATGCATGTTCTAGATGACCTATATGATCTTTGACACATGTATGCTTACATAACAGACTCACCCACTTTTTGGGAGTGCATAGCCTAACTCTACATGGACCTAAAACAACAGAACATTATAAAGGGCCGAATAAAGTCAACATAGTGAGTGGGTCATAAGTTGGTAGACCATGGTCAGTGTTTCTCAGTTCGGATGGGCCCATTCCACTGGGCGACCATTTTAAGGAGAATCCGTAACTTGGCCCAACAACTCATACAGCTCAAACCATATTGGCTCTTACGCGGACTAGAATAATGTTCAACAAGACCGGCAACCCACTTTTTTTTTGTAATTTTTTTAACTCGGGGAAAATGGGTATTGTAAAGGACTGGATAAAGTCAACAATAAGCGAGTCATAATCAATTTATGGGCTTAATTGACAAATCCTATATGGTTGAGCCTAACAACGGGCCGGCCATAAGTGTGATGGATTTATTAATTAAATCGATAAATTAATTTACTCAAGCCTAGTGACTATTATGCAATCTAAGACGTTATCCATTAACTTTGTTGGACTTTTAATTCATTTTTGGACCTTTGTGAAGAGAATTTCATAAAGGGCCATATAATATCATCAAAGGTGAGTCAATTTTTATTTATTAATCAAGATAATCAACTTTCGAGCATAATGGGCCCTTCCACTTGGGCTAACCAAAATGCCTTTGAGTTAATTATATTAATTAATAAATAATCCTTTTCTCAACCCAATGAATTTTATATGGACCAGAACAAAACCTTCAAACTAGGGTCGACTTTTTACAAAAGACAAGAAAAGGGGATGGATACACATAGCACATAGCATACACATGGAAGGGTACCTACACTAAGGCTCTAAATTCATGGACTTTTATGGTTGGGTATATAGCCTACCGCATGCCTTCGCCCCGGTTCTTCATACCATAAGGTAAGCAGTTAGGGTATTTCTCAAAGAACATCAAGGAAGCTCTCGGAGTGTGACATCGGGAGAGGAGCGACCAAATGCTTAGAGATGTAGAGTTCATACCCATAGTAGTGGCCTCCCGCTCTCAAGGGAAATCTTAGGTAACTTAAACCGTCGCCTTTGTGTTAACGTGTCAAAAGACCCGATTAGTGGTCCGGTATGCAAGGGATGCCTAAAAGAATAATAAAATCGTGAAATAAATTAACTTCTCCCTTTTACACTTTCAAATCAATTTGATTTTTTTCAAGTTTTACCCTCTTTTTAAAGTTTATGTCCCCAATGGAGTCGCCAATCTGTAGGAACGCCCCGGAACCCTCCCGTTCGGGGAAATTGTTTCGGGTGCCACTACTTAAACGATTGGGAGGCGACTAAGGTTTCTTAATCCTTAAATAAGGATATTTTTTTTTATTTTCGAAATTCATTTTCGGGGTGATGAAACTTTATTTATTTACAAACCCGTTTTTTATTAATTAAATTATTCGTAATTACACAAATTAATTTAACAAAATTTAATCTCGGTCCACTTAGTAAATCCAGGCCCAGAAGAGAACCAGTGGGCCACTAGAATCAGCCAAAACCCGCCTGGGTTTTAGCGAATTCTAGGTTGGGCCATTGATCTCTTCGGCCCAAAGGGAAATTGGGTTGAAAATGATAAAACCCGCCTAGGTTTTATCATATTCTGGCCAATTTCTCTCGGGACCCTCCTTATATATATGTTGGACATGAATTAAATTATTTTCTTAAATTAATTTTGTGTAAGAAATCGAATACTTTAAATAATTAAACGAGTTTATAAAGTTGTAAAAGAGGCCAACCGATTTAAGGAAATCGACAAACTATAAAATAAGAAAAAGAAAGATTCCGGTCTACGAACCCGATTTCTAGATTCGGGGGTAAGGTTACGAATTCGAGAGTTATAAGAAATCTCGAATCCGCCTGTTATAAAACAGACTCTACTAAAATCACATTGAAAATAAAGAGAGCGGGGAGAAGTTTGATTAATTTCGCGGAATTATTATTCGAATCATGCAATATAAAACAATGCGGTTTTATTTTACAAAATATGTACAAGCACGAAATTAAAGAAGGAATTACATGATTAACTACAATAATGAAAATAAAGAAATCGAACCTTGCTTAAGATGTAGCGATGACGACCTTGATCCCTTGAGTTGCCCCTTGACTTGAAACCCGGATGAGAAAATGTGGATGGTTTAAGAAAAGTGGTGTATAGATGATTATATGGTTTTGAAGAATATGATTTGAGAAATGGATTATGGGAGAAAAAGTAGTATAATATGGATGTGGTGTGGGAAGGTGATTTTGTGATGGAGGATGATGGAGATATAATATGGAGATAATGGGAGGATAGAATAATCATAGGGGATGAGGAGAGTTTGAGAGAATGGAAGTATAATATGGTGGGAGAGTAGAGTAAGTGTATTAGATGATGATTGTTGGTTTCCATTAAGGTGAAATGGAGGGGGTATTTATAGGTGAAGAAGTATGGGTTTTGGAGGGAAAAGGTGGGGGACATACCCCAAAAATCATGCCATCAGAGTCCAAAACCCAGGCGGGTTTTGGGGTGGTCAAGGGAGGTCAAATCACGTGGGCAAAAATCAGGGGATTGCATGCATGCAGAATTTTCTTTTGGCGCCAGAATCACCAAAGCCTAGGCGGGCTATGGTAATTTTATCACGCGGATCCGTGACGTGGCGCTAAACGGCGTCGTCTGCTTCTTCGCTCAAAGCCTAGGCGGGTTTTGATTTTTCTGGGCCGGATCAAACTTTAGGCGGGTTTTATTCTCTGGGCCGGGGAGCGCGACTAGCCCGCTTCCTGTGTGGGCTGGTGAATAAAAAAAATGAAACCCCTTTGGGTTTTAATTATTCCTGGCTTGATTTATTTTCTTTGGGCTCGATTTATTGATCTTTTTGGGCCCGTTGACCCGTTTCACTTGGCCCATCCGTCTTGTATATATTTTTTGATGAGTCAGGTTTATACCGGTACAAATTCCGGTGTCTACACTCCTTTGTTGCTTACTTTGACGAGGTTATGTTGTTTGGACTTCACTTTGCCCCCTAGTCTTCGTTCGAGACACCGAGCTCCATCCTTCCTCTTCACCAAAAGCTTTTGAGACTTGCTCATGTTCATCTTGAGGGGCCTGAATTGGTACAGAAAGCAGAACTGGTTTTTGACATCCAAATTGAATCATCAAGAATTCATTTCTCTTGGCTGGAATCGGTTGTGCTGAAACATAATTGGCTTCGACATTGTCATTTAAGTCCAATATTATCTGTCCTTCCTCAGCTGACTTCATGATCCGCTCCTTCAGTGTAATGCACTTCTCAAGAGGGTGACTGACTACCCTATGATAACGATAGTATCTTGGATCAGCAGTTCTTCCCACTTCTTCCGGTCTCTTTGGTTGTGGAAGTTCGATAACTCCTGTCTCTAACAGGTTGTCGAGCATTCCTGATAAATCTGAGTCTGGAAATGGGTACTTCTTTTCTTGAAGCTCCTTCAGTTTAGGGCGCTTCTTTTCAGTATCTTTCGAGGAAGTGAATTTCTCCCTTTTAGGTTTAGGCTTAGCAGAGATTCTCACTGGTTCACTCATTGAAATAGCCATGGACTCCTCTGTTGAAGTCTTCGACGACTTGCCATTCTTCTTGTACCCATTAGCTCCGTTCCTTGACTCAAATGCAGATGAAGACCTTCCCCGTCGACTTGCTACGGTTGTCTCCATATCATACGCCTTAGTTGCCAACTCTGAAAGGTTTTTGACTTGGCCATCTTGAGGACGTAGAGCAAATCCCAGTGCATACCTTGAGCGCACATATCGACAGCTGAAGCTTCGGTGAGGCGATCCTTGCATTCAAGACTAAGAGCCCTCCAACGATGGATGTAATCAAGGACTGGCTCACCTTCCCACTGTTGGGTGTTTGTCAATTATGTCATGCTGACAACCCGTTGAGTGCTGTAGAATCTATTAAGAAACTCATGCTCCATTTGTTCCCAACTGTTAATAGACTCAGGCTCTAACTCCGTATACCAGTCGAATGCGATCCCTCTCAAAGAGCAAACGAACTGCTTGACTAGTCGATCTCCTTCCGTACTGGCACTGCTATAAGTCTCGATAAAATGAGCAACGTGCTGCTTGGGATTACCCTTTCCATCAAATTGATTGAACTTTGGGGGTTGATATCCCTGTGGCTTTCGAAGAGTGTCAATCCTTTTTGTGTATGACTTCGTGTATAAGTGTGACTCTTTCCCGATCTTTCTCCGAGCTGAGCCTTCACTGCATTTGCAATTAAGTTTTGAATATCCTCTACAGTCATTGATCCTGAAAATGAGTTTTTCTTTTCTTCCTTATCGCCATCATCTTTGGAAGACTCTTTGTCAGATTCTTCCTTGTCTGTTTCTCCATCAGACTCTTGACAGGGGTGCTTCTCTATTTTCTTCATCAGCTTTGCAATTTGCTCACTTTGTTAGCTGATCTTATTGTCTTTCTCTTCACTTTCCCCGGCAAACCTGTTTAGCATACCCTCAAGTTGAGCTATCTTTTCTTCCATGTTGACAGCCATCACGACACTTGAATCTAAGGTTGAATTTGACTTCTTGGAGAAAGAGATGAGAGGCAGAGATGTCCCACCGAGCGTGCCAAATTTGTAAACACAAATTTCGGGTCTAAAATAAACAAAGACAAGAAAAATGAGAAACAAATTAATTTGTATTAATATTTGAATGTATGTGGGTACAATCTTTGTATTGAATACAATAAAATAGTCCTCTGATTCGATCTCCTGAAATTTGGGTGAGCCGAGGGCGCGGACGCTTGATCTCGATCTCGAATAGCTGAAGAGCTCTATAGCAGTTCTTGAGCTGACGGTCTTTAGCGTTGATCTCCTTAGTGCTTGGTAGCTGTAGGTTGCTCGAAGGTTGACCGTTTGCAGGTAGACTGTTGATTGCAGTTCTTCAAGTTCTTGGATGCGAGGGCTTGAGTGCTTGATCTCGATCGATGAACCATATGAAGAATATGACTGCAGTCTTTGATGTGAAGAACAGAAGCTGTCGAACTAGCAGACATTGATCCTTGGCGCTTGGTAGCTGGAGGTCGCTTGCAGTTCAATCTTTTGAAGGCTTTGCAGGTCTTGGTGAAGAACTCTGTTGTTTTTCTTGATCAAGACGTGCTGAAGACTTGGAGACTCGATCTTGATCTTCTATAGACTTCGATTCTTGACGCTTGGTAGCTGGATGCCGCTAGCAGTTTGATCTCTTAGAGTCTCTGGATGCTGACTGCTGAATCTCCGGGGTAGACTGTAGAGCGTTGAAAATGAGGGGGAAGAACCCTATTTATAGGCTCTGGAGACCTAGGGTTTCCTAGAGTTTGCGTCGGCTTTGGGCTTGGGCCCAAATTAATTAATTATCCCTTTATTTAAAATAAAGAAATAATTATGATTTTTTGCATCATAATTGACACGTGTCGCGACGCTATTGGCCATGATATATTTCCATTTAAAATTTAATTAAATGGATCGCCGTAATTAATTTAACACGTGGCAGGAAAATAAATTTAAATTATTTTGACACGTGTCGCGACGCTATTGGCCATGATATATTTCCATTTAAAATTTAATTAAATGGACCGCCGTAATTAATTTAACACGTGGCAGCTAAATAAATTTAAATTATTTTCCACATGTCATTTTCTGATTTGCCGACAAATTTTTGCCTCCTACATCCACCAATAGATTAGGGGAGTGCATGATTGTGGTGATTACATGGATGTATGGATTAGGGGATGTGTTTGAATGCTATCTCACACGGATTAATGACATGACATGGATACATGGATGTGTTTGAATGCTCACACAGATTGATGACATGGAATGTTTTTTTTTTGTATTTTTGGTTTTTTTTTTGTATTCTTGGCTTTTGACTTTTGCATGTTAATTTATTGCATATGTACAATTTATCTGAAATATCCGGTACAAATCCGGTGTCTACATATAGATTTATTTTTCCCATCACCTACCCTCCATGTCACCATTTCAGTAGCTGATTTTGCAACTCAAACTAGGCCTTTCTAGCTAAGCTTACGATGCAGATTGTGGAGGTTTATAATCATTTGATATGAGCAGAGGCGACTGTACCTTGTACTTGGGCTTTCCAGACTATTGTAATTAGCATATTTTCATTATGATAAGATTTCCAAGCTTGTTTCAATAATAAATCTTGATTATAACTTCGAGCTTCTATGATTCCTAGCCCTCCAGCTCCCTTAGGGAGAAATAAATGTTGTTTTCGCGCGGCAGTGGATTGAGTTTTGTCCTTTGGAGTCCTACCAAAAAAACCGAGTGACAATTTTATTCAATTTATCAATAATAACGTCTAGTATTTTGTAAACGGAGAAAACATGCTGATGTAGAGTTGCTACAACTGCCTTTATTAATATTAAGCGACATGCTAGAGAGAGTGACTTGGGCTACCATCCTTGTAATCGCTTGCAAGCTACATCCACTAGAAATCCAAAGAAGAATGTTTTGTTTCTTAACATCACAGGAGGTAATCCTAGGTATATCTTAAAATATTGTCATTCGCCCTAGTCAAATTATTTTACCTTATTTTATAAGAGTTTGCATTCGTTTACCCCTTCACCGTGGTGTAATAACTTTTGGCATTAGTTTCCGAAAAAATGTAAAATTTATTGGAGTATTAATTAATGATCCCCCTCCTTATTTAAAGTAAAATACATTTAACCTACCTGAGGTAAACTATAATAATTTTTACACAACATACCTTTGTGAGTAATTTTTACCAGCTTATATCACCAGAATTGTATATGGCTTTTAACCCCTTAGAGTATTTTGTAATTCTTTTGGATCTTCCGGCCAACATTAAATTTTGAATTTTAATTGATATTGTTACTCTTTGTATTCTTTCTTATGGATTTCTTTTAATTACGACTTTTATTATTTCTCAGTTTTAAAACGGAATTCTCCTAGCCTCTCTCACCCCAATCCCATTTCTGAGTTTCATGTAACGAGCTCGAACCGAAGCTTTATAACCCTGATGTATAATGGGATCACAAGATCACATTACACAAAAGGATTAAGGATCTTTAAAAGCGAAGATGAAAATCTCCCTTCTCAAAGTTCTTAAGGGGCGAAAATAGATTGGAAATGTATGGAAAGAACTATGAAAGATGATTACCAAATGAAGGTATGATGATGAACGAATGACGGACGATTAGAATGCTTTGGGTTCTTGATGAATTCTTGTTGAATTCTTGATGAATTCTTGATGAATGTCGTTTGGATGGATGAATGATAATGGCGGTTTGAAGCTCCCTTGAAGGATAAAGGCACACCACCTTAAAGACTCTTCAATTCCTTCCTTTCACCATCTAAGATAGCCAATCTTAGAATAGAAGAAGGGGATGACTCGTTCTCCCTCAAGAGTAACAAAAGCACTAGCACAAAACTAGAGAGAAAACATCATGTGTTTGCTTTGTATTTGATATATGATTGAATGAATGTACAAGGCACCCTAAGGGGTCTATTTATACTACTCAAGCCCCCCCTAGGCGTGTACAAATCAAGAAAAAGGAGTAAACTAGCTTACATCATCTAATACAAGAATGACATCATAAAGAAACAAATGAACTAAGCTAGATTACATTTGATGATAACTCTCTCAATTCTTATCCAAATTTAAAGATTCTTGAACCATATGAAAGCTCTTTGAATGTAGATTAATCCACTCTAGGACGTCTTCTATGATAGCCTTATGGTTCTTGAGATAGAGAGCAAATCATCACTCCTCCATGGTTAAGACCATTCGAATGTAAACCAAATGTGATAGTTTCAAGCTCCTTTTCAATGTAGCTAAGTATTTGGCTTCCATGATGTAGGTTTGGAACCAAATCTACATCATTCCCCCCTAGTTGAAAAGAGTTTGTCCTCAAACTAGGAAGTTCTCCAATATCTCCATAAAAGGGCTTGAGATCACTCACATTAAAAGTGCAACTCCCTTCATAGTCTTCTCCAAGTTGCAATTTATACGCGTTATCACCGATCTTCTCCAAAACTTTGTAAGGACCATCTCCCCTTGGTGCAAGCTTACCTTTCCTCTTAGAAGGAAATCTTTCTTTCTTCAAGTGAATCCAAACAAGGTCTCCCGGCTCAAATACAACCTTCTTCCTTGATTTATTCACCCTACTTGATACACTTGAGGTATACTTCTCAATTTTAGCTCGAACCTCCTCATGTGGCTTCTTAATCTCTTCCACCCTTTTGTTAGCTTCAAAGCTAAACTTTGTTGATGTAGAGATGGGCGTGAGATCCATAGGTTGGAGAGGGTTCCTTCCATAAACAACTTGAAAAGGTGATAACCCTGTGGCTTTACTTGGACTTCGATTGAAGGCAAATTCAGCATGACATAGAAGAGTATCCCAACCGTTCTTGTCTTTACTTACCAACATCCTAAGAAGAGCTCCCAAAGTTCGATTAGTCACTTCAGTTTGTCCATCCGTTTGTGGATGACATGCGGTGCTAAACTTCAATGTTGTACCAAGCTTCTTCCATAAAGTAAGCCAAAAATGACTAAGGAACTTGGAATCTCGATCACTTACCATGGTCCTTGGAATGCCATGTAGCTTCACTATTTCCTCAAAATAAAGGTTTGCAACCTTAGTAGCATCATAAGTAGTATGGCATGGAATAAAATGAGCCATCTTGGAAAATCTATCAACGACCACCATGATAGAATCTTTGCCTCTTTGTGTTCTTGGTAGACCAACAACGAAGTCTAAACTCACATCTTCCCATGGATGATGTGGAATGGGCAAAGGAGTATACAACCCTTGTGGTAAAGCATGTGCCTTTGAAATATTGCAAGTATTACATCTCTTTACCATATGCTCAACATCTTTAATCATGCTTGGCCAAAAATAATGCTCCTTCATCATAAGGTAGGTCTTTTCAATTCCAAAGTGACCCGCCAAGGATCCTCCATGGACCTCCATGATTAACAACTCTCGAATGCTACTTTTGGGGATACAAAGTTGATTCCCTTTGAATAGGAACCCATTTTCAATGTGGAATAGTTGGTGAGGGTGCTTCTTACAAAGCTCATATACCTCCTTGAAATCCTCATCATTTTCATACAACTCTTTGATATGCTCAAAACCAAGGACTCTTGAATCTAAAACATGGGTAAGTAAGTACCTTCTTGATAAAGCATCCGCTCCTTTGTTAAGATGTCCCGCTTTATGTTTGATCACAAAGTGGAATGCTTGCATATACTCTACCCATTTAGCATGCCTTGGGTTTAACTTGTGTTGCTCTTGGATGAACTTAAGAGCCTCATGATCACTATGTAAGATGAATTCACCACTTAGAAGATAATGTCTCCAATGCTCAAGAGCTCTTATGATGGCATAGAACTCTTTATCATAGGTGCTATACTTCCTCTTAGCTTCATTCAACTTCTCACTAAAGTAAGAAATGGGGCGGCCTTCTTGGGTTAGGACGGCTCCAATTCCTACTCCACTTGCATCCACTTCAACTTCAAACACTTTGTCAAAACATGGTAAAGCAAGAATAGGTGCATGACACAATTTCTCCTTAATTACTTCAAACGCTTCATTAGCACCTCTAGTCCATGTAAACTCCTTTCCCTTCAACAATTCGGTCATAGGTGCTAGAATGGAGCTAAAATTCTTTATAAACCTTCTATAGAAAGATGCTAAACCATGAAAGCTTCGTACCTCATGAATGGACTTTGGTGTAGGCCACTCTTGAATAGCTTTCACCTTCTCCTTGTCGACTTGTATACCTTCTTGTGAAAGAACATATCCAAGGAACACGATCTTGGATGAGAAGAAATGGCATTTCTCAAAGTTGGCGTAGAGCTTCTCCTTCTCCAAGATGTACATGACCAACTCTAAATGCTTTACATGTTCTCTTTCACTTCTACTATATACAAGAATATCATCAAAGTAAACTACAACACATTTACCAATAAGAGGCTTCAATACATGATTCATCAAATGCATAAAGGTAGATGGTGCATTTGTAAGACCAAATGGCATCACAAGCCATTCATATAAACCCTCCTTGGTCTTGAATGCCTCTTCTTTTGCAAATTGGTCCACCAAATGGACGCATGTTTCCGCAACTTAAGAGCCACGTATTTGACCTTCTTTTCATCTTGGACCTCCTTAAGATCAAATACACGTTCAATGGTTTGCATCCAATCCAAAAAGTTTTCAAGATCAAGATTACCGTCAAATTCGGGGATCTCTACTTTAAAATCGAAACGTTCCTCCCTTGGGGGATGTCTTTGAGGCACTTCTTCATCACTTTCACTACCTCCACGATTCACCCTATGTTGTAGATGCATGTATCTCTTGAGTTGATCGTTGAGACTGGTGATTTTTCTCTTCAAGGCTTCGACATCTTCTTGGGGTTCCATTGGAGTAGATGCGGATGTGCTAGAATCGTTCATCTTGACCAATCTTTGGTGAAAAAGATTGCAAGGTTCACGGCTTTGGGTATTTGGATGGGTAAAGGACGAGAGGGATTTTGTGTGTGGACGGATTGTGTTTGGGCTATGGGGTTTTTTGATGGTGGCGTGATGATGGTGTGATGATGGGAATGGATTTTTGATGGAAAGATGGTGAAAAGATGGTGCAAGAACTAAGAGAATCACTCTCCTAAGCTCTGATACCAATTTTGATGTATAATGGGATCACAAGATCACATTACACAAAAGGATTAAGGATCTTTAAAAGCGAAGATGAAAATCTCCCTTCTCAAAGTTCTTAAGGGGTGAAAATAGATTGGAAATGGATGGAAAGAACTATGAAAGATGATTACCAAATGAAGGTATGATGATGAACGAATGACGGACGATTAGAATGCTTTGAGTTCTTGATGAATTCTTGTTGAATTCTTGATGAATTCTTGATGAATTCTTGATGAATGTCGTTTGGATGGATGAATGATAATGGCGATTTGAAGCTCCCTTGAAGGATAAAGGCACACCACCTTCAAGACTCTTCAATTCCTTCCTTTCACCATCTAAGATAGCCAATCTTAGAATAGAAGAAGGGGATGACTCGTTCTCCCTCAAGAGTAACGAAAGCACTAGCACAAAACTAGAGAGAAAACATCATGTGTTTGCTTTGTATTTGATATATGATTGAATGAATGTACAAGGCACCCTAAGGGGTCTATTTATACTACTCAAGCCCCCCCTTAGGCGTGTACAAATCAAGAAAAAGGAGTAAACTAGCTTACATCATCTAATACAAGAATGACATCATAAAGAAACAAATGAACTAAGCTAGATTACATTTGATGATAACTCTCTCAATTCTTATCCAAATTTAAAGATTCTTGAACCATATGAAAGCTCTTTTAATGTAGATTAATTCACTCTAGGACGTCTTCTATGATAGCCTTATGGTTCTTGAGATAGAGAGCAAATCATCACTCCTCCATGGTTAAGACCATTCGAATGTAAACCAAATGTGATAGTTTCAAGCTCCTTTTCAATGTAGCTAAGTATTTGGCTTCCATGATGTAGGTTTGGAACCAAATCTACATCAAACCCGGGCATTGCACAAGATATTAGAAACTAATTGTATCTTAATATAACATATATCATCCAATTTTCTACATTCACGAGCTTTATAACCCGAGTTTCTCAGGACTCTGCTTGGCTCGCTTAAATAACAAGCTCAAACCCGAGGTTGCTTGAGCTTATCCCAAATCAAGCTTATCAAACTTCCCGCTAATCTAGGAGTCAGTGTGTATTCTTCTTTCTTGTACCTTTGGTGGTTGATTCTTCCAATATTAACCAACCAAAGAAATTAAAGTCCCCATGTGAGTTTGGAATAAGGGAGTTGTGCAGTTTCATTATTCCCCTTTTAAAAACCTAATTAAATGCCTAACGAGCTAAGCATGAGCAGTTTTAGGGATGGGCTAACCACCTTTTCATGCTGAATTTCGTCTCTATTCCCACCACACACAAAAAATGGTGTGCTCACTCCTTTATTGCTTCCCTATCCCTCTTTCACACTTTTGTTACTCGATAGAATTATTACCTAAACTTAATCAATGCATCACGTCGTTGTCAGCTTCATTAACATCGGCCATCTCTTTCAATTTCGTTACTACCAAGTGTAATACAATCAAAATCCCCCAACAAATAACATCATAATCAATTTAATCCAACTACAATAAGAGGAAAATGTATGAACTTACTTAACAATATAATTAGTTACTACTCCTTCTGTCTCAAATTAATTGATACTTTAATTAAGAGTGTGTTTCGTTGGAAGGAAAATGATTTCCGTTTTTCAGAAGAAATAGTTTTCTGGGGAAAATTATATTCTATGTCAAATTTTCTCTTGTTTGGTAGAAGATAAATCGTTTTTCAGAAAATGACCGTATATGTCGACATAAGTAGCGATATATGTTACAAATAAAAATATTTGGAGCTCAAAATTCATATTTGAGCTTTTTTTTAATCATTTTTATCGTATTATAAATTTTCAAAACAAACCGATGAAATTAAATGTTTTGCTCTAAAATTTTAGTCATATTTAACTGCAAAAAATGCCGATAAAAGTAGCGATATACGTTACAAATAAAAATATTTGGAGCTCAAATTTCATATTTGAACTTTTTTAGTCCATACTATCATATCATAAAGTTTCGATTCAAATAGTTACGTTTGAATTTTTTAAAGTTTCAGTTAGTTTTAGCAGAAAAAAATTCTCGTATATGTCGCGATAAATATTATCAGATAAAAGTATTTGAGCTGCAAATGGTGCTTGTATTATTTACAATTGGTGCCAGAGATTAACTGCATATGTGCGATTGTGTCAAATTTGAAAATAAATAATTATCTTAATTAGACGCACCTCCGTCCCAAATTAATTGATACATTGATAAAATTTTGATCATTAATTATTCACAAACTACAATGATTTACAATATGAAATTACCGTCATTAAAAAAATATTTTACTAAAAATTACAATAGAGGTAATTTCATATTGTAACTCGATCATTGCAATTTGTGAATAATTAATAGTTAAAATTTAGGGTGTGTTTGTTGGGGGAAAACACTTTCTAGGAAAATATTTTCCCAATTTTCTAGTGTTTGGACAAAAAAAAAAGTTTGAAAAATCATTTTCAAAGAAAATCATTTTCCTCTAAAAGGAAGGAAATTAACTTCCTTTGTTCAACCTAGAGAAAACATTTTCCGGTCTTGATTGTTGGATCGATTTTCACTATTTACTCTAATTGAAATTTGAGGGTGAAAATTTCAACTGTTTGGCTCGAAATTTTGTAATACGGTAGACTATATCATGTTTAAAAAGAAAAAAAAACTAAATTATTTCTATATTATTCATCTGTTATAATTAATTTTATCAATTTAAGTAATTTTATACTTTTTCTACCTAATGTTATTGATTATCTCGATATTTCTTCTCTCCACCAAAATGACAATTACAAGGGACGGAGAGAGTAGTTGAATTATTGGGAGAAGTTAAATACTCTCTCCGCTCCATATTAATTATCGTTTTTAAAAATTATGCGGTCAAACTTTAAAAATTTTGATCAAAAATTATTTCTCAATATTGACAATGACGTGTTATATAAAATTAATACCATTAGATTCGTAATGAAAAATATAATCATCAAACTATAATATTACAATTGTTGATAAAATATTACATAAAAAATATTCAGTCAAGGAGTGACATTTGACACTGTGACAGTCAGCTAAATGATAATTAACATGTAACATAGCGAGTACTTGGTATTTTCTTTCTGAGCACTTGTGTCATATGCGGGGATCGATGATGAGCCAGACACTTATGAGTAGTTTGATGGAAAATTTGCTGAAACTTTTTCTTAGGTTTGGGGAATTAATTTTTTTAACCTTACTGTTTGAGAGTTTTATTTAGCCACCCCTCACCTTTAGTAACAATTTAATTAAAGTCCAAGTCCAATGAAGTATTTGACCGAATGACCGGATTTCAATTCGGACAAAAAAAGAAGATCGACTGCTATGTGTTTAAGAACATTGGGTCTCGGTCTTATCGGGTTCGATCAATTCGGGTATTCGGTCAAAAACTCCAAACCTCGACCTTGGCCGAATTTCAATTTAGACAAACTAACCAGACCTGAACCTTAACCCGAATGATCAAATTTATTTTTTTGTCAAAAATAAAAATTAATTGAATACTAGATTTTTTTGACCAAATATAACCAGATGACTGAGTTTGACCGAATGTGAAATTTGAGTCTCTTTATGTGAGTTATGAACACTATCCTCATAATCAGGTTCGGTCACCCGAACTTGAATTGACCGAATCTAAAGTTTAACCAAAATCTAGTAGTTAGTTAATTTTTAGTTTTGACAAAAATTAAATTCAGTCATTCGGGTTCAGGTTTAGGTTCGGGTCTTGTTATTTTGTCCGAATTGAAACTTGGTCAGGGTCGGGGTTTGGGGTTTTTGACCGAATACCAGAATAATCGAACCCGATAAGACTCCAACCCGATTTTTTACCACTAAATACTTCATTGGACTTGGGCATTAATTAAGCTGTCACTAAAGGTGAAGAATGGTTAAATAAAACTCTCAAACAGTAAGGTTAAAAAATTAATTCCCCATATATTGGGGGGGTTCAGCAAATTATTTATTTCGATTCTTTGATTTTTGTTTTTTGGGGGTGGGTGTGGTATGGTCTCAGCTCGTAGTGTTCTAAAGTACATGTCAAGTGATCAACGCAATTATTTTCTTTAAAAAAAATTAATGAAAGAAAAACAATGGGCAGGTTGTTGAGATAATGAATGAGGAATTGAATTGCTTACACGAATAAGGCAAAAATAGGCAACCTGGCTCCCCTGCTAAGCTAATAAAACCATGCACATTTTTGGGTTACGCCTATAATTTTTCCCTTACACCCCTATGTGTGCATTGAATTTCTAGGTTTTAATAAGGGTATTTTAGAAATTTATAATTGATTTTATGTAATTTTTTGAAAAAATTATATAATATTAATATGTGTATATTAATATATTATATGTATGTTTACATTAATGATTCTTTTTTTTTCATATATACTATTTCTTTTATATTTTTATTATTTTTTTCTATTCTTTTAGATAATTTTGATAATATTTTCAATAATATGTGTGATTTACTTATATCTGTGTGTTGCATATGTTGGATCATAATCCAACGATGAGCTTATATGTAAAAGAATATACATCACAATAACTGTCATAGTTTATAGCCCGACTAAAAGTGATCCAATAAGTATAAATATTGGGCTTTAATGTATCAGGCAAGACGTGGGCTCTAATGTATGGATATCGGTGACCTATTATTATTCTATGATAGGCGGAATAATAATAGGTCAAAACCCTAAGGGGTTTACTGTTATATATATGGTTATGGTCCCCAGGTCACACATACGGTTAATTCTCCCTGATATCCCATCGTCAGTGAGAGAGAGTTTTCTCATTGAGTTCTCTTACGAGTGGGTGTTGATCTGGAAGACCTAACCACGTCGCTTCCAAGAGATTAACAACTGCAATGAATTCAGGTATTCCTATTTATGTTTATGTTCTATTGATACGACATATTGGATTCTTGGTTTATAGTGATTGATTGACTATTGTTTAATCCCAACAAGTGGTATCAGAGCATTCTCTATGTTGAATCTTTGGAATAATTAAGTTTAATTTGGCTATAGTTATTTTGCCAATTTTGTTTTTCGTTCTTCCGCTGCCGTCATTACTGCAAGCTTCAGGTTCAGTTCAATTCGATCTCTTTTGCTGAAATTTCTTAGGGCTTTTGTTCATTGTATCCTAAAGTATCTATCTGCAAAGTTAATTGATTTTTCATTGCATAATTTGGGAGTAATTTGCAGATTAGGGTTTTCGTATTTTTTCGATTTACACGTTTGCATTGGGCATGTTTGGTTGTTTGTTCTCCCAAATTGATTGAGGGCTTTTGATAGACTCATGATTTGGTGAATTTACATAATTTTTACTGATTTTTTTGGTGCGAATTCGTTCGATTTCGTGACTTTTTTCTTCATGCGCGAATGAACCCTTATTTTCGACCATATTGTGTTCAATTTGGGTTTTTTTTGGTTGTTTTGTTCCAAATTTATGTATGGATGTTGTTAGAATCATGTTTAATCATGTTTGTATGCAATCAATTTGGTTGTTCATTGATTAATTTCGGATTTGCATTATTTGGGTATGAACCCTAATTTTTTCGGTTTTAATTATGCGAATTGGACTATTTTCGTTGCTTGTATGCTAAAATTATGTTAGGGCTTTTGATTCCCATATGGTTAATCATGTTTATGTGTCTTCAATTTGGAGTTTCATGCTTTAAATTTTTTGGGCATTCTTGAAGACACAATTTGGCGTTTTTTCCGGGTTTAATTTGCTAATTGACAATTAATTTGTGTTGATTATTGTAAATTGGTTTAGGGTTTTTTGTTGTGTATATATTGAATTATGTTTGTGCATGATTAATTTGGATTTTCATGAACTTTTTCTGCCTAGCAAAATTCAGGTTGAATTCTGTCGTTCAGGTAGTTTAATTTTTTGGCTCTCTTATACTTTTTAAGAAGAGATTTATGGTTGTTCATGAACATAAGGTTGCTTGATAAACTTTTCTTCATTTTTCATGAAGTTTATTTATCATAGTTGATAGTTTTTTTATTTATCGTCAATACTAATTTCTATGTAATTTCGTAGCTTTCACATTAAAGGTTGTGATATTAGGATATATGGCAATATGACGATAATGTATGCATTGTATGCATCTCTTTAGAATAATTTTAAGTTTGAATAATACGGTCTAAGGTTATTTTATATTTACGATGAATTAATTGGAACAACATGTCGCCGAAGTGACCTCTCTTGTTGAAATTAATTTATTTTAAATATAAAAGGAGTGTTCATGCAAGACTATTAATGTTGTTTCGGCCCAAAGGAAGATCAATGTTGATATATTGGATGAATGATTGTGGTTATAAACATGTGATAATTTTTGGTTTACGTGTGATTATTGAATCAACCCAAAGGAGGATTCATTATTCGACATGTTTTCTATTATCAGTGTTTGATGACTGCACCAAAATATCAATAAGAAGTTAATATTGTCGTCCAAAGATGGAATATTAATGGAAACCTGATATTTTGGGATGAGATGTGACCTTATTTGAACTTATTGGGTAAGCGTGTACTGAACTGTTTACTTGTTCTCTGATTCAACTACCTCTAATCCTGCTAACATCACCGCCAACATTAACTCTATTCCTATGCTGAATGGCTCAAACTTCAAGTCATGGAAGGAAAATCTCTTGATTGTTCTCGGTGTCATGGATCTTGACCTTGCCTTAAGGATTGACTGTCCTGCTCCTGTAACTGATGAGAGTTCCTCTCATCAAAGGCGGGAGCTTGAGAGGTGGCAAAGGTCAGATCGCATGAGTTTGATGATCATGAAGAAATCCATTCGAGAAGCATTCAAGGGCACTGTATCTGAAAAGATAACTACGGCTAAGGGTTTCCTTGATGAGATTGAAACGAGGTTTGCCAAGAACGAAAAGGTTGAAATCGGAGTGCTCTTGGCAAAACTAGTTTCAATAAGGTATAAAGGCAATGGAAACATAAGGGAGTACATTATGGAAATGTCTCATCTAGTTTCAAAACTAAAGGCACTTAAACTTGACCTCTCTGAGGACTTGTTAGTGCATTTGATTTTGATATCTCTTCCATCAAGTTTTAACCAGTTTAAGGTGAGCTACAACTGTCAACAAGGGACTTGGTCTCTGAATCAGCTCATCTCACACTGTGTTCAGGAAGAGGAAAGGTTGAAACTAGATAAGACTGAAAGTGCTCACCTTACCTTGACCTCTAATTCCAAGAGGAAAAGGGTAAAGGGTAAAGAAGCTGCAGATAAGGCACCTCAAAAAGAAGCAGCAAAAGTAGAAATCAGCTAATGCTGAAAATAAGGGTTGCTTCTTTTGTGGTGGTAAGGACCATAAGAAGAAGGAATGTACCAAATATCACGCCTGGCGTGCTAAGAAAGGTATGTTTCTTGGTTTGGTTTGTTCTGAGGTTAATTTAGCTTCGGTTCCCACACACACTTGGTGGGTTGATTCTGGTGCAACAATTCACATAAGTGTGTCTATGCAAGGTTGCCTGAGCTGGCGAAAACCAAGTGATGTTGAAAGATACATCTATGTGGGGGATGGCAAGTCAGTTCAAGTAGAGGGAATTGGCAAGTTTAGATTATTGTTAAAGACTGGTTTTTATTTGGATCTTGATGAAACATTTGTAGTACCGTCTTTTAGGCGGAATTTGGTTTCTGTTTGTTCATTGGACAAAACATATGGTTACGTTTGTTCATTTGGAAACAGATTATTTAAGTTGTTTCATGATTCAAAATTAGTTGGAACTGGTTCTTTATCTAATAGCGATAGTCTATACAAACTTGACATAGTTGCTTCTTATAATGATATCCTGCATGTAAGTAATCGAGGCATAAAGAGGAAATTACCTAATGAGAATTCTGGTGCCTTATGGCATAAAAGATTGGGTCATATCTCCAAGAGGAGAATATAGAGACTCGTGTTTGATGGAATTCTTGAACCCTTAACTTTCACAGACATGGATGTGTGTGTTGATTGTATAAAAGGCAAACACACCAACCAAAGGAGATTTGAAGCCAATAGAACTACAGACGTCTTAGAACTTATACATAGAGATATTTGTGGGCCTTTTCCAAATCCTTCTTGGAATGGCCAACAATACTTTATAACGTTCATAGATGATTATTCTAGATATGGCTACATATATCTCATTCATGAAAAATCACAGTCTCTGGACATGTTCAAAAACTACAAGGCTGAAGTTGAAAACCAACTTGGCAAAAGGATTAAAAGTGTTAGATCTGACCGTGGTGGTGAATACTATGGTAGATATGATGGTTCAGGTGAACAACGTCCAGGACCCTTTGCAAAATTCCTAGAGGAGTGTGGTATCGTCCCTCAGTACACCATGCCGGGGTGAATGGTGTTGCTGAAAGGCAAAACAAGACTCTTAAGGACATGGTGAGGAGTATGATTAATCATTCTACCTTACCAGAGTCACTATGGGGAGATGCACTAAAGACTGCAGCTTATATCCTTAACAGAGTTCCAACAAAGGCAACTACTAAAACCCCTTATGAACTTTGGACTGGCAAGAAGCCGAGTCTTAATCATTTTCATGTTTGGGGTTGTCCAGCTGATGCACGGCCTTATAGGCCGAATGAAAGGAAACTGGACTCAAGGACAATTAGTTGTTACTTTGTTGGCTACGCTGAAAGGTCCAGGGGATTTAAGTTTTATGATCCCAAGGCTAAGTCCTTTTTTTGAGACGATTAATGCTCAGTTCTTTGAGGATATCGAATTTATGGGGGGAGATTCAATTAGGAACATTGTCTTTGAAGAAGAATGTGTGAACATTCCTACAGATGTCATTAGCATTTATCATAGTTTTATACCTGATTTTGCTTCTGACATACCTCAAGACAATACTGAGGAACCTCCTGCCCTTGAGGTTGTTCCTGAAGAACAAACTCTTACTCCTCAAGAACCTGTGCCATTAAGAAGATCCACTAGAGTGAGGAGAAGTGCATTGTCTGATGACTACGTTGTATTTCTCCATGAACATGAGGCGAACATTGGTTTGATGGAAACTCGAACCAATGAAAGTTCTGATTCTCAAGAGTGGATAGATGTCATGAACGACGAGATTAAGTCATTGATGGAGGAAGATGACCCAGTCAACTTCCGTCAGGCCATGGAAAGTGCAAATTCTCATAAATGGCTGGAAGCCATGAATGAGGAAAAACGATCCATGAAGGACAATGACGTATGGGATCTCGTCCCATTACCGGACGGTGTGAAACCCATTGGTAATAAATGGATATTTAAAACCAAAAGGGATTCAAATGGTAATGTGGAGAGATATAAGGCTCGTCTTGTTGTGCAAGGATTTACGCAACAGGAAGACATCGATTACAAAGAGACTTTCTCTCCGGTTTCTTCGAAAAACTCTTTAAGGATTATAATGGCACTGGTCGTACATTTTGATCTTGAGTTACATTAGATGGATGTGAAAACAGCATTTCTCAATGGCAACATTGATGAAACAATATACATAAAGCTACCAGAAAACTTTGTGGTTGGAGACCCAAAGAATATTGTTTGCAAGCTTAAGAAATCCATCTATGGGCTCAAACAAGCGTCTCGCCAATGGTATTTAAAGTTCCACCAAGTAATTCTCTCGTTTGGTTTTGAGATGAATTTGCTTGATGAATGTATATACCAAAGGTTCAGCGGGAGTAAGTATATTTTTCTGGTTTTGTATGTTGATGACATATTGCTTGCCAGCAATGATATAGGCTTATTGCACGAAACCAAGAGATTTCTATCAAAGAATTTCGAGATGAAAGATCTTGGGGACGCCTCTTTTGTATTGGGTATCAAGGTACATCGGGATCGCTCTCGAGGTATCCTTGGATTGTCGCAAAAGAGCTATATCGAAAAAGTACTTAAAAGATTTGGCATGCAAAATTGCAAACCAGGAGACACCCCTGTAGCTAAGGGAGACAAGTTTAGTCTCACTCAATGCCCTAAGAATGATTTTGAGAAAAGGGAAATGGAAAACGTTCCCTATGCATCAGCGGTAGGAAGCCTAATGTATGCACAAGTCTGCACTCGTCCATACATTGTATACATCACAGGAATGCTGGGGCGGTACTTAAGTAATCCAGGACTGGAACGTTGGAAAGCAGTCAAAAGGGTGTTGTGGTACCTACAGAGAACAAGGGAGTACATGCTCACATATCGGAGGTCAGATCAACTTGAGGTCATTGGGTACACTAACTCCGACTTTGCTGGATGTAAGGATAGCATGAAGTCAACCTCCGGATATATTTATCTGTTGGCTGGAGGAGCTGTCTCTTGGAAGAGTGCCAAACAGTCCATTACGACATCTTCTACTATGGCAACAGAGTTTATCGTTTGCTATGAGGCATCAAATCATGGGATATGGCTGCATAATTTTGTCACTGGACTGCGTGTAGTGGACACTATTCAGAGACCACTTAAGGTTTCTTGTGATAATAAATCTGCAGTCTTGTTTTCCAACAACAACAAGAGTTCGAGAATGTCAAAATTTGTGGCCCTCAAATTCTTAGTTGTTAAGGAAAGAGTTCAGAGTGGGAAATTGTTGATTGAGCATATTGGTACAAACTCTATGGTTGCGGATCCGCTTACTAAGGGGTTACCACCCATCAAGTTCCATGAGCATGTTGCTCATATGGGTGTTACATCATCTTTTGAAGATGTTCAGTTTTAGTGGGAGTTTGTAATTTGGATGCTTGTTTTGACATTAGTTTTTGGTTCTTCACAGTTGTGAGGACATTTTCTGCAGAAATAAAATTATGTTGAAGTCTCCTTTACACTCTGTTTATTTTGGATACAGTTTGATATCAATAAAGTTTAAGGTGGACCAGTTGGAAATAGTTATGTTAAGATCACACTGCATGATATTTCCATGATGCACATCCACATCTTGATCCATGTCATTCCTTAGTGTTAATGTATGTGATTATTGATGGGTCGAATTACGATAATTGTAATGATGGCCTCTTTGATCCTATGTTAACATTATTGATGGACGGAATTGTTTAGATATATTGTAATGTTGACAGTAAAGTTGAGCTCAATACTTTGGTTTACTGTGTAAGTATATTCATAAGGTTTCACATATAGGTCAAGTGGGAGTTTGTTGGATCATAATCCAACGATGAGCTTATATGTAAAAGAATATACATCACAATAACTGTCATAGTTTATAGCCCGACTAAAAGTGATCCAATAAGTATAAATATTGGGCTTTGATGTATCAGGCAAGACGTGGGCTCTAATGTATGGATATCGGTGACCTATTATTATTCTATGATAGGCGGAATAATAATAGGTCAAAACCCTAAGGGGTTTACTGTTATATATATGGTTATGGTCCCTAGGTCACACATACGGTTAATTCTCCCTGATATCCCATCGTCAGTGAGAGATAGTTTTCTCATTGAGTTCTCTTACGAGTGGGTGTTGATCTGGAAGACCTAACCACGTCGCTTCCAAGAGGATTAACAACTGCAATGAATTCAGGTATTCCTATTTATGTTTATGTTCTATTGATACGACATATTGGATTCTGGGTTTATAGTGATTGATTGACTATTGTTTAATCCCAACAGCACATGTATAAGTACTGGTATATACTTATATATTCCGCTGGTTGCATTAGTGGACCTATATTATTGTGTATGCAAGTACGTAATTCTCAGCCAATGAGAGATTGTCACGTACATTCAGAGTATGAGGGCAAACTTATGCTCGATCATCATATTATATATTATTTGGCTATATATATGGGTTGTTGCATCTTGTTTTTGGTCTACACAAATAGGGTTTCATCTTCTTGGTCGATCTATAGAGAGAGAGAGAGAGAGAGAGCGAGAGATGGCGTCCAAACCTGGTATTCTTACTCACTGGCCATGGGAGCCTCTTAGTAACTTCAAGGCCTCTCTATCTCTCTGGTTTATCTTTTTGGAATGTATATGTGTAGTTGTGTATAGCAAAAACATGATGATGTAGCATTAGACCTATTATTTGAAAGTAAGTATATTTGCATATATTAAGGAACATTTTATCTAATAATGTGTTAATTAACCACTTTCTTCCTGATAAGGCTTGCCAAGTTTGATCTAAACTGTTGTGACTCAAACGGCAGACTAACTACTATATGCCACATTTAGTTAGTTAGATCTCTAGATTTTACTCAAAACCTATACACTTAAATAAGGTGAGAAATGGTTTCATATATCGAAATTTAATGGTTAAGTTTAGAGAGAGAAGCTCTACCTTCTCTCTAAAAAGCTTTTAGTTTGGGGTTCTTGTTCTCCTTGTTTCGTTCAGTTAGGTGGAAGGTGCGTTCGATTACTTTGGTTGTGCAGTGTTCCAGAGGGGAGGTCATTGGGTGCTTCATCTGGAGGTTGGGAGTGAGTTTAGGGGTTGATCTCTGGGTTGGCGTTGAAAGTTTCCGGAAGGAGGAAGTAAGGCGTAAGTGTATGGTCAGCTTGAAAAGTTGAATGTTCGGAGGGTAAGGTGGTCGGGGATTGCGAGTAGGTTGACAGTCGGGAATCCTTTATGTTCTGGTTGATTGGAAGTGGTGTGCTCTTGTTTCTGGTGGTTGTTGTTTTGGCTGAAGTTCTCTGGTGAGGAACATTTGAGAGCTTGGAAAGAAAGTGGGCCGAGGTGAGGAAGGGGCTGGTTTGGGCCTTTCTGGGCCTTGGTGAGGCAGGTTATCTGGGTGGAGTGGTGACGTAATGTTAGTGGGTCGTAGTAAGTGTGGACTGGGATAGCGTGTGTGGAGTAATGAGTTTAAAAGTGTAGTGGAGAAGGCTGGGTAGTTGATAGGGGAGATAGGGGGAGGCTAGGAAGTTATTATTCTGACAAGGGAGGATTTGGGCTGAAGAAGGAGATTTCTTCTGTGGGTTCAGGTTGATGTGATGGTGGCTTTAATAGAGTAGTTGGAAGATGGGGAACGCCTCAGGAGCTTCTCAAACACGTAAAATGACGGAAGTGCCATTATATGTCCCCCCCCCTTTAAAAGGGAAGACAGAAGAACGCGAAGGACAGACACTCAAGCGGCTTTCTTCTATAAAAGGAAGGGAAGTCGAAAGGAGTATCAGTGTCAGTTCTCGTATTCTAGAGGGAGTTTGGAGAAGTTAGGGTATCAAAAGAAAGTGCAGAAAAGTAGGTACTTCAATCAAAGTCTAAGGGGGAGAAAAATGGAGAGGGATTTTAGGAGGAGGAATACTGTGAGTTTTGCGTCAGGCCCTAGGATAGGGGCTCGGGTGGATCTTAGCCCTCCTCCCTTAGGGGTTGAGATAAGGCTGGATAATACGTTCATTGGGTATGTAACCGACGGGAAGGAGTGGGATGAGGGGGCGTTACAACGTTTGGTGGATGCAAACTGGGTGTTAAGGAGCTCGGTGTCAGTGAAGAAGGTGGGTGACCAGAGGTTTTCCTTCTGGTTTACGCATCCAGAAGACTGTCTGGATATGCTAACCCAATGCTCGGTGAACTTCAATGGTTCGTTGATGGCGCTTCAGAAAATTACGGCTGATATGCGACCGAGTGAGGTAACCTTCCGATCCATATCTCTGTGGGTGCAGATCGAAGGGTTACCATTTCGCCATAAGTGGGCAAGTTCGGCTATTAAGCTTGCGCGACTGATTGGAGACGTTCTGGATGTTGACATTCATGGAGTTGTCGACTTTTCGTTAAATAATGTTAGGGTTCTTGTTAGAATGGAGTTGGCGAAGCCACTGGTACCAGGGGCTTATGCGAGAGATGATTATGGGAATGTGTTCTGGGTGTTCTTTAGGTATGAGAATGTTTTTGTGTTTTGTCGGAAGTATGGGAGAATCGGCCACCATGATTTTGACTGTGTGTTACCAACGGTGGTGGCGCGGGAACAAGTCAAATCGAGGATCCTGGAGGCAGCGCTGAAGGGGTATGCCATCATTCCTGGGGAAGAGACTTGTTATTCTGGGAAGGTGTGTGCTTTTCCTATCAAAAGAGGCTACCTTACTACTCGGCCGAATAAACACCAAGATCCGCTCAGATTCGATCCGAGCTCCATTATCCGAAGTTTTTCGAGGTGGAGGAGTATGTGGGGGAGGGGTTTGGACCTGTTATTGATATATCCTTGGAAGAAAGAGGGGAACCGAGTAGTGCAAGGAGAAGAAGAGGGGGACTAGATGGAGGGCACGGTGGGGAGGATGTAGGTTATCGTGGGGTAAGGAGGAGGAGTGGGGATGGACCAGCGGTACAAGTCTCTAGGAATGAGGGGGGTGGAAATGAGACAGAGGTACTTATGGAAGTAGATGAAGCGGGTGGGGTGGACGGTGGGCTTGGGGCGGTTCAGGGGACAGGAGTTGCGGGAGACGGGGTGGATCCCATGGAAGCAGTTGGAGGGGAGGAGAACGATCAGGAGGATGCAGAAGAGGAGGATGAAGATCCGGATCAAATGAGTGATCATAGCGAAAATTCGAGTGATGGAGGAGAAGATGGAGGAGATGAGGGAGGCGAAAGACAAGGGACGGCGGGAGGAGGAGGGGGGCGAGTAGTGACTTTGCACAGGAGGGGAACGAAGCTGCGGATGTGGAGAGTCAGACCGGCGGGGATGGAGGGTCTGGTAGCAGCTACAGGCCGGGTACTCCAGATAATGCAACTAATCAGGCTGAGTACTTCTATAGTGCATGCATGGGAAGTTCTGAACAAAGCATGCAATCACGTACTATGAGCACTTTAAGCGAACTGCTGGAGCGAAGTGGGGGCCCAATGGATTTCTCCCCCAATAATCTGCCAAGGGGGCCCGTCTCCCCTCCTGGACCACCTGCTGACCAAGGTTACATTATTCGTGAGGCGATTCGGAGGTTGCACTCAGTGGGGAATTCGTCAGGTAACCCTCTTGAGGGCAATTCAGTCTTTTCTTTTAATAATGTGGACAGCAGTTACCCCCATTTCTTTTCATCTTCTTTCCCACATGGGGACGAGTCTTTTTCAAGGGGGGAGGTTGGGAAAACCTTTAGGGCAACCTTGTCGCCCTCTAGGGGAGTTGGAACAGGACATTTATTGGGGCCAATTTATGCCAATCCCCAACTGCCTTTGAACATATTAGGGGGAGGGGAATCGTATATATATGAGGGGGGGAGCCTAGTTCGTTGGGCTCAGGAGATCTTGAAAGCTCGCGATCCGTCTCCTCCTGCATTGTCTCCATTCGTTTCCTTTTGAACACCTCTGAACCAACGTTAATCTCCATATCCGTCTTTGTCATGCCCTTTCCTCCATCCTCCTTGTTATGGGTGCTGCTTTTGTGACTCGACACCGTCGGTACCCTGCTGGTTACAAAATTTAGTTTTTGTTTTGCTTTCGTTTGTGACCCAGAGCCTTTGAGTGACATGTAGAGTTTTCGTTCTTCCCGTAACTCCGTTTCTGCCCCCCTTTTCTTGGTCTTCATTGGCGATGCCTTCATCCAGTTTCCATATTGCAATTGTTCTGCAGGAGTTTTGGGGTCAATCTCCTCACAGTTACGCAGCACATGCCCTAGTCGTCCATAACCGTGGCAGAAATCTGGCAACTTGATATACTTAAATTTTATCCAAATGGACTTCCCCCTATCTTCACCATCAACCCTCTTCGCAAGGGTTTAGTGATGTCGACATCTACTCTAAAGCACAAAATTTTGTCTACCCCCTGTATGTTCTCCTCATCACACCCTATGAAAGTACCGATCTTGTCTCCAAGAATCTTGGCAAAAGTCGGAGTCTGTCGTACCGCCGGAACATCATAAGCCTTCACCCATATCCTGACTGTCTGAAAAACAATCTCTGAAAACTGCTATTTTCCTTGCCATTCTTGCACCAAAGACGCTTTTCCATCAACGCCCATGGTCCTCGCTTAGTACGTGGGCTTTGTCCTCCTCGAAAAAAATCAAATAAGAACAGTTATCGGCTAGTTCTCGTATCACTAGCCCCTTCATTGGTCGCCATATTCTTAATCACCGTCTTCATCACTCTCGAATTGAAGGCGCCCGAGTGTAGAGATGCCCTACCAAACTAAGTGCTATCTCTTCCTTCTTCTCTGAAGGCACTTCCTCATCTATCTCTACAATCTCTTCTTCCTCTTCTGTCAGTTTCAGTTTCCTCAAGTCCACTTCCATGCCAAATTCCATTGTTTCATCGCTCTCAAGAAACCTCCTTTTTAGGGTTTTCCCGTATTCTTTTAAGGTATCTTTGACGATCCTTTCTCCTGCCTTTCCTCCTCCAAGACTGATCAACGTCTCAATACAATGGCCTCCAATGAGACCACCAAAAAAACCTCCGCCACAAGATTGGACGGAACGAACAGCCCTCACGACGCTCAAAAGGAGCTCTGTTTATTTCTTTGTCTCAATTTCCTCCAAAGAAAGTGCAGAGAGACTGTTTATACCTAAACACTCCCGCAATGGTGGCTCCCAAGTGCTTCGGAAACCTGCATTCATGCGAGGTTTGTCCATTCATTGGCTCCATCTCATGTTTCTTAACGTGGTAAAAATTTGGGTTGGTCGTATCAATTAAGTATTTATGGTCAATTTGGTTATTCGGTTAAAAACCCCAACCTGAACTTTGAACCAATTTAATGCCGACGAAATACCATATCCATACATAACTTGAACCGGAATGACCGAATTTGGATTTTAATCAATAAAAATTGACTAATTATTCGTTATTTTGACTAATTTTGAGTAAATGATAGAATTGAATCAAGCGTAGAAATTGGCAATACAATGTTAGACATTAATAATTTTTTCCGCTTCGGTCAATCCAGACCTAAATGATCGAATTTAAATTTCAACAAAAAGGTGGTCAGCCCAAACCCACCCAAATTTTAACTTGGTCATAATTAAAGTCCTCGCTAATTCGGCCAAAAAGCCCATGTTCAAAAATTTGATTTTTTTGGATAAGTCCAAGTCGGACATTCATGTCGACTAAGGTTTTTGAGAGCACTAATTTTTTTTTTACAATTTTATTTTTGAGGCTGATAATTTTGCCATTTTGGGTGTATGTGAAAACAAAATTGGTTGCCGAGGAGCGTAATGAGTGCTTGGCGAGTAGCCGGATTAGTGCACGTTTTGGAAGGATAGGGCGTGAATGAGTGTGGTGGGACACTCTTTGACGTGGATAAAATGTGGGAAGCTTCACTTCAAAGATGGCTTTACTTTCTTCACACTCACTAATCTTAATTAACTAATTAATAGCTAATTAAGCTCAACCAACGTTAATCTCCATATCCGTCGTCATGCCCTTTCCTCCATCCTCCTTGTTATGGGTGCGCTTTTGTGACTCGACACCGTCGGACTCACTGGTTACAAAGTTTAGTTTTGTTTTGCTTTCGCTGTGACCCGAGCCTTTGAGTGACATGTAGAGTTTTCGTTCTTCCTGTAACTCCGTTTACGCCCCTTTCTTGGTCTTCATTGGCGATGCCTTCATCCAGCCTATATTGCAATTGTTCGAGGAGTTTTGGGGTCAATCTCCTCACGATACGCAAAGACATGCCCTAGTCGTCCATAACCGTGGCAGAAATCTGTCAACTTGATATACTTAAATTTTATCCAAATGGACTTCCCCCTATCTTCACCATCAACCCTCTTCGCAAGGGTTTAGTGATGTAGACATCTACTCTAAAGCACAAAATTTTGTCTACCTGCATGTTCTCCTCATCACACCTCCGAAAGTACCGATCTTGTCTCCAAGAATCTTGGCAAAAGTCGGAGTCTGTCGTAACGCCGGAACATCGTAAGCCTTCACCCATATCCTGACTGTCTGAAAAACAATCTCTGAAAACTGCTATGTTCCTTGCCATTCTTGCACCAGTATCAGTTTTCCATCAAACGTCCATGGTCCCTCGTTTAGTACGTGGGCTTTGTCCTCCTCCGAAAAAAACTGAAATAAGAACAGGTTATCGGCTAGTTCTCGTATCACTAGCCCCTTCATTGGTCGCCATATATTCTTAATCACCGTCTTCATCACTCTCGAATTGAAAGGCGTCTGAGTGTAGAGATGCCCTACCAAACTAAGTGCTATCTCTTCCTTCTTCTCTGAAGGCACTTCCTCATCTATCTCTACAATCTCTTCTTCCTCTTCTGTCAGTTTCAGTTTCCTCAAGTCCACTTCCATGCCAAATTCCATTGTTTCTTCGCTCTCAAGAAACCTCCTTTTTAGGGTTTTCCCGTATTCTTTTAAGGTATCTTTGATGATCCTTTCTCCTGCCTTTCCTCCTCCAAGACTGATCAACGTCTCATTACAATGGCCTCCAATGAGACCACCAAAAAAACCTCCGCCACAAGATTGGACGGAACGAACAGCCCTCACCACGCTCAAAAGGAGCTCTGTTTATTTCTTTGTCTCAATTTCCTCCAAAGAAAGTGCAGAGAGACTGTTTATACCTAAACACTCCCGCAATGGTGGCTCCCAAGTGCTTCGGAAACCTGCATTCATGCGAGGTTTGTCCATTCATTGGCTCCATCTCATGTTTCTTAACGTGGTAAAAATTTGGGTTGGTCGTATCAATTAAGTATATATGGTCAATTTGGTTATTCGGTTAAAAACCCCAACCTGAACTTTGAACCAATTTAATGCCGACGAAATACCATATCCATACATAACTTGAACCGGAATGACCGAATTTGGATTTTAATCAATAAAAATTGACTAATTATTCGTTATTTTGACTAATTTTGAGTAAATGATAGAATTGAATCAAGCGTAGAAATTGGCAATTCAATGTTAGACATTAATAATTTTTTCCGCTTCGGTCAATCCAGACCTAAATGATCGAATTTAAATTTCAACAAAAAGGTGGTCACCCACCCAAATTTTAACTTGGTCATAATTAAAGTCCTCGCTAATTCGGCCAAAAAGCCCATGTTCAAAAATTTGATTTTTTTGGATAAGTCCAAGTCGGACATTCATGTCGACTAAGGTTTTTGAGAGCACTAATTTTTTTTTTACAATTTTATTTTTGAGGCTGATAATTTTGCCATTTTGGGTGTATGTGAAAACAAAATTGGTTGCCGAGGAGCGTAATGAGTGCTTGGCGAGTAGCCGGATTAGTGCACGTTTTGGAAGGATAGGGCGTGAATGAGTGTGGTGGGACACTCTTTGACGTGGATAAAATGTGGGAAGCTTCACTTCAGCATGGCTTTCGCCCTTTCTTCACACCAGCTTAATCTTAATTAACTAATTAATAGCTAATTAAGCTCTGAACCAACGTTAATCTCCATATCCGTCTCTGTCATGCCCTTTCCTCCATCCTCCTTGTTATGGGTGCTGCTTTTGTGACTCGACACCGTCGGCACCCTGCTGGTTACAAAGTTTAGTTTTTGTTTTGCTTTCGTCTGTGACCCAGAGCCTTTGAGTGACATGTAGAGTTTTCGTTCTTCCTGTAACTCCGTTTCTGCCCCCCTTTTCTTGGTCTTCATTGGCGATGCCTTCATCCAGTTTCCATATTGCAATTGTTCTGGAGGAGTTTTGGGGTCAATCTCCTCACAGTTACGCAGCACATGCCCTAGTCGTCCATAACCGTGGCAGAAATCTGGCAACTTGATATACTTAAATTTTATCCAAATGGACTTCCCCCTATCTTCACCATCAACCCTCTTCGCAAGGGTTTAGTGATGTAGACATCTACTCTAAAGCACAAAATTTTGTCTACCCCCTGCATGTTCTCCTCATCACACCCTCTGAAAGTACCGATCTTGTCTCCAAGAATCTTGGCAAAAGTCGGAGTCTGTCGTAACGCCGGAACATCGTAAGCCTTCACCCATATCCTGACTGTCTGAAAAACAATCTCTGAAAACTGCTATGTTCCTTGCCATTCTTGCACCAGTATCAGTTTTCCATCAAACGTCCATGGTCCCTCGTTTAGTACGTGGGCTTTGTCCTCCTCCGAAAAAAACTGAAATAAGAACAGGTTATCGGCTAGTTCTCGTATCACTAGCCCCTTCATTGGTCGCCATATATTCTTAATCACCGTCTTCATCACTCTCGAATTGAAAGGCGTCTGAGTGTAGAGATGCCCTACCAAACTAAGTGCTATCTCTTCCTTCTTCTCTGAAGGCACTTCCTCATCTATCTCTACAATCTCTTCTTCCTCTTCTGTCAGTTTCAGTTTCCTCAAGTCCACTTCCATGCCAAATTCCATTGTTTCTTCGCTCTCAAGAAACCTCCTTTTTAGGGTTTTCCCGTATTCTTTTAAGGTATCTTTGACGATCCTTTCTCCTGCCTTTCCTCCTCCAAGACTGATCAACGTCTCATTACAATGGCCTCCAATGAGACCACCAAAAAAACCTCCGCCACAAGATTGGACGGAACGAACAGCCCTCACCACGCTCAAAAGGAGCTCTGTTTATTTCTTTGTCTCAATTTCCTCCAAAGAAAGTGCGGAGACTGTTTATACCTAAACACTCCCGCAATGGTGGCTCCCAGTGCTTGAAACTCGCATTCATGCGAGGTTTGTCCATTCATTGGCTCCATCTCATGTTTCTTAACGTGGTAAAAATTTGGGTTGGTCGTATCAATTAAGTATATATGGTCAATTTGGTTATTCGGTTAAAAACCCCAACCTGAACTTTGAACCAATTTAATGCCGACGAAATACCATATCCATACATAACTTGAACCGGAATGACCGAATTTGGATTTTAATCAATAAAAATTGACTAATTATTCGTTATTTTGACTAATTTTGAGTAAATGATAGAATTGAATCAAGCGTAGAAATTGGCAATTCAATGTTAGACATTAATAATTTTTTCCGCTTCGGTCAATCCAGACCTAAATGATCGAATTTAAATTTCAACAAAAAGGTGGTCAGCCCAAACCCACCCAAATTTTAACTTGGTCATAATTAAAGTCCTCGCTAATTCGGCCAAAAAGCCCATGTTCAAAAATTTGATTTTTTTGGATAAGTCCAAGTCGGACATTCATGTCGACTAAGGTTTTTGAGAGCACTAATTTTTTTTTTACAATTTTATTTTTGAGGCTGATAATTTTGCCATTTTGGGTGTATGTGAAAACAAAATTGGTTGCCGAGGAGCGTAATGAGTGCTTGGCGAGTAGCCGGATTAGTGCACGTTTTGGAAGGATAGGGCGTGAATGAGTGTGGTGGGACACTCTTTGACGTGGATAAAATGTGGGAAGCTTCACTTCAGCATGGCTTTCGCCCTTTCTTCACACCAGCTTAATCTTAATTAACTAATTAATAGCTAATTAAGCTCAACCAACGTTAATCTCCATATCCGTCTGTCATGCCCTTTCCTCCATCCTCCTTGTTATGGGTGCGCTTTTGTGACTCGACACCGCGGCACTCCTGGTTACAAAGTTTAGTTTTGTTTTGCTTTCGTCACCAGAGCCTTTGAGTGACATGTAGAGTTTTCGTTCTTCCTGTAACTCCGTTTCTGCCCCCCTTTTCTTGGTCTTCATTGGCGATGCCTTCATCCAGTTTCCATATTGCAATTGTTCTGGAGGAGTTTTGGGGTCAATCTCCTCGCAGTTACGCAGCACATGCCCTAGTCGTCCATAACCGTGGCAGAAATCTGGCAACTTGATATACTTAAATTTTATCCAAATGGACTTCCCCCTATCTTCACCATCAACCCTCTTCGCAAGGGTTTAGTGATGTAGACATCTACTCTAAAGCACAAAATTATGTCTACCCCCTGCATGTTCTCCTCATCACACCCTCTGAAAGTACCGATCTTGTCTCCAAGAATCTTGGCAAAAGTCGGAGTCTGTCGTAACGCCGGAACATCGTAAGCCTTCACCCATATCCTGACTGTCTGAAAAACAATCTCTGAAAACTGCTATGTTCCTTGCCATTCTTGCACCAGTATCAGTTTTCCATCAAACGTCCATGGTCCCTCGTTTAGTACGTGGGCTTTATCCTCCTCCGAAAAAAACTGAAATAAGAACAGGTTATCGGCTAGTTCTCGTATCACTAGCCCCTTCATTGGTCGCCATATATTCTTAATCACCGTCTTCATCACTCTCGAATTGAAAGGCGTCTGAGTGTAGAGATGCCCTACCAAACTAAGTGCTATCTCTTCCTTCTTCTCTGAAGGCACTTCCTCATCTATCTCTACAATCTCTTCTTCCTCTTCTGTCAGTTTCAGTTTCCTCAAGTCCACTTCCATGCCAAATTCCATTGTTTCTTCGCTCTCAAGAAACCTCCTTTTTAGGGTTTTCCCGTATTCTTTTAAGGTATCTTTGACGATCCTTTCTCCTGCCTTTCCTCCTCCAAGACTGATCAACGTCTCAATACAATGGCCTTCAATGAGACCACCAAAAAAACCTCCGCCACAAGATTGGACGGAACGAACAGCCCTCACGATGCTCAAAAGGAGCTCTGTTTATTTCTTTGTCTCAATTTCCTCCAAAGAAAGTGCAGAGAGACTGTTTATACCTAAACACTCCATGATGGTGGCTCCCAGTGCTTGAAACTGCATTCATGCGAGGTTTGTCCATTCATTAGCTCCATCTCATGTTTCTTAACGTGGTAAAAATTTGGGTTAGTCATTATCAATTAAGTATATATGGTCAATTTGGTTATTCGGTTAAAAACCCCAACCTGAACTTTGAACCAATTTAATGCCGACGAAATACCATATCCACACATATCTTGAACCCGAATGACCGAATTTGAATTTTAATCAATAAAAATTGACTAATTATTCGTTATTTTGACTAATTTTGAGTAAATGATAGAATTGAATCAAGCGTAGAAATTGGCAATTCAATGTTAGACATTAATAATTTTTTCTGCTTCGGTCAATCCAGACCTAAATGATCGATTTTAAATTTCAACAAAAAGGTGGTCAGCCCAAACCCACCCAAATTTTAACTTGGTCATAACTAAAGACCTCGCTAATTCGGCCAAAAAGCCCATGTTCAAAAATTTGATTTTTTTGGATAAGTCCAAGTCGGTTATTCATGTCGACTAAGGTTTTTGAGAGCACTAATTTTTTTTTTCAATTTTATTTTTGAGGCCGATAATTTTGCCATTTTGGGTGTATGTGAAAACAGAATTGGTTGCCGAGGAGCGTAATGAGTGCTTGGCGAGTAGCCGGAATAGTGCACGTTTTGGAAGGATATGGCGTGAATGAGTGTGGTGGGACACTCTTTGACGTGGATAAAATGTGGGAAGCTTCACTTCAGCATGGCTTTCGCCCTTTCTTCACACCAGCTTAATCTTAATTAACTAATTAATAGCTAATTAAGCTCTGAACCAACGTTAATCTCCATATCCGTCTCTGTCATGCCCTTTCCTCCATCCTCCTTGTTATGGGTGCTGCTTTTGTGACTCGACACCGTCGGCACCCTGCTGGTTACAAAGTTTAGTTTTTGTTTTGCTTTCGTATGTGACCCAGAGCCTTTGAGTGACATGTAGAGTTTTCGTTCATCCTGTAACTCCGTTTCTGCCCCCCTTTTCTTGGTCTTCATTGGCGATGCCTTCATCCAGTTTCCATATTGCAATTGTTCTGGAGGAGTTTTGGGGTCAATCTCCTCACAGTTACGCAGCACATGCCCTAGTCGTCCATAACCGTGGCAGAAATCTGGCAACTTGATATACTTAAATTTTATCCAAATGGACTTCCCCCTATCTTCATCATCAACCCTCTTCGCAAGGGTTTAGTGATGTAGACATCTACTCTAAAGCACAAAATTTTGTCTACCCCCTGCATGTTCTCCTCATCACACCCTATGAAAGTACCGATCTTGTCTCCAAGAATCTTGGCAAATGTCGGAGTTTGTCGTACCGCCGGAACATCGTAAGCCTTCACCCATATCCTGACTGTCTGAAAAACAATCTCTGAAAACTGCTATTTTCCTTGCCATTCTTGCACCAGTATCAGTTTTCCATCAAACGTCCATGGTCCCTCGTTTAGTACGTGGGCTTTGTCCTCCTCCGAAAAAAACTGAAATAAGAACAGGTTATCGGCTAGTTCTCGTATCACTAGCCCCTTCATTGGTCGCCATATATTCTTAATCACCGTCTTCATCACTCTCGAATTGAAAGGCGTCTGAGTGTAGAGATGCCCTACCAAACTAAGTGCTATCTCTTCCTTCTTCTCTGATGGCACTTCCTCATCTATCTCTACAATCTCTTCTTCCTCTTCTGTCAGTTTCAGTTTCCTCAAGTCCACTTCCATGCCAAATTCCATTGTTTCTTCGCTCTCAAGAAACCTCCTTTTTAGGGTTTTCCCGTATTCTTTTAAGGTATCTTTGACGATCCTTTCTCCTGCCTTTCCTCCTCCAAGACTGATCAACGTCTCATTACAATGGCCTCCAATGAGACCACCAAAAAAACCTCCGCCACAAGATTGGACGGAACGAACAGCCCTCACCACGCTCAAAAGGAGCTCTGTTTATTTCTTTGTATCAATTTCATCCAAATAAAGTGAATAGAGACTGTTTATACCTAAACACTCCCGCAATGGTGGCTCCCAAGTGCTTCGGAAACCTGCATTCATGCGAGGTTTGTCCATTCATTGGCTCCATCTCATGTTTCTTAACGTGGTAAAAATTTGGGTTGGTCGTATCAATTAAGTATATATGGTCAATTTGGTTATTCGGTTAAAAACCCCAACCTGAACTTTGAACCAATTTAATGCCGACGAAATACCATATCCACACATAACTTGAACCCGAATGACCGAATTAGAATTTTAATCAATAAAAATTGACTAATTATTCGTTATTTTGACTAATTTTGAGTAAATGATACAATTGAATCAAGCGTAGAAATTGGCAATTCAATGTTAGACATTAATAATTTTTTCCGCTTCGGTCAATCCAGACCTAAATGATCGAATTTAAATTTCAACAAAAAGGTGGTCAGCCCAAACCCACCCAAATTTTAACTTGGTCATAACTAAAGTCCTCTCTAATTCGGTCAAAAAGCCCATGTTCAAAAATTTGATTTTTTTGGATAAGTCCAAGTCGGTTATTCATGTCTACTAAGGTTTTTGAGAGCACTAATTTTTTTTTTTACAATTTTATTTTTGAGGCCGATAATTTTGCCATGTATGTGAAAACAGAATTGGTTCCCGAGGAGCGTAATGAGTGCATGGCGAGTAGCCGGAATAGTGCACGTTTTGGAAGGATATGGCGTGAATGAGTGTGGTGGGACACTCTTTGACGTGGATAAAATGTTGGAAGCTTCACTTCAGCATGGCTTTCGCCCTTTCTTCACACCAGCTTAATCTTAATTAACTAATTAATAGCTAATTAAGCTCTGAACCAACGTTAATCTCCATATCCGTCTATGTCATGCCCTTTCCTCCATGCTCCTTATTATGGGTGCTGCTTTTGTGACTCGACACCGTCGGCACCCTGCTGGTTACAAAGTTTAGTTTTTGTTTTGCTTTCGTCTGTGACCCAGAGCCTTTGAGTGACATGTAGAGTTTTCGTTCATCCTGTAACTCCGTTTCTGCCCCCCTTTTCTTGGTCTTCATTGGCGATGCCTTCATCCAGTTTCCATATTGCAATTGTTCTGGAGGAGTTTTGGGGTCAATCTCCTCATAGTTACGCAACACATGCCCTAGTCGTCCATAACCGTGGCAGAAATCTGGCAACTTGATATACTTAAATTTTATCCAAATGGACTTCCCCCTATCTTCACCATCAACCCTCTTCGCAAAGGTTTAGTGATGTCGACATCTACTCTAAAGCACAAAATTTTGTCTACCCCCTGCATGTTCTCCTCATCACACCCTATGAAAGTGCCGATCTTGTCTCCATGAATCTTGGCAAAAGTCGGAGTCTGTCGTACCGCCGGAACATCGTAAGCCTTCACCCATATCCTGACTGTCTGAAAAACAATCTCTGAAAACTGCTATGTTCCTTGCCATTCTTGCACCAGTATCAGTTTTCCATCAAACGTCCATGGTCCCTCGTTTAGTACGTGGGCTTTGTCCTCCTCCGAAAAAAACTGAAATAAGAACAGGTTATCGGCTAGTTCTCGTATCACTAGCCCCTTCATTGGTCGCCATATATTCTTAATCACCGTCTTCATCACTCTTGAATTGAAAGGCGTCTGAGTGTAGAGATACCCTACCAAACTAAGTGCTATCTCTTCCTTCTTCTCTGATGGCACTTCCTCATCTATCTCTACAATCTCTTCTTCCTCTTCTGTCAGTTTCAGTTTCCTCAAGTCCACTTCCATGCCAAATTCCATTGTTTCTTCGCTCTCAAGAAACCTCCTTTTTAGGGTTTTCCCGTATTCTTTTAAGGTATCTTTGACGATCCTTTCTCCTGCCTTTCCTCCTCCAAGACTGATCAACGTCTCATTACAATGGCCTCCAATGAGACCACCAAAAAAACCTCCGCCACAAGATTGACGAACGAATTCTCACCACGCCAAAAGGAGCTCTGTTTATTTCTTTGTCTCAATTTCCTCCAAAGAAAGTGCAGAGACTGCTTATACCTAAACACTCCCATGATGGTGGCTCCTAGTGCTTGAAACTGCATTCATGCGAGGTTTGTCCATTCATTGGCTCCATCTCATGTTTCTTAACGTGGTAAAAATTTGGGTTGGTCGTATCAATTAAGTATATATGGTCAATTTGGTTATTCGGTTGAAAACCCCAACCTGAACTTTGAACCAATTTAATGCCGACGAAATACCATATCCACACATAACTTGAACCCGAATGACCGAATTAGAATTTTAATCAATAAAAATTGACTAATTATTCGTTATTTTGACAAATTTTGAGTAAATGATAGAATTGAATAAAGCGTAGAAATTGGCAATTCAATGTTAGACATTAATAATTTTTTCCGCTTCGGTCAATCCAGACCTAAATGATCGAATTTAAATTTCAACAAAAAGGTGGTCAGCCCAAACCCACCCAAATTTTAACTTGGTCATAATTAAAGTCCTCGCTAATTCGGCCAAAAAGCCCATGTTCAAAAATTTGATTTTTTTGGATAAGTCCAAGTCGGACATTCATGTCGACTAAGGTTTTTGAGAGCACTAATTTTTTTTTTACAATTTTATTTTTGAGGCTGATAATTTTGCCATTTTGGGTGTATGTGAAAACAGAATTGGTTGCCGAGGAGCGTAATGAGTGCTTGGCGAGTAGCCGGATTAGTGCACGTTATGGAAGGATAGGGCGTGAATGAGTGTGGTGGGACACTCTTTGACGTGGATAAAATGTGGGAAGCTTCACTTCAGCATGGCTTTCGCCCTTTCTTCACACCAGCTTAATCTTAATTAACTAATTAATAGCTAATTAAGCTCTGAACCAACGTTAATCTCCATATCCGTCTCATGCACTTTCCTCCATCCTCCTTATTATGGGTGCTGCTTTTGTGACTAGACACCGTCGGCACCCTGCTGGTTACTATGTTTAGTTTTTGTTTTGCTTTAAATGCGTGACCCGAGCCTTTGAGTGACATGTAGAGTTTTCGTTCTTCCTGTAACTCCGTTTCTGCCCCCCTTTTCTTGGTCTTCATTGGCGATGCCTTCATCCAGTTTCCATATTGCAATTGTTCTGCAGGAGTTTTGGGGTCAATCTCCTCACAGTTACGCAGCACATGCCCTAGTCGTCCATAACCGTGGCAGAAATCTAGCAACTTGATATACTTAAATTTTATCCAAATGGACTTCCCCCTATCTTCACCATCAACCCTCTTCGCAAGGGTTTAGTGATGTAGACATCTACTCTAAAGCACAAAATTTTGTCTACCCCCTGCATGTTCTCCTCATCACACCCTCTGAAAGTACCGATCTTGTCTCCAAGAATCTTGGCAAAAGTCGGAGTCTATCGTAACGCCGGAACATCGTAAGCCTTCACCCATATCCTGACTGTCTGAAAAACAATCTCTGAAAACTGCTATGTTCCTTGCCATTCTTGCACCAGTATCAGTTTTCCATCAAACGTCCATGGTCCCTCGTTTAGTACGTGGGCTTTGTCCTCCTCCGAAAAAAACTGAAATAAGAACAGGTTATCGGCTAGTTCTCGTATCACTAGCCCCTTCATTGGTCGCCATATATTCTTAATCACCGTCTTCATCACTCTCGAATTGAAAGGCGTCTGAGTGTAGAGATGCCCTACCAAACTAAGTGCTATCTCTTCCTTCTTCTCTGAAGGCACTTCCTCATCTATCTCTACAATCTCTTCTTCCTCTTCTGTCAGTTTCAGTTTCCTCAAGTCCACTTCCATGCCAAATTCCATTGTTTCTTCGCTCAAGAAACCTCCTTTTAGGGTTTTCCGTATTCTTTTAAGGTATCTTTGACGATCCTTTCTCCTGCCTTTCCTCCTCCAAGACTGATCAACGTCTCAATACAATGGCCTCCAATGAGACCACCAAAAAAACCTCCGCCACAAGATTGGACGGAACGAACAGCCCTCACGATGCTCAAAAGGAGCTCTGTTTATTTCTTTGTCTCAATTTCCTCCAAAGAAAGTGCAGAGAGACTGTTTATACCTAAACACTCCCGCAATGGTGGCTCCCAAGTGCTTCGGAAACCTGCATTCATGCGAGGTTTGTCCATTCATTGGCTCCATCTCATGTTTCTTAACGTGGTAAAAATTTGGGTTGGTCGTATCAATTAAGTATATATGGTCAATTTGGTTATTCGGTTAAAAACCCCAACCTGAACTTTGAACCAATTTAATGCCGACGAAATACCATATCCACACATATCTTGAACCCGAATGACCGAATTTGAATTTTAATCAATAAAAATTGACTAATTATTCGTTATTTTGACTAATTTTGAGTAAATGATAGAATTGAATCAAGCGTAGAAATTGGCAATTCAATGTTAGACATTAATAATTTTTTCTGCTTCGGTCAATCCAGACCTAAATGATCGATTTTAAATTTCAACAAAAAGGTGGTCAGCCCAAACCCACCCAAATTTTAACTTGGTCATAACTAAAGACCTCGCTAATTCGGCCAAAAAGCCCATGTTCGAAAATTTGATTTTTTTGGATAAGTCCAAGTCGGTTATTCATGTCGACTAAGGTTTTTGAGAGCACTAATTTTTTTTTTTTACAATTTTATTTTTGAGGCCGATAATTTTGCCATTTTGGGTGTATGTGAAAACAGAATTGGTTGCCGAGGAGCGTAATGAGTGCTTGGCGAGTAGCCGGAATAGTGCACGTTTTGGAAGGATAAGGCGTGAATGAGTGTGGTGGGACACTCTTTGACGTGGATAAAATGTGGGAAGCTTCACTTCAGCATGGCTTTCGCCCTTTCTTCACACCAGCTTAATCTTAATTAACTAATTAATAGCTAATTAAGCTCTGAACCAACGTTAATCTCCATATCCGTCTCTGTCATGCCCTTTCCTCCATCCTCCTTGTTATGGGTGCTGCTTTTGTGACTCGACACCGTCGGCACCCTGCTGGTTACAAAGTTTAGTTTTTGTTTTGCTTTCGTCTATGACCCAGAGCCTTTGAGTGACATGTAGAGTTTTCGTTCTTCCTGTAACTCCGTTTCTGCCCCCCTTTTCTTGGTCTTCATTGGCGATGCCTTCATCCAGTTTCCATATTGCAATTGTTCTGGAGGAGTTTTGGGGTCAATCTCCTCACAGTTACGCAGCACATGCCCTAGTCGTCCATAACCGTGCGTAACCGCAACTTGATATACTTAAATTTTATCCAAATGGACTTCCCCCTATCTTCACCATCAACCCTCTTCGCAAGGGTTTAGTGATGTAGACATCTACTCTAAAGCACAAAATTTTGTCTACCCCCTGCATGTTCTCCTCATCACACCCTATGAAAGTACCGATCTTGTCTCCAAGAATCTTGGCAAAAGTCGGAGTTCGTTGCATCACGAACATCGTAAGCCTTCACCCATATCCTGACTGTCTGAAAAACAATCTCTGAAAACTGCTATGTTCCTTGCCATTCTTGCACCAGTATCAGTTTTCCATCAAACGTCCATGGTCCCTCGTTTAGTACGTGGGCTTTGTCCTCCTCCGAAAAAAACTGAAATAAGAACAGGTTATCGGCTAGTTCTCGTATCACTAGCCCCTTCATTGGTCGCCATATATTCTTAATCACCGTCTTCATCACTCTCGAATTGAAAGGCGTCTGAGTGTAGAGATGCCCTACCAAACTAAGTGCTATCTCTTCCTTCTTCTCTGATGGCACTTCCTCATCTATCTCTACAATCTCTTCTTCCTCTTCTGTCAGTTTCAGTTTCCTCAAGTCCACTCCCATGCCAAATTACATTGTTTCTTCGCTCTCAAGAAACCTCCTTTTTAGGGTTTTCCCGTATTCCTTTAAGGTATCTTTGACGATCCTTTCTCCTGCCTTTCCTCCTCCAAGACTGATCAACGTCTCATTACAATGGCCTCCAATGAGACCACCAAAAAAACCTCCGCCACAAGATTGGACGGAACGAATGTTCTCACCACGCTCAAAAGGAGCTCTGTTTATTTCTTTGTCTCAATTTCCTCCAAAGAAAGTGCAGAGAGACTGTTTATACCTAAACACTCCCGCAATGGTGGCTCCCAAGTGCTTCGGAAACCTGCATTCATGCGAGCTTTGTCCATTCATTGGCTCCATCTCATGTTTCTTAACGTGGTAAAAATTTGGGTTGGTCGTATCAATTAAGTATATATGGTAAATTTGGTTATTCGGTTAAAAACCCCAACCTGAACTTTGAACCAATTTAATGCCGACGAAATACCATATCCATACATAACTTGAACCCGAATGACCGAATTTGAATTTTAATCAATAAAAATTGACTAATTATTCGTTATTTTGACTAATTTTGAGTAAATGATAGAATTGAATCAAGCGTAGAAATTGGCAATTCAATGTTAGACATTAATAATTTTTTCCGCTTCGGTCAATCCAGACCTAAATGATCGAATTTAAATTTCAACAAAAAGGTGGTCAGCCCAAACCCACCCAAATTTTAACTTGGTCATAACTAAAGTCCTCTCTAATTCGGTCAAAAAGCCCATGTTCAAAAATTTGATTTTTTTGGATAAGTCCAAGTCGGTTATTCATGTCTACTAAGGTTTTTGAGAGCACTAATTTTTTTTTTACAATTTTATTTTTGAGGCCGATAATTTTGCCATGTATGTGAAAACAGAATTGGTTCCCGAGGAGCGTAATGAGTGCATGGCGAGTAGCCGGAATAGTGCACGTTTTGGAAGGATAGGGCGTGAATGAGTGTGGTGGGACACTCTTTGACGTGGATAAAATGTGGGAAGTTTCACTTCAGCATGGCTTTCGCCCTTTCTTCACACCAGCTTAATCTTAATTAACTAATTAATAGCTAATTAAGCTCTGAACCAACGTTAATCTCCATATCCGTCTATGTCATGCCCTTTCCTCCATGCTCCTTATTATGGGTGCTGCTTTTGTGACTCGACACCGCCGCACTTGGTTACAAAGTTTAGTTTTGTTTTGCTTCGCCTGTGACCCAGCCTTTGAGTGACATGTAGAGTTTTCGTTCATCCTGTAACTCCGTTTCTGCCCCCCTTTTCTTGGTCTTCATTGGCGATGCCTTCATCCAGTTTCCATATTGCAATTGTTCTGGAGGAGTTTTGGGGTCAATCTCCTCACAGTTACGCAACACATGCCCTAGTCGTCCATAACCGTGGCAGAAATCTGGCAACTTGATATACTTAAATTTTATCCAAATGGACTTCCCCCTATCTTCACCATCAACCCTCTTCGCAAAGGTTTAGTGATGTCGACATCTACTCTAAAGCACAAAATATTGTCTACCCCCTGCATGTTCTCCTCATCACACTCTATGAAAGTGCCGATCTTGTCTCCATGAATCTTGGCAAAAGTCGGAGTCTGTCGTACCGCCGGAACATCGTAAGCCTTCACCCATATCCTGACTGTCTGAAAAACAATCTCTGAAAACTACTATGTTCCTTGCCATTCTTGCAACAATATCAGTTTTCCATCAAACGTCCATGGTCCCTCGTTTAGTACGTGGGCTTTGTCCTCCTCCGAAAAAAACTGAAATAAGAACAGGTTATCGGCTAGTTCTCGTATCACTAGCCCCTTCATTGGTCGCCATATATTCTTAATCACCGTCTTCATCACTCTCGAATTGAAAGGCGTCTGAGTGTAGAGATGCCCTACCAAACTAAGTGCTATCTCTTCCTTCTTCTCTGATGGCACTTCCTCATCTATCTCTACAATCTCTTCTTCCTCTTCTGTCAGTTTCAGTTTCCTCAAGTCCACTTCCATGCCAAATTCCATTGTTTCTTCGCTCTCAAGAAACCTCCTTTTTAGGGTTTTCCCGTATTCTTTTAAGGTATCTTTGACGATCCTTTCTCCTGCCTTTCCTCCTCCAAGACTGATCAACGTCTCATTACAATGGCCTCCAATGAGACCACCAAAAAAACCTCCGCCACAAGATTGGACGGAACGAACAGCCCTCACCACGCTCAAAAGGAGCTCTGTTTATTTCTTTGTCTCAATTTCCTCCAAAGAAAGTGCAGAGAGACTGTTTATACCTAAACACTCCCGCAATGGTGGCTCCCAAGTGCTTCGGAAACCTGCATTCATGCGAGGTTTGTCCATTCATTGGCTCCATCTCATGTTTCTTAACGTGGTAAAAATTTGGGTTGGTCGTATCAATTAAGTATATATGGTCAATTTGGTTATTCGGTTAAAAACCCCAACCTGAACTTTGAACCAATTTAATGCCGACGAAATACCATATCCACACATAACTTGAACCCGAATGACCGAATTAGAATTTTAATCAATAAAAATTGACTAATTATTCGTTATTTTGACTAATTTTGAGTAAATGATAGAATTGAATAAGGCGTAGAAATTGGCAATTCAATGTTAGACATTAATAATTTTTTCCGCTTCGGTCAATCCAGACCTAAATGATCGAATTTAAATTTCAACAAAAAGGTGGTCAGCCCAAACCCACCCAAATTTTAACTTGGTCATAACTAAAGTCCTCTCTAATTCGGTCAAAAAGCCCATGTTCAAAAATTTGATTTTTTTGGATAAGTCCAAGTCGGTTATTCATGTCTACTAAAGTTTTTGAGAGAACTAATTTTTTTTTTACAATTTTATTTTTGAGGCCGATAATTTTGCCATGTATGTGAAAACAGAATTGGTTCCCGAGGAGCGTAATGAGTGCATGGCGAGTAGCCGGAATAGTGCACGTTTTGGAAGGATAGGGCGTGAATGAGTGTGGTGGGACACTCTTTGACGTGGATAAAATGTGGGAAGCTTCACTTCAGCATGGCTTTCGCCCTTTCTTCACACCAGCTTAATCTTAATTAACTAATTAATAGCTAATTAAGCTCTGAACCAACGTTAATCTCCATATCCGTCTCTGTCATGCCCTTTCCTCCATGCTCCTTATTATGGGTGCTGCTTTTGTGACTCGACACCGTCGGCACCCTGCTGGTTACAAAGTTTAGTTTTTGTTTTGCTTTCGTCTGTGACCTAGAGCCTTTGAGTGACATGTAGAGTTTTCGTTCTTCCTGTAACTCCGTTTCTGCCCCCCTTTTCTTGGTCTTCATTGGCGATGCCTTCATCCAGCTTCCATATTGCAATTGTTCTGGAGGAGTTTTGGGGTCAATCTCCTCACAGTTACGCAACACATGCCCTAGTCGTCCATAACCGTGGCAGAAATCTGGCAACTTGATATACTTAAATTTTATCCAAATGGACTTCCCCCTATCTTCACCATCAACCCTCTTCGCAAAGGTTTAGTGATGTCGACATCTAATCTAAAGCACAAAATTTTGTCTACCCCCTGCATGTTCTCCTCATCACACCCTATGAAAGTGCCGATCTTGTCTCCAAGAATCTTGGCAAAAGTCGGAGTCTGTCGTACCGCCGGAACATCGTAAGCCTTCACCCATATCCTGACTGTCTGAAAAACAATCTCTGAAAACTGCTATGTTCCTTGCCATTCTTGCACTAGTATCAGTTTTCCATCAAACGTCCATGGTCCTTCGTTTAGTACGTGGGCTTTGTCCTCCTCCGAAAAAAACTGAAATAAGAACAGGTTATCGGCTAGTTCTCGTATCACTAGCCCCTTCATTGGTCGCCATATATTCTTAATCACCGTCTTCATCACTCTCGAATTGAAAAGCGTCTGAGTGTAGAGATGCCCTACCAAACTAAGTGCTATCTCTTCCTTCTTCTCTGATGGCACTTCCTCATCTATCTCTACAATCTCTTCTTCCTCTTCTGTCAGTTTCAGTTTCCTCAAGTCCACTTCCATGCCAAATTCCATTGTTTCTTCGCTCTCAAGAAACCTCATTTTTAGGGTTTTCCCGTATTCTTTTAAGGTATCTTTGACGATCCTTTCTCCTGCCTTTCCTCCTCCAAGACTGATCAACGTCTCATTACAATGGCCTCCAATGAGACCACCAAAAAAACCTCCTCCACAAGATTGGACGGAACGAACAGCCCTCACCACGCTCAAAAGGAGCTCTGTTTATTTCTTTGTCTCAATTTCCTCCAAAGAAAGTGTAGAGAGACTGTTTATACCTAAACACTCCCGCAATGGTGGCTCCCAAGTGCTTCGGAAACCTGCATTCATGCGAGGTTTGTCCATTCATTGGCTCCATCTCATGTTTCTTAACGTGGTAAAAATTTGGGTTGGTCGTATCAATTAAGTATATATGGTCAATTTGGTTATTCGGTTAAAAACCCCAACCTGAACTTTGAACCAATTTAATGCCGACGAAATACCATATCCATACATAACTTGAACCGGAATGACCGAATTTGAATTTTAATCAATAAAAATTGACTAATTATTCGTTATTTTGACTAATTTTGAGTAAATGATAGAATTGAATCAAGCGTAGAAATTGGGAATTCAATGTTAGACATTAATAATTTTTTCCGCTTCGGTCAATCCAGACCTAAATGATCGAATTTAAATTTCAACAAAAAGGTGGTCAGCCCAAACCCACCCAAATTTTAACTTGGTCATAACTAAAGTCCTCGCTATTTCGGTCAAAAAGCCCATGTTCAAAAATTTGATTTTTTTGGATAAGTCCAAGTCGGTTATTCATGTCGACTAAGGTTTTTGAGAGCACTAATTTTTTTTTTACAATTTTATTTTTGAGGCCGATAATTTTGCCATGTATGTGAAAACAGAATTGGTTGCCGAGGAGCGTAATGAGTGCATGGCGAGTAGCCGGAATAGTGCACGTTTTGGAAGGATAGGGCGTGAATGAGTGTGGTGGGACACTCTTTGACGTGGATAAAATGTGGGAAGTTTCACTTCAGCATGGCTTTCGCCCTTTCTTCACACCAGCTTAATCTTAATTAACTAATTAATAGCTAATTAAGCTCTGAACCAACGTTAATCTCCATATCCGTCTCTGTCATGCCCTTTCCTCCATCCTCCTTGTTATGGGTGCTGCTTTTGTGACTCGACACCGTCGGCACCCTGCTGGTTACAAAGTTTAGTTTTTGTTTTGCTTTCGTCTGTGACCCAGAGCCTTTGAGTGACATGTAGAGTTTTCGTTCTTCCTGTAACTCCGTTTCTGCTTCCCTTTTCTTGGTCTTCATTGGCGATGCCTTCATCCAGTTTCCATATTGCAATT